>JAQISU010000040.1:0-520000 GCA_029339505.1 Unio delphinus
CAAACTACATAAAGATAAATCTGACAACATGTAATGTTTTATCTGGATACATATCTATAGGCATAAACCAAATCACATCGTGTTATATTAATTGAGATACATATATCAACGTTGAGGTGGTTGAATACATATCTTTCCATCTTCATTAAGATGCGTATCTCAACATATATCCATGCTACACATCTTTATAAGTATCCATGTTTACTAGAATACATCGAGATATTTGAATGCAAATACAATAATCTACGTTGTGGTGTTTCAATTCAGCTAGATTCACTTTCTTGGGGAAAACTCTATCTACATATGACAATCTACGTAGACTGATAGATAGTTACATAATTCCATCTACGTGAAGATGTGTCGATATCCATATAACAAACTACATGAAGATAAATCTGACAACATGTAAGCTTTTATCAAGATACATATCTATAGATAGAAACCAAATCACATCGTGCTACATCAATAGAGATACATATATCAACGTTGAGGTGGTTGAATACATATGTTTCCATCTTCATTAAGATGCCTATCTCAACATATATCCATCCTACACATCGCTATAACTATCCATGTTTACTAGAATACATCGAGATATTTCAATGCAAATACAATAATCTACGTTGTGATGTTTCAATACAGCTAGATTCACGTTCTTGGGTAAAACTCTATCTACATATGAAAATCTACGTAGACTGATAGATAGCTACATAATTCCATCTACGTGAAGATGTGTCGATATCCATATAACAAACTACATGAAGATAAATCTGACAACATGCATGCTTTTACCTGGATTCATATCTATAGACAGAAACCAAATCACATCGTGTTATACCAATCGAGATACATATATCAACGTTGAGGTGGTTGAATAATTATATTTCCATCTTCATTAAGATGCTTATCTCAACATATATCCATCCTACACATCGCTATAACTATCCATGTTTACTAGAATACATCTTTTATCTGGATAGTTATATAAAGACAGAAACAAAATCACGTGTTATATCAATCGAGATAACTATATCATCGTTGAGGTAGTTGAATACATATCTTTCCATCTTCATTAAGATGCTTATCTCAACATATATCCATCCTACACATCGCTATAACTATCCATGTTTACTAGAATACATCGTGATATTTCAATGCAAATACAATAATCTACGTTGTGGTGTTTCAATTCAGCTAGATTCACTTTCTTGGGGAAAACTCTATCTACATATGAAAATCTACGTAGACTGATAGATAGCTACATAATTCCATCTACGTGAAGATGTCTCGATATCCATATAACAAACTACATGAAGATAAATCTGACAACATGTAACCTTTTATCTGCATACATATCTATAGACAAAAGACAAATCACATCGTGCTACATCAATAGAGATACATATATCAACGTTGAGGTGGTTGAATACATATGTTTCCATCTTCATTAAGATGCTTATCTCAACATATATCCATCCTACACATCGCTATAACTATCCATGTTTACTAGAATACATCGAGATATTTCAATGCAAATACAATAATCTACGTTGTGATGTTTTAATACAGCTAGATTCACGTTCTTGGGGAAAACTCTATCTACATATGAAAATCTACGTTGACTGATAGATAGGTACATAATTCCATCTACGTGAAGATGTGTCGATATCCATATAACAAACTACATGAAGATGAATCTGACAATATGTAAGCTTTTATCTGGATAGTTATCAATAGACAGAAACCAAATCACATCGTGTTATACCAATCGAGATACATATATCAACGTTGATGTCGTTGAATAATTATATTTCCATCTTCATTAAGATGCTTATCTCAACATATATCCATCCCACACATCGCTATGACTATCCATGTTTACTAGAATACATCGAAATATTTGTTTGCAAATACAATAATCTACGTTGTGGTGTTTCAATTCAGCTAGATTCACTTTCATGGGGAAAACTCTATCTACATATGACAATCTACGTAGACTGATAGATAGCTACATAATTCCATCTACGTGTACATGTGTTATATCCATATAACAAACTAGATGAAGATTAATCTGACAACATGTAAGCTTTTATCTGGATAGTTATCTATAGACAGAAACCAAATCACATCGTGTGATACCAATCGAGATACATATATCAACGTTGAGGTGGTTGAATAATTATATTTCCATCTTCATTAAGATGCTTATCTCAACATATATCCATCCTACACATCGCTATAACTATCCATGTTTACTAGAATACATAGAGATATTTCAATGCAAATACAATAATCTACGTTGTGGTGTTTCAATTCAGCTAGATTCACTTTCTTGGGGAAATCTATATCTACATATGACAATATACGTAGACTGATAGATAGCTACATAATTCCATCTACGTGAAGATGTGTCGATATCCATATAACAAACTACATGAAACTATCTGACAATATGTAAGCTTTTATCTGGATACATATCTATAGACATAAACCAAATCACATCGTGCTACATCAATAGAGATACATATATCAACGTTGAGGTGGTTGAATACATATGTTTCCGTCTTCATTAAGATGCTTATCTCAACATATATCCATCCTACACATCGCTATAACTATCCATGTTTACTAGAATACATCGAGATATTTCAATGCAAATACAATAATCTTCGTTGTGGTGTTTCAATACAGCTAGATTCACGTTCTTGGGGAAAACTCTATCTACATATGAAAATCTACGTAGACTGATAGATAGCTACATAATTCCATCTACGTGATGATGTGTCGATATCCATATAACAAACTACATGAAGATAAATCTGACAACATGTAAGCTTTTATCTGGATAGTCATCTATAGACAGAAACCAAATCACATCGTGTTATACCAATCGAGATACATATAGCAACGTTGAGGTCGTTGAATAATTATATTTCCATCTTCATTAAGATGCTTATCTCAACATATATCCATCCTACACATCGCTATAACTATAAATGTTTAGTTCAATGCATCGAGATATTTCAATGCAAATACAATAACCTACGTTGTGGTGTTTCAATTCAGCTAGATTCACTTTCTTGGGGAAAACTCTATCTACATATCAAAATCTACGTAGACTGATAGATAGCTACATAATTCCATCTACGTGAAGATGTGTCGATATCCATATAACAAACTACATGAAGATAAAGCTGACAACATGTAAGCTTTTATCTGGATACATATCTATAGACAGAAACCAAATCACATCGTTCTACATCAAAAGAGATACATATATCAACGTTGAGGTGGTTGAATACATATGTTTCCATCTTCATTAAGATGCTTATCTCAACATATATCCATCCAACACATCGCTATAACTATCCATGTTTACTAGAATACATCGAGATATTTCAATGCAAATACAATAATCTTCGTTGTGGTGTTTCAATACAGCTAGATTCACGTTCTTGGGGAAAACTCTATCTACACATGAAAATCTACGTAGACTGTTAGATAGCTACATAATTCCATCTACGTGATGATGTGTCGATATCTATATAACAAACTACATGAAGATAAATCTGACAACATGTAAGCTTTTATCTGGATAGTTATCTATAGACAGAAACCAAATCACATCGTGTTATACCAATCGAGATACATATATCAACGTTGAGGTGGTTGAATAATTATATTTCCATCTTCATTAAGATGCTTATCTCAACGTATATCCATCCTACACATCGCTATAACTATAAATGTTTACGACAATACATCGAGATATATCAATGCAAAAACAATAATCTTCGTTGTGGTGTTTTAATACAGCTAGATTCACTTTCTTGGGGAAAACTCTATCTACATATGAAAATCTACGTAGACTGATAGATAGCTACATAATTCCATCTACGTGAAGATGTGTCGATATCCATATAACAAACTACATGAAGATAAAGCTGACAACATGTAAGCTTTTATCTGGATAGCTATCTATAGACAGAAACTAAATCACATCGTGTTATACCAATCGAGATACATATATCAACGTCGAGGTGGTTGAATAATTATATTTCCATCTTCATTAAGATGCTTATCTCAACATATATCCATCCAACACATCGCTAGAACTACCCATGTTTACTAGAATACATCGAGATATTTCAATGCAAATACAATAATCTTCTTTGTGGTGTTTCAATTCAGCTAGATTCACGTTCTTAGGGAAAACTCTATCTACATATGACAATCTACGTAGACATGATAGATAGCTACATAATTCCATCTACGTGAAGATGTGTCGATATCCATATAACAAACTACATGAAGATAAATCTGACAACATGTAAGCTTTTATCTGGATAGTTATCTATAGACAGAAACCAAATCACATCGTGTTATACCAATCGAGATACATATATCAACGTTGAGGTGGTTGAATACATATGTTTCCATGTTCATTAAGATGCTTATCTCAACATATATCCATCATACACATCGCTATAACTATCCATGGCTACTAGAATACATCGAGATATTTCAATGCAAATACAATAATCTACGTTGTGATGTTTCAATACAGCTAGATTCACGTTCTTGGGGAAAACTCTATCTACATATGAAAATTTACGTAGACTGATAGATAGCTACATAATTCTATCTACGTGAAGATGTGTCGATATCCATATGACAAAGTACATGAAGATAAAGCTGACAACATGTAAGGTTTTATCTGGATACATATCTATAGACAGAAACCAAATCACATCGTGCTACATCAATAGAGATACATATATCAACGTTGAGGTGGTTGAATACATATGTTTCCATCTTCATTAAGATGCTTATCTCAACATATATCCATCCAACACATCGCTATAACTATCCATGTTTACTACAATACATCGAGATATTTCAATGCAAATACAATAATCTTCGTTGTGGTGTTTCAATACAGCTAGATTCACGTTCTTGGGGAAAACTCTATCTACATATGAAAATCTACGTAGACTGATAGATAGCTACATAATTCCATCTACGTGATGATGTGTCGATATCCATATAACAAACTACATGAAGAAAAATCTGACTACATGTAAGCTTTTATCTGGATATTTATCTATAGATAGAAACCAAATCACATCGTGTTATACCAATCGAGATACATATATCAACGTTGAGGTGGTTGAATAATTATATTTCCATTTTTCATTAAGATGCTTATCTCAACATATATCCATCATACACATCGCTATAACTATCCATGTTTACGACAATACATCGAGATAGTTCAATGCAAATACAATAATCTACGTTGTGGTGTTTCAATTCAGCTAGATTTACGTTCTTGGGGAAAACTCTATCTACATATGAAAATTTACGTAGACTGATAGATAGCTACATAATTCTATCTACGTGAAGATGTGTCGATATCCATATAACAAACTACATGAAGATAAAGCTGACAACATGTAAGGTTTTATCTGGATACATATCTATAGACAGAAACCAAATCACATCGTGCTACATCAATAGAGATACATATAACAACGTTGAGGTGGTTGAATACATATCTTTCCATGTTCATTAAGATGCTCATCTCAACATTTATCCATCATACACATCGCTATAACTATCCATGTTTACTACAATACATCAAGATATTTCAATGGAAATACAATATTCTACGTTGTGATGTTTCAATACAGCTAGATTCACGTGCTTGGGGAAAACTCTATCTACATATGAAAATCTACGTAGACTGATAGATAGCTACATAATTCCATCTTCATGAAGATGTGTCGATATCCATATAACAAACTACATGAAGATAAATCTGACAACATGTAAGCTTTTATCTGGATAGTTATCTATAGACAGAAACCAAATCACATCGTGTTATACCAATCGAGATACATATATTAATGTTGAGGTGGTGTAATAATTATATTTCCATCTTCATTAAGATGCTTATCTCAACATATATCCATCCAACACATCGCTATAACTATCCATGTTTACTAGAATACAACGAGATATTTCAATGCAAATACAATAATCTACGATGTGGTGTTTCAATTCAGCTAGATTCACTTTCTTATGGAAAACTCTATCTACATATGAAAATCTACGTAGACTGAAAGATAGCTACATAATTCCATCTACGTGAAGATGTGTCGATATCCATATAACAAACTACATGAAGATAAATCTGACAACATGTAAGATTTTTTCTGGATACATATCTATAGACATAAACCAAATTACATCGTGTTATATCATTCGAGATACATATATCAACGTTGAGGTGGTTGAATACATATGTTTCCATCTTCATAAAGATGCTTATCTCAACATATATCCATCCGACACATCGCTATAACTATCCATGTTTACTAGAATACATCGAGATATTTCAATGCAAATACAATAATCTACGTTTTGGTGTTTCAACACAGCTAGATTCACGTTCTTGGGGAAAACTCTATCTACATATGAAAATCTACGTAGACTGATAGATAGCTACATAATTCCATCTACGTGAAGATGTGTCGATATCCATATAACAAACTACATGAAGATAAATCTGACAACATGTAAGATTTTACCTGGATACATATCTATAGACATAAACCAAATTACATCGTGTTATATCAATCGAGATACATATATCAGCGTTGAGGTGGTTGAATACATATCTTTCCATCTTCATTAAGATGCTTATCTCAACATATATCCATCCAACACATCGCTATAACTATCCATTTTTACTAGAATACATCGAGATATTTCAATGCAAATACAATAATCTACGTTGTGGTGTTTCAATTCAGCTAGATTCACGTTCTTGGGGAAATCTCTATCTACATATGACAATCTACGTAGACTGATAGATAGCTACATAATTCCATCTACGTGAAGATGTGTCGATATCCATATAACAAAACAACATGAAGATAAAGCTGACAACATGTAATCTTTTATCTGGATACATATCTATAGACATAAACCAAATCACATCGTGTTATATCAATCGAGATACATATATCAACGTTGAGGTGGTTGAATACATATCTTTCCATCTTCATTAAGATGCGTATCTCAACATATATCCATGCTACACATCGCTATAACTATCCATGTTTACTAGAATACATCGAGATATTTCAATGCAAATACAATAATCTACGTTGTGGTGTTTCAATTCAGCTAGATTCACTTTCTTGGGGAAAACTCTATCTACATATGAAAATCTACGTAGACTGATAGATAGTTACATAATTCCATCTACGTGAAGATGTGTCGATATCCATATAACAAACTACATGAAGATAAATCTGACAACATGTAAGCTTTTATCTGGATACATATCTATAGACAGAAACCAAATCACATCGTGCTACATCAATAGAGATACATATATCAACGTTGAGGTCGTTGAATAATTATATTTCCATCTTCATTAAGATGCTTATCTCAACATATATCCATCCTACACATCGCTATAACTATCCATGTTCACTAGAATACATCTTTTAACTGGATAGTTATATAAAGACAGAAACAAAATCACGTGTTATATCAATCGAGATAACTATATCAACGTTGAGGTGGTTGAATACATATGTTTACATCTTCATTAAGATGCTTATCTCAACATATATCCATCCTACACATCGCTATAACTATCCATGTTTACTAGAATACATCGAGATATTTCAATGCAAATACAATAATCTACGTTGTGGTGTTTTAATTCAGCTAGATTCACGTTCTTGGGGAAAACTCTATCTACATATGAAAATCTACGTAGACTGATAGATAGCTACATAATTCCATCTACGTGAAGATTTGTCGATATTCATATAACAAACTACATGAAGATAAATCTGACAATATGTAAGATTTTATCTGGATAGCTATCTATAGAAAGAAACCAAATCACATCGTGTTATACCAATCGAGATACATATATCAACGTTGAGGTCGTTGAATAATTATATTTCCATCTTCATTAAGATGCTTATCTCAACATATATCCATCCTACACATCGCTATAACTATCCATGTTTACTAGAATACATCGAGATATTTCAATGCAAATACAATAATCTACGTTGTGGTGTTTCAATTCAGCTAGATTCACTTTCTTGGGGAAAACTCTATCTACATATGACAATCTACGTAGACTGATAGATAGTTACATAATTCCATCTATGTGAAGATGTGTCGATATCCATATAACAAACTACATGAAGATAAATCTGACAACATGTAAGCTTTTATCTGGATACATATCTATAGACATGAACCAAATCACATCGTGCCACATAAATAGAGATACATATATCAACGTTGAGGTGGTTGAATACATATGTTTCCATCTTCATTAAGATGCTTATCTCAACATATATCCATCCTACACATCGCTATAACTATCCATGTTTACTAGAATACATCTTTTATCTGGATAGTTATATAAAGACAGAAACAAAATCACGTGTTATATCAATCGAGATAACTATATCATCGTTGAGGTGGTTGAATACATATCTTTCCATCTTCATTAAGATGCTTATCTCAACATATATCCATCCTACACATCGCTATAACTATCCATGTTTACTAGATTACATCGTGATATTTCAATGCAAATACAATAATCTACGTTGTGGTGTTTCAATTCAGCTAGATTCACTTTCTTGGGGAAAACTCTATCTACATATGAAAATCTACGTAGACTGATAGATAGCTACATAATTCCATCTACGTGAAGATGTGTCGATATCCATATAACAAACTACATGAAGATAAATCTGACAACATGTAACCTTTTATCTGGATACATATCTATAGACATAAGCCAAATCACATCGTGCTACATCAATAGAGATACATATATCAACGTTGAGGTGGTTGAATACATATGTTTCCATCTTCATTAAGATGCTTATCTCAACATATATCCATCCTACACATCGCTATAATTATCCATGTTTACTAGAATACATCGAGATATTTCAATGCAAATACAATAATCTACGTTGTGATGTTTTAATACAGCTAGATTCACGTTCTTGGGGAAATCTCTATCTACATATGAAAATCTACGTTGACTGATAGATAGCTACATAATTCCATCTACGTGAAGATGTGTCGATATCCATATAACAAACTACATGAAGATAAATCTGACCATATGTAAGCTTTTATCTGGATAGTTATCTATAGACAGAAACCAAATCACATCGTGTTATACCAATCGAGATACATATATCAACGTTGAGGTGGTTGAATACATATCTTTCCATCTTCATTAAGATGCTTATCTCAACATATATCCATCCAACACATCGCTATAACTATCCATGGCTACTAGAATACATCGAGATATTTCAATGCAAATACAATAATCTACGTTGTGATGTTTCAACACAGCTAGATTCACGTTCTTGGGGAAAACTCTATCTACATATGAAAATTTACGTAGACTGATAGATAGCTACATAATTCCATCTACGAGAAGATGTGTCGATATCCATATAACAACCTACATGAAGGTAAATCTGATAACATGTAAGCTTTTATCTGGATACATATCTATAGACAGAAACCAAATCAGATCGTGCTACATCAATAGAGATACATATATCAACGTTGAGGTGGTTGAAAACATATGTTTCCATCTTCATTAAGATTTTTATCTCAACATATATCCATCCAACACATCGCTATAACTATCCATGTTTACTAGAATCCATCGAGATATTTCAATGCAAATACAATAATCTTCGTTGTGGTGTTTCAATACAGCTAGATTCACGTTCTTGGGGAAAACTCTATCTACATATGAAAATCTACGTAGACTGATAGATAGCTACATAATTCCATCTACGTGATGATGTGTCGATATCCATATAACAAACTACATGAAGATAAATCTGACAACATGTAAGCTTTTATCTGGATATTTATCTATAGACAGAAACCAAATCACATCGTGTTATACCAATCGAGATACATATATCAACGTTGAGGTGGTTGAATAATTATATTTCCATCTTCATTAAGATGCTTATCTCAACATATATCCATCCTACACATCGCTATAACTATCCATGTTAACTAGAATACATCTTTTATCTGGATAGTTATATAAAGACAGAAACAAAATCACGTGTTATATCAATCGAGATAACTATATCAACGTTGAGGTGGTTGAATACTTATCTTTCCATCTTCATTATGATGCGTATCTCAACATATATCCATCCTACACATCGCTATAACTATCCATGTTTACTAGAATACATCGAGATATTTCAATGCAAATACAATAATCTACGTTGTGGTGTTTCAATTCAGCTAGATTCACTTTCTTGGGGAAAACTCTATCTACATATGAAAATCTACGTAGACTGATAGATAGCTACATAATTCCATCTACGTGAAGATTTGTCGATATTCATATAACAAACTACATGAAGATAAATCTGACAATATGTAAGATTTTATCTGGATAGCTATCTATAGAAAGAAACCAAATCACATCGTGTTATACCAATCGAGATACATATATCAACGTTGAGGTCGTTGAATAATTATATTTCCATCTTCATTAAGATGCTTATCTCAACATATATCCATCCTACACATCGCTATAACTATCCATGTTTACTAGAATACATCGAGATATTTCAATGCAAATACAATAATCTACGTTGTGGTGTTTCAATTCAGCTAGATTCACTTTCTTGGGGAAAACTCTATGTACATATGACAATCTACGTAGACTGATAGATAGTTACATAATTCCATCTATGTGAAGATGTGTCGATATCCATATAACAAACTACATGAAGATAAATCTGACAACATGTAAGCTTTTATCTGGATACATATCTATAGACATGAACCAAATCACATCGTGCCACATAAATAGAGATACATATATCAACGTTGAGGTGGTTGAATACATATGTTTCCATCTTCATTAAGATGCTTATCTCAACATATATCCATCCTACACATCGCTATAACTATCCATGTTTACTAGAATACATCTTTTATCTGGATAGTTATATAAAGACAGAAACAAAATCACGTGTTATATCAATCGAGATAACTATATCATCGTTGAGGTGGTTGAATACATATCTTTCCATCTTCATTAAGATGCTTATCTCAACATATATCCATCCTACACATCGCTATAACTATCCATGTTTACTAGATTACATCGTGATATTTCAATGCAAATACAATAATCTACGTTGTGGTGTTTCAATTCAGCTAGATTCACTTTCTTGGGGAAAACTCTATCTACATATGAAAATCTACGTAGACTGATAGATAGCTACATAATTCCATCTACGTGAAGATGTGTCGATATCCATATAACAAACTACATGAAGATAAATCTGACAACATGTAACCTTTTATCTGGATACATATCTATAGACATAAGCCAAATCACATCGTGCTACATCAATAGAGATACATATATCAACGTTGAGGTGGTTGAATACATATGTTTCCATCTTCATTAAGATGCTTATCTCAACATATATCCATCCTACACATCGATATAATTATCCATGTTTACTAGAATACATCGAGATATTTCAATGCAAATACAATAATCTACGTTGTGATGTTTTAATACAGCTAGATTCACGTTCTTGGGGAAATCTCTATCTACATATGAAAATCTACGTTGACTGATAGATAGCTACATAATTCCATCTACGTGAAGATGTGTCGATATCCATATAACAAACTACATGAAGATAAATCTGACCATATGTAAGCTTTTATCTGGATAGTTATCTATAGACAGAAACCAAATCACATCGTGTTATACCAATCGAGATACATATATCAACGTTGAGGTGGTTGAATACATATCTTTCCATCTTCATTAAGATGCTTATCTCAACATATATCCATCCAACACATCGCTATAACTATCCATGGCTACTAGAATACATCGAGATATTTCAATGCAAATACAATAATCTACGTTGTGATGTTTCAACACAGCTAGATTCACGTTCTTGGGGAAAACTCTATCTACATATGAAAATTTACGTAGACTGATAGATAGCTACATAATTCCATCTACGAGAAGATGTGTCGATATCCATATAACAACCTACATGAAGGTAAATCTGATAACATGTAAGCTTTTATCTGGATACATATCTATAGACAGAAACCAAATCAGATCGTGCTACATCAATAGAGATACATATATCAACGTTGAGGTGGTTGAAAACATATGTTTCCATCTTCATTAAGATTTTTATCTCAACATATATCCATCCAACACATCGCTATAACTATCCATGTTTACTAGAATCCATCGAGATATTTCAATGCAAATACAATAATCTTCGTTGTGGTGTTTCAATACAGCTAGATTCACGTTCTTGGGGAAAACTCTATCTACATATGAAAATCTACGTAGACTGATAGATAGCTACATAATTCCATCTACGTGATGATGTGTCGATATCCATATAACAAACTACATGAAGATAAATCTGACAACATGTAAGCTTTTATCTGGATATTTATCTATAGACAGAAACCAAATCACATCGTGTTATACCAATCGAGATACATATATCAACGTTGAGGTGGTTGAATAATTATATTTCCATCTTCATTAAGATGCTTATCTCAACATATATCCATCCTACACATCGCTATAACTATCCATGTTAACTAGAATACATCTTTTATCTGGATAGTTATATAAAGACAGAAACAAAATCACGTGTTATATCAATCGAGATAACTATATCAACGTTGAGGTGGTTGAATACTTATCTTTCCATCTTCATTATGATGCGTATCTCAACATATATCCATCCTACACATCGCTATAACTATCCATGTTTACTAGAATACATCGAGATATTTCAATGCAAATACAATAATCTACGTTGTGGTGTTTCAATTCAGCTAGATTCACTTTCTTGGGGAAAACTCTATCTACATATGACAATCTACGTAGACTGATAGATGGCTACATAATTCCATCTACGTGAAGATGTGTCGATATCCATATAACAAACAACATGAAGATAAATCTGACAACATGTAATCTTTTATCTGGATACATATCTATAGACATAAGCCAAATCACATCGTGCTACATCAATAGAGATACATATATCAACGTTGAGGTGGTTGAATACATATGTTTCCATCTTCATTAAGATGCTTATCTCAACATATATCCATCCTACACATCGCTATAACTGTCCATGTTTACTAGAATACATCGAGATTTTTCAATGCAAATACAATAATCTACGTTGTGGTATTTCAATTCAGCTAGATTCACTTTCTTGGGGAAAACTCTATCTACATATGACAATCTACGTAGACTGATAGATGGCTACATAATTCCATCTCCGTGAAGATGTGTCGATATCCATATAACAAACAACATGAAGATAAATCTGACAACATGTAATCTTTTATCTGGATACATATCTATAGACATAAACCAAATCACATCGTGTTATATCAATCGAAATACATATATCAACGTTGAGGTGGTTGAATACATATGTTTCCATCTTCATCAAGATGCTTATCTCAACATATATCCATTCTACACATCGCTATAACTATCCATGTTTACTACAATACATCGAGATATTTCGATGCAAATACAATAATCTACGTTGTGGTGTTTCAATTCAGCAATATTCACTTTCTTGGGGAAAACTATATCTACAAATGACAATCTACGTAGACTGATAGATAGCTACATAATTCCATCTACGTGAAGATGTGTCGATATCCATATAACAAACAACATGAAGATAAATCTGACAATATGTAATCTTTTATCTGGATACATATCTATAGACATAAACCAAATCACATCGTGTTATATTAATCGAGATACATATATCAACGTTGAGGTGGTTGAATACATATCTTTCCATCTTCATTAAGATGCTTATCTCAACATATATCCATGCTACACATCGCTATAACTATCCATGTTTACTAGAATACATCGAGATATTTCAATGCAAATACAATAATCTACGTTGTGGTGTTTCAATTCAGCTAGATTCACTTTCTTGGGGAAAACTCTATCTACATATGACAATCTACGTAGACTGATAGATAGTTACATAATTCCATCTACGTGAAGATGTGTCGATATCCATATAACAAACTACATGAAGATAAATCTGACAACATGTAAGCTTTTATCTAGATACATATCTATAGACAGAAACCAAATCACATCGTGCTACATCAATAGATATACATATATCAACGTTGAGGTGGTTGAATACATATGTTTCCATCTTCATTAAGATGCTTATCTCAACATATATCCATCCTACACATCGCTATAACTATCCATGTTTACTAGAATACATCGAGATATTTCAATGCAAATACAATAATCTACGTTGTGGTGTTTAATTTCAGCTAGATTCACTTTCTTGGGGAAAACTCTATCTACATATGACAATCTACGTAGACTGATAGATAGCTACATAATTCCATCTACGTGAAGATGTGTCGATATCCATATAACAAACTACATGAAGATAAATCTGACAACATGTAAGCTTTTATCTGGATAGTTATCTACAGACAGAAACCAAATCACATCGTGTTATACCAATCGAGATACATATATCAACGTTGAGGTGGTTGAATAATTATATTTCCATCTTCATTAAGATGCTTATCTCAACATATATCCATCCTACACATCGCTATAACTATCCATGTTTACTAAAATACATAGAGATATTTCAATGCAAATACAATAATCTACGTTGTGGTGTTTCAATTCAGCTAGATTCACTTTCTTGGGGAAATCTCTATCTACATATGCCAATCTACGTAGACTGATAGATAGCTACATAATTCCATCTACGTGAAGATGTGTCGATATCCATATAACAAACTACATGAAGATAAATCTGACAACATGTAAGCTTTTATCTGGATACATATCTATAGACATAAACCAAATCACATCGTGCTACATCAATAGAGATACATATATCAACGTTGAGGTGGTTGAATACATATGTTTCCATCTTCATTAAGATGCTTATCTCAACATATATCCACCCTACACATCGCTATAACTATCCATGTTTACTAGAATACATCGAGATATTTCAATGCAAATACAATAATCTACGTTGTGATATTTTAATACAGCTAGATTCACGTTCTTGGGGAAAACTCTATCTACATATGAAAATCTACGTAGACTAATAGATAGCTACATAATTCCATCTACGTGAAGATCTGTCGATATCCATATAACAAACTACATGAAGATAAATCTAACAACATGTAAGCTTTTATCTGGATAGTTATCTATAGACAGAAACCAAATCACACCGTGTTATACCAATCGAGATACATATATCAATGTTGAGGTGGTGGAATAATTATATTTCCATCTTCATTAAGATGCTTATCTCAACATATATCCATCCTACACATCGCTATAACTATCCATGTTTACTAGAATACATCGAGATATTTCAATCCAAATACAATAATCTACGATGTGGTGTTTCAATTCAGCTAGATTCACTTTCTTGGGGAAAACTCTATCTACATATGAAAATCTACGTAGACTGATAGATAGCTACATAATTCCATCTACGTGAAGATGTGTCGAAATCCATATAACAAACTACATGAAGATAAATCTGACAACATGTAAGCTTTTATCTGGATACATATCTTTAGACATAAACCAAATCACATCGTGCTACATCAATAGAGATACATATATCAACGTTGAGGTGGTTGAATACATATGTTTCCATGTTCATTAAGATGCTTATCTCAACATATATCCATCATACACATCGCTATAACTATCCATGTTTACTACAATACATCGAGATATTTCAATGGAAATACAATAATCTACGTTGTGATGTTTCAATACAGCTAGATTTACGTTCTTGGGGAAAACTCTATCTACATATGAAAATCTACGTAGACTGATAGATAGCTACATAATTCCATCTTCGTGAAGATGTGTCGATATCCATATAACAAACTACATGAAGATAAATCTGACAACATGTAAGCTTTTATCTGGATAGTTATCTATACACAGAAACCAAATCACATCGTGTTATATCAATCGAGATACATATATCAACGTTGAGGTGGTTGAATACATATCTTTCCATCTTCATTAAGATGCTTATCTCAACATATATCCATCCAACACATCGCTATAACTATCCATGGCTACTAGAATACATCGAGATATTTCAATGCAGATACAATAATCTACGTTGTGATGTTTCAATACAGCTAGTTTCACGTTCTTGGGGAAAACTCTATTTACATATGAAAATTTACGTAGACTGATAGATAGCTACATAATTGCATCTACGTGAAGATGTGTCATGAAGATAAGGCTGACAACATGTAAGCTTTTCTCTGGATACATATCTATAGACATAAACCAAATCACATCGTGTTATATCAATCGAGATACATATATCAACGTTGAGGTGGTTGAATACATATCTTTCCATCTTCATTAAGATGCTTATCTCAACATATATCCATCCTACACATCGCTTTAACTATCCATGTTTACTACAATACATCGAGATATATCAATGCAAATACAATAATCTACGTTGTGGTGTTTCAATTCAGCTAGATTCACTTTCTTGGGGAAAACTCTATCTACATATGAAAATCTACGTAGACTGATAGATAGCTACATAATTCCATCTACGTGAAGATGTGTCGATATCCATATAACAAACTACATGAAGATAAATCTGACAACATGTAAGGTTTTATCTGGATAGTTATCTAAAGACAGAAACTAAATCACATCGTGTTATACCAATCGAGATACATATATCAGCGTTGAGGTGGTTGAATAATTATATTTCCATCTTCATTAAGATGCTTATCTCAACATATATCCATCCAACACATCGCTATAACTAGCCATGTTTACTAGAATACATCAAGATATTTCAATGCAAAAACAATAATCTACGTTGTGATATTTCAATACAGCTAGATTCACGTTCTTGGGGAAAATTCTATCTACATATGAAAATTTACGTAGACTGATAGATAGCTACATAATTCCGTCTACGTGAAGATGTGTCGATATCCATATAACAAACTACATGAAGATAAATCTGACAACATGTTAGCTTTTATCTGGATAGTTATCTATAGACAGAAACCAAATCACATCGTGCTACATCAATAGAGATACATATATCAACGTTGAGGTGGTTGAATACATATGTTTCCATCTTCATTAAGATGCTTATCTCAACATATATCCATCCTACACATCGCTATAACTATCCATGTTTACTACAATACATCGAGATATTTCAATGCAAATAGAAAAATCTACGTTGCGGTGTTTTAATTCAGATAGATTCACTTTCTTGGGGAAAACTCTATCTACATATGAAAATCTACGTAGACTGATAGATAGCTACATAATTCCATCTACGTGTCGATGTGTCGATATCCATATAACAAACTAAATGAAGATCAATCTGACAACATGTAAGCTTTTATCTGGATACATATCTATAGACAGAAACCAAATCACATCGTGCTACATCAATCGAGATACATATATCAACGTTGAAGTGGTTGAATACATATGTTTCCATCTTCATTAAGATGCTTATCTCAACATATATCCATCCAACACATCGCAATAACTATCCATGTTTACTAGAATACATCGATATATTTCAATGCAAAAACAATAATCGTCGTTGTGGTGTTTCAATACAGCTAGATTCACGTTCTTGGGGAAAACTCTATCTACATATGACAATCTACGTAGACTGATAGATAGCTACATAATTCCATCTACGTGAAGATGTGTCGATATCCATATAACAAACTACGTGAAAATAAATCTGACAACATGTAAGCTTTTATCTGGATACATATCTTTAGACATAAACCAAATCACATCGTGCTACATCAATAGAGATACATATATCAACGTTGAGGTGGTTGAATACATATGTTTCCATCTTCATTAAGATGCTTATCTCAACATATATCCATCATACACATCGCTATAACTATCCATATTTACTACAATACATCGAGATATTTCAATGGAAATACAATAATCTACGTTGTGATGTTTCAATACAGCTAGATTCACGTTCTTGGGGAAAACTCTATCTACATATGAAAATCTACGTAGACTGATAGATAGCTACATAATTCCATCTACGTGAAGATGTATTGAAATCCATATAACAAACTACATGAAAAAAAATCTGACAACATGTAAGCTTTTATCTGGATAGTTATCTATAGACAGAAACCAAATCACATCGTGTTATACCAATCGAGATACATATATCAACGTTGAGGTGGTTGAATAATTATATTTCCATCTTTATTAAGATGCTTATCTCAACATATATCCATCCTACACATCGCTATAACTATCCATGTTTACTAGAATACATCGAGATATTTCAATGCAAATACAATAATCTACGTTGTGGTGTTTCAATTCAGCTAGATTCACTTTCTAGGGGAAAGTTCTATCTACATATGACAATCTACGTAGACTGATAGATAGCTACATAATTCCATCTACGTGAAAATGTGTCGATATCCATATAACAAACTACATGAAGATAAATCTGACAACATGTAAGCTTTTATCTGTATACATATCAATAGACATAAACCAAATCACATCGTGCTACATCAATAGAGATACATATATCAACGTTGAGGTCGTTGAATACATATGTTTCCATCTTCATTAAGATGCTTATCTCAACATATATCCATCCTACACATCGCTATAACTATCCATGTTTACTACAATACATCGAGATATTTCAATCCAAAATACAATAATCTTGGTTGTGGTGTTTCAATACAGCTAGATTCACGTTCTTGGGGAAAACTCTATCTACATATGAAAATCTACGTTGACTGATAGATAGCTACATAATTCCATCTACGTGAAGATGTGTCGATATCCATATAACAAACTACATGAAGATAAATCTGACAACATGTAAGCTTTTATCTGGATAGTTATCTATAGACATAAACCAAATCACATCGTGCTACATCAATAGAGATACATATATCAACGTTAAAGTGGTTGAATACATATGTTTTCATCCTCATTAAGATGCTTATCTCAACATATATCCATCCAACACATCGCTATAACTATCCATGTTTACTAGAATACATCGAGATATTTCAATGCAAATACAATAATCTACGTTGTGATGTTTCAATACAGCTAGATTCACGTTCTTGGGGAAAACTCTATCTACATATGACAATCTACGTAGACTGATAGATAGCTACATAATTCCATCTACGTGAAGATGTGTCGATATCCATATAACAAACTACATGAAGATAAATCTGACAACATGTAAGCTTTTATCTGGATACATATCTATAGACATAAACCAAATCACATCGTGCTACATCAATAGAGATACATATATCAACGTTGAGGTGGTTGAATACATATCTTTCCATTTTCATTAGGATGCTTATCTCAACATATATCCATCCTACACATCGCTATAACTATCCATGTTTACTAGAATACATCGAGATATTTCTTTGCAAATACAATAATCTACGTTGTGATATTTTAATACATCTAGATTCACGTTCTTGGGGAAAACTCTATCTACATATGAAAATCTACGTAGACTGATAGCTACATAATTCCATCTACGTGAAGATGTGTCGATATCCATATAACAAACTACATGAAGATAAATCTGACAATATGTAAGCTTTTATCTGGATAGTTATCTATAGACAGAAACCAAATCACATCGTGTTATACCAATCGAGATACATATATCAACGTTGAGGTCGTTGAATATTTATATTTCCATCTTCATTAAGATGCTTATCTCAACATATATCCATGCTACACATCGCTATAACTATCCATGTTTACTAGAATACATCGAGATATTTCAATGCAAATACAATAATCTACGTTGGGATGTTTCATTACAGCTAGATTCACGTTGTTGGGGAAAACTCTATCTACATATGAAAATGAACGTAGACTGATAGATAGCTACATAATTAAATCTACGTGAAGATGTGTCGATATCCATATAACAAACTACATGAAGATAAATCTGACAACATGTAAGCTTTTATCTGGATATTTATCTATAGACAGAAACCAAATCACATCGTGTTATACCAATCGAGATACATATATCAACGTTGAGGTGGTTGAATAATTATATTTCCACTTCATTAAGATGCTTATCTCAACATTTATCCATCAAACACATCGCTATAACTATCCATGTTTACTAGAATATATCGAGATATTTCATTGGAAATACAATAATCTACGTAGTGGTGTTTCAATTCAGCTAGATTCACTTTCTTGGGGAAAACTCTATCTACATATGACAATCTACGTAGACTGATAGATAGCTACATAATTCCATCTACGTGAAGATGTCTCGATATCCATATAACAAACAACATGAAGATAAATCTGACAACATGTAAGCTTTTATCTGGATAGTTATCTATAGACAGAAACCAAATCACATCGTGTTATACCAATCGAGATACATATATCAACGTTGAGGTGTTTGAATAATTATATTTCCATCTTCATTAAGATGCTTATCTCAACATATATCATCCTACACATCGCTATAACTATCCATGTTTACCAGAATACATAGAGATAGTTCAATGCAAATACAATAATCTACGTTGTGGTGTTTCAATTCAGCTAGATTCACTTTCTTGGGGAAATCTCTATCTACATATGACAATCTACGTAGACTGATAGATAGCTACATAATTCCATCTACGTGAAGATGTGTCGATATCCATATAACAAACTACATGAAGATAAATCTGACAACATGTAAGCTTTTATCTGGATACATATCTATAGACAGAAACCAAATCACATCGTGTTATATTATCAATCGAGATACACAAATCAACGTTGAGGTGGTTGAATACATATGTTTCCGTCTTCATTAAGATGCTTATCTCAACATATATCCATCCTACACATCGCTATAACTATCCATGTTTACTAGAATACATCGAGATATTTCAATGGAAATACAATAATCTACGTTGTGATATTTTAATACAGCTAGATTCACGTTCTTGGGGAAAACTCTATCTACATAATGAAATTCTACGTAGACTGATAGATAGCTACATAATTCCATCTACGTGAAGATGTGTCGATATCCATATAACAAACTACATGAAGATAAATCTGACAACATGTAAGCTTTTATCTGGATACATATCTATAGACAGAAACCAAATCACATCGTGTTATATCAATCGAGATACACAAATCAACGTTGAGGTGGTTGAATAATTATATTTCCATCTTCATTAAGATGCTTATCTCAACATATATCCATCCTACACATCGCTATAACTATCCATGTTTACTAGAATACATCGAGATATTTCAATGCAAATACAATAATCTACGTTGTGGTGTTTCAATTCAGCTAGATTCACTTTCTTGGGGAAATCTCTATCTACATATGAAAATCTACGTAGACTGATAGATAGCTACAAATCCATCTACGTGAAGATGTGTCGATATCCATATAACAAACTACATGAAGATAAATCTGACGGCATGTAAGCTTTTATCTGGATACATATCTATAGACATAAACCAAATCACATCGTGTTATATCAATCGAGATACATATATCAACGTTGAGGTGGTTGAAAACATATCTTTCCATCTTCATTAAGATGCTTATCTCAACATATATCCTTCCTACAGATCGCTATAACTATCCATGTTTACTAGAATACATCGAGATATTTCAATGCAAATACAATAATCTACGTTGTGGTGTTTCAATACAGCTAGATCCACGTTCTTGGGGAAAACTATCTACATATGAAAATCTACGTAGACTGATAGATAGCTACATAATTCCATCTACGTGAAGATGTGTCGATATCCATATAACAAACTACATGAAGATAAATCTGACAACATGTAAGCTTTTATCTGGATACATATCTATAGACAGAAACCAAATCACATCGTGTTATACCAATCGAGATACATATATCAAAGTTGAGGTGGTTGAATAATTATATTTCCATCCTCATTAAGATGCTTATCTCAACATATATCCATCCTACACATCGCTATAACTATCCATGTTTACTACAATACATCGAGATATTTCAATGCAAATACAATAATCTACGTTGTGGTGTTTCAATTCAGCTAGATTCACTTTCTTGGGGAAAACTCTATCTACATATGACAATCTACGTAGACTGATAGATAGCTACATAATTCCATCTACGTGAAGATGTGTCGATATCCATATAACAAACTACATGAAGATAAATCTGACAACATGTAAGCTTTAATCTTGATACATATCTATAGACAGAAACCAAATCACATCGTGTTATACCAATCGAGATACATATATCAACGTTGAGGTGGTTGAATAATTATAGTTCCATCTTCATTAAGATGCTTATCTCAACATATATCCATCCTACACATCGCTATAACTATCCATGTTTACTAGAATACATCGAGATATTTCAATGCAAATACAATAATCTTCGTTGTGGTGTTTCAATACAGCTAGATTCACGTTCTTGGGGAAAACTCTATCTACATACGAAAATCTACGTAGACTGATAGATAGCTACATAATTCCATCTACGTGATGATGTGTCGATATCCATATAACAAACTACATGAAGATAAATCTGACAACATGTAAGCTTTTATCTGGATAGTCATCTATAGACAGAAACCAAATCACATCGTGTTATACCAATCGAGATACATATAGCAACGTTGAGGTGGTTGAATAATTATATTTCCATCTTCATTAAGATGCTTATCTCAACATATATCCATCCTACACATCGCTATAACTATAAATGTTTAGTTCAATGCATCGAGATATTTCAATGCAAATACAATAACCTACGTTGTGGTGTTTCAATTCAGCTAGATTCACTTTCTTGGGGAAAACTCTATCTACATATGAAAATCTACGTAGACTGATAGATAGCTACATAATTCCATCTACGTGAAGATGTGTCGATATCCATATAACAAACTACATGAAGATAAAGCTGACAACATGTAAGCTTTTATCTGGATACATATCTATAGACAGAAACCAAATCACATCGTTCTACATCAAAAGAGATACATATATCAACGTTGAGGTGGTTGAATACATATGTTTCCATCTTCATTAAGATGCTTATCTCAACATATATCCATCCAACACATCGCTATAACTATCCATGTTTACTAGAATACATCGAGATATTTCAATGCAAATACAATAATCTTCGTTGTGGTGTTTCAATACAGCTAGATTCACGTTCTTGGGGAAAACTCTATCTACATATGAAAATCTACGTAGACTGTTAGATAGCTACATAATTCCATCTACGTGATGATGTGTCGATATCTATATAACAAACTACATGAAGATAAATCTGACAACATGTAAGCTTTTATCTGGATAGTTATCTATAGACAGAAACCAAATCACATCGTGTTATACCAATCGAGATACATATATCAACGTTGAGGTGGTTGAATAATTATATTTCCATCTTCATTAAGATGCTTATCTCAACGTATATCCATCCTACACATCGCTATAACTATAAATGTTTACGAAAAATACATCGAGATATATCAATGCAAAAACAATAATCTTCGTTGTGGTGTTTTAATACAGCTAGATTCACTTTCTTGGGGAAAACTCTATCTACATATGAAAATCTACGTAGACAGATAGATAGCTACATAATTCCATCTACGTGAAGATGTGTCGATATCCATATAACAAACTACATGAAGATAAAGCTGACAACATGTAAGCTTTTATCTGGATAGCTATCTATAGGCAGAAACTAAATCACATCGTGTTATACCAATCGAGATACATATATCAACGTCGAGGTGGTTGAATAATTATATTTCCATCTTCATTAAGATGCTTATCTCAACATATATCCATCCAACACATCGCTAGAACTACCCATGTTTACTAGAATACATCGAGATATTTCAATGCAAATACAATAATCTTCTTTGTGGTGTTTCAATTCAGCTAGATTCACGTTCTTAGGGAAAACTCTATCTACATATGACAATCTACGTAGACATGATAGATAGCTACATAATTCCATCTACGTGATGATGTGTCGATATCCATATAACAAACTACATGAAGATAAATCTGACAACATGTAAGCTTTTATCTGGATACATATCTATAGACAGAAACCAAATCACATCGAGTTATACCAATCGAGATACATATATCAACGTTGAGGTGGTTGAATACATATGTTTCCATGTTCATTAAGATGCTTATCTCAACATATATCCATCATACACATCGCTATAACTATCCATGGCTACTAGAATACATCGAGATATTTCAATGCAAATACAATAATCTACGTTGTGGTGTTTCAATTCAGCTAGATTCACTTTCTTGGGGAAAACTCTATCTACATATGACAATCTACGTAGACTGATAGATAGTTACATAATTCCATCTATGTGAAGATGTGTCGATATCCATATAACAAACTACATGAAGATAAATCTGACAACATGTCAGCTTTTATCTGGATACATATCTATAGACATGAACCAAATCACATCGTGCTACATCAATAGAGATACATATATCAACGTTGAGGTGGTTGAATACATATGTTTCCATCTTCATTAAGATGCTTATCTCAACATATATCCATCCTACACATCGCTATAACTATCCATGTTTACTAGAATACATCTTTTATCTGGATAGTTATATAAAGACAGAAACAAAATCACGTGTTATATCAATCGAGATAACTATATCATCGTTGAGGTGGTTGAATACATATCTTTCCATCTTCATTAAGATGCTTATCTCAACATATATCCATCCTACACATCGCTATAATTATCCATGTTTACTAGATTACATCGTGATATTTCAATGCAAATACAATAATCTACGTTGTGGTGTTTCAATTCAGCTAGATTCAGTTTCTTGGGGAAAATTCTATCTACATATGAAAATCTACGTAGACTGATAGATAGCTACATAATTCCATCTACGTGAAGATGTGTCGATATCCATATAACAAACTACATGAAGATAAATCTGACAACATGTAACCTTTTATCTGGATACATATCTATAGACATAAGCCAAATCACATCGTGCTACATCAATAGAGATACATATATCAACGTTGAGGTGGTTGAATACATATGTTTCCATCTTCATTAAGATGCTTATCTCAACATATATCCATCCTACACATCGCTATAATTATCCATGTTTACTAGAATACATCGAGATATTTCAATGCAAATACAATAATCTACGTTGTGATGTTTTAATACAGCTAGATTCACGTTCTTGGGGAAATCTCTATCTACATACGAAAATCTACGTTGACTGATAGATAGCTACATAATTCCATCTACGTGAAGATGTGTCGATATCCATATAACAAACTACATAAAGATAAAGCTGACAATATGTAAGCTTTTATCTGGATAGTTATCTATAGACAGAAACCAAATCACATCGTGTTATACCAATCGAGATACATATATCAACGTTGAGGTGGTTGAATACATATCTTTCCATCTTCATTAAGATGCTTATCTCAACATATATCCATCCAACACATCGCTATAACTATCCATGGCTACTAGAATACATCGAGATATTTCAATGCAAATACAATAATCTACGTTGTGATGTTTCAACACAGCTAGATTCACGTTCTTGGGGAAAACTCTATCTACATATGAAAATTTACGTAGACTGATAGATAGCTACATAATTCCATCTACGTGAAGATGTGTCGATATCCATATAACAACCTACATGAAGATAAAGCTGACAACATGTAAGCTTTTATCTGGATACATATCTATAGACAGAAACCAAATCAGATCGTGCTACATCAATAGAGATACATATATCAACGTTGAGGTGGTTGAAAACATATGTTTCCATCTTCATTAAGATGTTTATCTCAACATATATCCATCCAACACATCGCTATAACTATCCATGTTTACTAGAATACATCGAGATATTTCAATGCAAATACAATAATCTTCGTTGTGGTGTTTCAATACAGCTAGATTCACGTTCTTGGGGAAAACTCTATCTACATATGAAAATCTACGTAGACTGATAGATAGCTACATAATTCCATCTACGTGATGATGTGTCGATATCCATATAACAAACTACATGAAGATAAATCTGACAACATGTAAGCTTTTATCTGGATATTTATCTATAGACAGAAACCAAATCACATCGTGTTATACCAATCGAGATACATATATCAACGTTGAGGTGGTTGAATAATTATATTTCCATCTTCATTAAGATGCTTATCTCAACATATATCCATCCTACACATCGCTATAACTATCCATGTTAACTAGAATACATCTTTTATCTGGATAGTTATATAAATACAGAAACAAAATCACGTGTTATATCAATCGAGATAACTATATCAACGTTGAGGTGGTTGAATACTTATCTTTCCATCTTCATTAAGATGCGTATCTCAACATATATCCATCCTACACATCGCTATAACTATCCATGTTTACTAGAATACATCGAGATATTTCAATGCAAATACAATAATCTTCGTTGTGGTGTTTCAATACAGCTAGATTCACGTTCTTGGGGAAAACTCTATCTACATATGAAAATCTACGTAGACTGATACATAGCTACATAATTCCATCTACGTGATGATGTGTCGATATCCATATAACAAACAACATGAAGATAAATCTGACAACATGTAATCTTTTATCTGGATACATATCTATAGACATAAGCCAAATCACATCGTGCTACATCAATAGAGATACATATATCAACGTTGAGGTGGTTGAATACATATGTTTCCATCTTCATTAAGATGCTTATCTCAACATATATCCATCCTACACATCGCTATAACTATCCATGTTTACTAGAATACATCGAGATTTTTCAATGCAAATACAATAATCTACGTTGTGGTGTTTCAATTCAGCTAGATTCACTTTCTTGGGGAAAACTCTATCTACATATGACAATCTACGTAAACTGATAGATGGCTACATAATTCCATCTACGTGAAGATGTGTCGATATCCATATAACAAACAACATGAAGATAAATCTGACAACATGTAATCTTTTATCTGGATACATATCTATAGACATGAACCAAATCACATCGTGTTATATCAATCGAAATACATATATCAACGTTGAGGTGGTTGAATACATATGTTTCCATCTTCATTAAGATGCTTATCTCAACATATATCCATTCTACACATCGCTATAACTATCCATGTTTACTACAATACATCGAGATATTTCGATGCAAATACAATAATCTACGTTGTGGTGTTTCAATTCAGCAATATTCACTTTCTTGGGGAAAACTCTATCTACAAATGACAATCTACGTAGACTGATAGATAGCTACATAATTCCATCTACGTGAAGATGTGTCGATATCCATATAACAAACAACATGAAGATAAATCTGACAATATGTAATCTTTTATCTGGATACATATCTATAGACATAAACCAAATCACATCGTGTTATATTAATCGAGATACATATATCAACGTTGAGGTGGTTGAATACATATCTTAACATCTTCATTAAGATGCTTATCTCAACATATATCCATGCTACACATCGCTATAACTATCCATGTTTACTAGAATACATCGAGATATTTCAATGCAAATACAATAATCTACGTTGTGGTGTTTCAATTCAGCTAGATTCACTTTCTTGGGGAAAACTCTATCTACATATGACAATCTACGTAGACTGATAGATAGTTACATAATTCCATCTACGTGAAGATGTGTCGATATCCATATAACAAACTACATGAAGATAAATCTGACAACATGTAAGCTTTTATCTGGATAGTTATCTACAGACAGAAACCAAATCACATCGTGTTATACCAATCGAGATACATATATCAACGTTGAGGTGGTTGAATAATTATATTTCCATCTTCATTAAGATGCTTATCTCAACATATATCCATCCTACACATCGCTATAACTATCCATGTTTACTAGAATACATAGAGATATTTCAATGCAAATACAATAATCTACGTTGTGGTGTTTCAATTCAGCTAGATTCACTTTCTTGGGGAAATCTCTATCTACATATGCCAATCTACGTAGACTGATAGATAGCTACATAATTCCATCTACGTGAAGATGTGTCGATATCCATATAACAAACTACATGAAGATAAATCTGACAACATGTAAGCTTTTATCTGGATACATATCTATAGACATAAACCAAATCACATCGTGCTACATCAATAGAGATACATATATCAACGTTGAGGTGGTTGAATACATATGTTTCCATCTTCATTAAGATGCTTATCTCAACATATATCCACCCTACACATCGCTTTAACTATCCATGTTTACTAGAATACATCGAGATATTTCAATGCAAATACAATAATCTACGTTGTGATATTTTAATACAGCTAGATTCACGTTCTTGGGGAAATCTCTATCTACATATGAAAATCTACGTAGACTAATAGATAGCTACATAATTCCATCTACGTGAAGATGTGTCGATATCCATATAACAAACTACATGAAGATAAATCTGACAACATGTAAGCTTTTATCTGGATAGATATCTATAGACATAAACCAAATCACATCGTGTTATATCAATCGAGATACATATATCAACGTTGAGGTGGTTGAATACATGTTTCCATGTTCATTAAGATGCTTATCTCAACATATATCCATCATACACATCGCTATAACTATCCATGGCTACTAGAATACATCGAGATATTTCAATGCAAATACAATAATCTACGTTGTGATGTTTCAATACAGCTAGATTCACGTTCTTGGGGAAAACTCTATCTACATATTAAAATTTACGTAGACTGATAGATAGCTATATAATTCTATCTACGTGAAGATGTGTCGATATCCATATAACAAACTACATGAAGATAAAGCTGACAACATGTAAGGTTTTATCTGGATACATATCTATAGACAGAAACATAATCACATCGTGCTACATCAATAGAGATACATATATCAACGTTGAGGTGGTTGAATACATACGTTTCCATCTTCATTAAGATGCTTATCTCAACATATATCCATCCAACACATCGCTATAACTATCCATGTTTACTAGAATACATCGAGATATTTCAATGCAAATACAATAATCTTCGTTGTGGTGTTTCAATACAGCTAGATTCACGTTCTTGGTGAAAACTCTATCTACATATGAAAATCTACGTAGACTGATAGATAGCTACATAATTCCATCTACGTGATGATGTGTCGATATCCATATAACAAACTAGATGAAGATAAATCTGACTACATGTAAGATTTTATCTGGATATTTATCTATAGACAGAAACCAAATCACATCGTGTTATACCAATCGAGATACATATATCAACGTTGAGGTGGTTGAATAATTATATTTCCATCTTCATTAAGATGCTTATCTCAACATATATCCATCCTACACATCGCTATAACTATCCATGTTTACGACAATACATCGAGATATTTCAATGCAAATACAATAATATACGTTGTGGTGTTTCAATTCAGCTAGATTCACTTTCTTGGGGAAAACTCTATCTACATATGACAATCTACGTAGGCTGATAGATAGCTACATAATTCCATCTACGTGAAGATGTGTCGATATCCATATAACAAACTACATGAAGATAAATCTGACAACATGTAAGCTTTTATCTGGATACATATCTATAGACAGAAACCAAATCACATCGTGCTACATCAATAGAGATACATATATCAACGTTGAGGTGGTTGAATACATATCTTTCCATGTTCATTAAGATGCTTATATCAACATATATCCATCATACACATCGCTATAACTATCCATGTTTACTACAATACATCGAGATATTTCAATGGAAATACAATAATCTACGTTGTGATGTTTCAATACAGCTAGATTCACGTGCTTGGGGAAAACTCTATCTACATATGAAAATCTACGTAGACTGATAGATAGCTACATAATTCCATCTTCGTGAAAATGTGTCGATATCAATATAACAAACTACATGAAGATAAATCTGACAACATGTAAGCTTTTATCTGGATAGTTATCTATAGACAGAAACCAAATCACACCGTGTTATACCAATCGAGATACATATATCAATGTTGAGGTGGTGGAATAATTATATTTCCATCTTCATTAAGATGCTTATCTCAACATATATCCATCCTACACATCGCTATAACTATCCATGTTTACTAGAATACATCGAGATATTTCAATCCAAATACAATAATCTACGATGTGGTGTTTCAATTCAGCTAGATTCACGTGTTTGGGGAAAACTCTATCTACATATGAAAATCTACGTAGACTGATAGATAGCTACATAATTCCATCTACGTGAAGATGTGTCGAAATCCATATAACAAACTACATGAAGATAAATCTGACAACATGTAAGCTTTTATCTGGATACATATCTATAGACATACACCAAATCACATCGTGTTATATCAATCGAGATACATATATCAACGTTGAGGTGGTTGAATATATATGTTTCCATCTTCATAAAGATGCTTATCTCAACATATATCCATCCGACACATCGCTATAACTATCCATGTTTACTACAATACATCGAGATATTTGAATGGAAATACAATAATCTACGTTTTGGTGTTTCAACACAGCTAGATTCACGTTCTTGGGGAAAACTCTATCTACATATGAAAATCTACGTAGACTGATAGATAGCTACATAATTCCATCTACGTGAAGATGTGTCGATATCCATATAACAAACTACATGAAGATAAATCTGACAACATGTAAGATTTTATCTGGATACATATCTATAGACATAAACCAAATTACATCGTGTTATATCAATCGAGATACATATATCAACGTTGAGGTCGTTGAATAATTATATTTCCATCTTCATTAAGATGCTTATCTCAACATATATCCATCCTACACATCGCTATAACTATCCATGTTTACGACAATACATCGAGATATTTCAATGCAAATACAATAATCTACTTTGTGGTGTTTCAATTCAGCTAGATTCACTTTCTTGGGGAAAACTCTATCTACATATGACAATCTACGTAGACTGATAGATAGTTACATAATTCCATCTACGTGAAGATGTGTCGATATCCAGATAACAAACTACATGAAGATAAATCTGACAACATGTAAGCTTTTATCTGGATACATATCTATAGACAGAAACCAGAAAACATCGTGCTACATCAATAGAGATACATATATCAACGTTGAGGTGGTTGAATACATATGTTTCCATGTTCATTAAGATGCTTATCTCAACATATATCCATCATACACATCGCTATAACTATCCATGGCTACTAGAATACATCGAGATATTTCAATGCAAATACAATAATCTACGTTGTCATGTTTCAATACTGCTAGATTCACGTTGTTGGGGAAAACTCTATCTACATATGAAAATTTACGTAGACTGATAGATAGCTACATAATTCTATCTACGTGAAGATGTGTCGATATCCATATAACAAACTACATGAAGATAAATCTGACTACATGTAAGCTTTTATCTGGATATTTATCTATAGACAGAAACCAAATCACATCGTGTTATACCAATCGAGATACATATATCAACGTTGAGGTGGTTGAATAATGATATTTCCATCTTCATTAAGATGCTTATCTCAACATATATCCATCCTACACATCGCTATAACTATCCATGTTTACGACAATACATCGAGATATTTCAATGCAAATACAATAATCTACGTTGTGGTGTTTCAATTCAGCTAGATTGACTTTCTTGGGGAAAACTCTATCTACATATGAAAATCTACGCAGACTGATAGATAGCTACATAATTCCATCTACGTGAAGATGTGTCGATATCCATATATCAAACTACATGAAGATAAATCTGACAACATGTAAGCTTTTATCTGGATACATATCTATAGACATAAACCAAATCACATCGTGTTATATCAATCGAGATACATATATCAACGTTGAGGTGGTTGAATACATGTTTCCATGTTCATTAAGATGCTTATCTCAAAATATATCCATCATACACATCGCTATAACTATCCATGGCTACTAGAATACATCGAGATATTTCAATGCAAATACAATAATCTACGTTGTGGTGTTTCAATACAGCTAGATTCACGTTCTTGGGGAAAACTCTATCTACATATGAAAATTTACGTAGACTGATAGATAGCTACATAATTCCATCTACGTGAAGATGTGTCGATATCCATATAACAAACTACATGAAGATAAAGCTGACAACATGTAAGCTTTTATCTGGATACATATCTATAGACAGAAACCAAATCACATCTTGCTACATCAATAGAGATACATATATCAACGTTGAGGTGGTTGAATACATATGTTTCCATCTTCATTAAGATGCTTATCTCAACATATATCCATCCAACACATCGCTATAACTATCCATGTTTACTAGAATACATCGAGATATTTCAATGCAAATACAATAATCTTCGTTGTGGTTTTTCAATACAGCTAGATTCACGTTCTTGGGGAAAACTCTATCTACATATGAAAATCTACGTAGACTGATAGATAGCTACATAATTCCATCTACGTGATGATGTGTCGATATCCATATAACAAACTACATGAAGATAAATCTGACAACATGTAAGCTTTTATCTGGATATTTATCTATAGACAGAAACCAAATCACATCGTGTTATACCAATCGAGATACATATATCAACGTTGAGGTGGTCGAATAATTATATTTCCATCTTCATTAAGATGATTATCTCAACATATATCCATCCTACACATCGCTATAACTATCCATGTTTCCGACAATACATCGAGTTATTTCAATGCAAATACAATAATCTACGTTGTGATATTTTAATACAGCTAGATTCACGTTCTTGGGGAAAACTCTATCTACATATGAAAATCTACGTAGACTAATAGATAGCTACATAATTCCATCTACGTGAAGATGTGTCGATATCCATATAACAAACTACATGAAGATAAATCTGACAACATGTAAGCTTTTATCTGGATAGATATCTATAGACATAAACCAAATCACATCGTGTTATATCAATCGAGATACATATATCAACGTTGAGGTGGTTGAATACATGTTTCCATGTTCATTAAGATGCTTATCTCAACATATATCCATCATACACATCGCTATAACTATCCATGGCTACTAGAATACATCGAGATATTTCAATGCAAATACAATAATCTACGTTGTGGTGTTTCAATACAGCTAGATTCACGTTCTTGGGGAAAACTCTATCTACATATGAAAATTTACGTAGACTGATAGATAGCTATATAATTCTATCTACGTGAAGATGTGTCGATATCCATATAACAAACTACATGAAGATAAAGCTGACAACATGTAAGGTTTTATCTGGATACATATCTATAGACAGAAACATAATCACATCGTGCTACATCAATAGAGATACATATATCAACGTTGAGGTGGTTGAATACATATGTTTCCATCTTCATTAAGATGCTTATCTCAACATATATCCATCCAACACATCGCTATAACTATCCATGTTTACTAGAATACATCGAGATATTTCAATGCAAATACAATAATCTACGTTGTGGTGTTTCAATTCAGCTAGATTCACTTTCTTGGGGAAAACTCTATCTACATATGAAAATCTACGTAGACTGATAGATAGCTACATAATTCCATCTACGTGATGATGTGTCGATATCCATATAACAAACTAGATGAAGATAAATCTGACTACATGTAAGATTTTATCTGGATATTTATCTATAGACAGAAACCAAATCACATCGTGTTATACCAATCGAGATACATATATCAACGTTGAGGTGGTTGAATAATTATATTTCCATCTTCATTAAGATGCTTATCTCAACATATATCCATCCTACACATCGCTATAACTATCCATGTTTACGACAATACATCGAGATATTTCAATGCAAATACAATAATCTACGTTGTGGTGTTTCAATTCAGCTAGATTCACTTTCTTGGGGAAAACTCTATCTACATATGAAAATCTACGTAGACTGATAGATAGCTACATTATTCCATCTACGTGAAGATGTGTCGATATCCATATATCAAACTACATGAAGATAAATCTGACAACATGTAAGCTTTTATCTGGATACATATCTATATACATAAACCAAATCACATCGTGTTATATCAATCGAGATACATATATCAACGTTGAGGTGGTTGAATACATATCTTTCCATCTTCATTAAGATGCTTATCTCAACATATATCCATCCTACACATCGCTATAACTATCCATGTTTACTACAATACATCGAGATATATCAATGCAAATACAATAATCTACGTTGTGGTGTTTCGATTCAGCTAGATTCACTTTCTTGGGGAAAACTCTATCTACATATGACAATCTACGTAGACTGATAGATAGCTACATAATAACATCTACGTGAAGATGTGTCGATATCCATATAACAAACTACATGAAGATAAATCTGACAACATGTAAGCTTTGATCTGGATAGTTATCTATAGACAGAAACCAAATCACATCGTGTTATACCAATTGAGATACATATATCAACGTTGAGGTGGTGGAATAATTATATTTACATCTTTATTAAGATGCTTATCTCAACATATATCCATCCTACACATCGCTATAACTCTCAATGTTTACTACATTACATGGAGATATTTCAATGCAAATACAATAATCTACGTTGTGGTGTTTCAATTCAGCTAGATTCACTTTCTTGGGGAAAACTCTGTCTACATATGACAATCTACGTAGGCTGATAGATAGCTACATAATTCCATCTACGTGAAGATGTGTCGATATCCATATAACAAACTACATGAAGATAAATCTGACAACATGTAAGCTTTTATCTGGATACATATCTATAGACAGAAACCAAATCACATCGTGCTACATCAATAGAGATACATATATCAACGTTGAGGTGGTTGAATACATATCTTTCCATGTTCATTAAGATGCTTATATCAACATATATCCATCATACACATCGCTATAACTATCCATGTTTACTACAATACATCGAGATATTTCAATGGAAATACAATAATCTACGTTGTGATGTTTTAATACAGCTAGATTCACGTGCTTGGGGAAAACTCTATCTACATATGAAAATCTACGTAGACTGATAGATAGCTACATAATTCCATCTTCGGGAAAATGTGTCGATATCCATATAACAAACTACATGAAGATAAATCTGACAACATGTAAGCTTTTATCTGGATAGTTATCTATAAACAGAAACAAAATCACACCGTGTTATACCAATCGAGATACATATATCAATGTTGAGGTGGTGGAATAATTATATTTCCATCTTCATTAAGATGCTTATCTCAACATATATCCATCCTACACATCGCTATAACTATCCATGTTTACTAGAATACATCGAGATATTTCAATCCAAATACAATAATCTACGATGTGGTGTTTCAATTCAGCTAGATTCACTTTCTTGGGGAAAACTCTATCTACATATGAAAATCTACGTAGACTGATAAATAGCTACATAATTCCATCTACGTGAAGATGTGTCGAAATCCATATAACAAACTACATGAAGATAAATCTGACAACATGTAAGCTTTTATCTGGATACATATCTATAGACATACACCAAATCACATCGTGTTATATCAATCGAGATACATATATCAACGTTGAGGTGGTTGAATATATATGTTTCCATCTTCATAAAGATGCTTATCTCAACATATATCCATCCGACACATCGCTATAACTATCCATGTTTACTACAATACATCGAGATATTTCAATGCAAATACAATAATCTACGTTTTGGTGTTTCAACACAGCTAGATTCACGTTCTTGGGGAAAACTCTATCTACATATGAAAATCTACGTAGACTGATAGATAGCTACATAATTCCATCTACGTGAAGATGTGTCGATATCCATATAACAAACTACATGAAGATAAATCTGACAACATGTAAGATTTTATCTGGATACATATCTATAGACATAAACCAAATTACATCGTGTTATATCAATCGAGATACATATATCAACGTTGAGGTCGTTGAATAATTATATTTCCATCTTCATTAAGATGCTTATCTCAACATATATCCATCCTACACATCGCTATAACTATCCATGTTTACTACAATACATCGAGATAGTTCAATGCAAATACAATAATCTACTTTGTGGTGTTTCAATTCAGCTAGATTCACTTTCTTGGGGAAAACTCTATCTACATATGACAATCTACGTAGACTGATAGATAGTTACATAATTCCATCTACGTGAAGATGTGTCGATATCCAGATAACAAACTACATGAAGATAAATCTGACAACATGTAAGCTTTTATCTGGATACATATCTATAGACAGAAACCAGAAAACATCGTGCTACATCAATAGAGATACATATATCAACGTTGAGGTGGTTGAATACATATGTTTCCATGTTCATTAAGATGCTTATCTCAACATATATCCATCATACACATCGCTATAACTATCCATGGCTACTAGAATACATCGAGATATTTCAATGCAAATACAATAATCTACGTTGTGATGTTTCAATACTGCTAGATTCACGTTGTTGGGGAAAACTCTATCTACATATGAAAATTTACGTAGACTGATAGATAGCTACATAATTCTATCTACGTGAAGATGTGTCGATATCCATATAACAAACTACATGAAGATAAATCTGACTACATGTAAGCTTTTATCTGGATATTTATCTATAGACAGAAACCAAATCACATCGTGTTATACCAATCGAGATACATATATCAACGTTGAGGTGGTTGAATAATTATATTTCCATCTTCATTAAGATGCTTATCTCAACATATATCCATCCTACACATCGCTATAACTATCCATGTTTACGACAATACATCGAGATATTTCAATGCAAATACAATAATCTACGTTGTGGTGTTTCAATTCAGCTAGATTCACTTTCTTGGGGAAAACTCTATCTACATATGAAAATCTACGTAGACTGATAGATAGCTACATAATTCCATCTACGTGAAGATGTGTCGATATCCATATATCAAACTACATGAAGATAAATCTGACAACATGTAAGCTTTTATCTGGATACATATCTATAGACATAAACCAAATCACATCGTGTGATATCAATCGAGATACATATATGAACGTTGAGGTGGTTGAATACATATCTTTCCATCTTCATTAAGATGCTTATCTCAACATATATCCATCCTACACATCGCTTTAACTATCCATGTTTACTACAATACATCGAGATATATCAATGCAAATACAATAATCTACGTTGTGGTGTTTCAATTCAGCTAGATTCACGTTCTTGGGGAAAACTCTATCTACATATGAAAATTTACGTAGACTGATAGATAGCTACATAATTCCATCTACGTGAAGATGTGTCGATATCCATATAACAAACTACATGAAGATAAAGCTGACAACATGTAAGCTTTTATCTGGATAGTTATCTATAGACAGAAACCAAATCACATCTTGCTACATCAATAGAGATACATATATCAACGTTGAGGTGGTTGAATACATATGTTTCCATCTTCATTAAGATGCTTATCTCAACATATATCCATCCAACACATCGCTATAACTATCCATGTTTACTAGAATACATCGAGATATTTCAATGCAAATACAATAATCTTCGTTGTGGTTTTTCAATACAGCTAGATTCACGTTCTTGGGGAAAACTCTATCTACATATGAAAATCTACGTAGACTGATAGATAGCTACATAATTCCATCTACGTGATGATGTGTCGATATCCATATAACAAACTACATGAAGATAAATCTGACAACATGTAAGCTTTTATCTGGATATTTATCTATAGACAGAAACCAAATCACATCGTGTTATACCAATCGAGATACATATATCAACGTTGAGGTGGTCGAATAATTATATTTCCATCTTCATTAAGATGATTATCTCAACATATATCCATCCTACACATCGCTATAACTATCCATGTTTACGACAATACATCGAGATATATCAATGCAAAAACAATAATCTTCGTTGTGGTGTTTTAATACAGCTAGATTCACTTTCTTGGGGAAAACTCTATCTACATATGAAAATCTACGTAGACTGATAGATAGCTACATAATTCCATCTAAGTGAAGATGTGTCGATATCCATATAACAAACTACATAAAGATAAATCTGACAACATGTAATGTTTTATCTGGATACATATCTATAGGCATAAACCAAATCACATCGTGTTATATCAATTGAGATACATATATCAACGTTGAGGTGGTTGAATACATATCTTTCCATCTTCATTAAGATGCGTATCTCAACATATATCCATGCTACACATCTTTATAACTATCCATGTTTACTAGAATACATCGAAATATTTCTTTGCAAATACAATAATCTACGTTGTGGTGTTTCAATTCAGCTAGATTCACTTTCTTGGGGAAAACCCTATCTACATATGACAATCTACGTAGACTGATAGATAGCTACATAATTCCATCTACGTGTAGATGTGTTATATCCATATAACAAACTAGATGAAGATTAATCTGACAACATGTAAGCTTTTATCTGGATAGTTATCTATAGACAGAAACCAAATCACATCGTGTGATACCAATCGAGATACATATATCAACGTTGAGGTGGTTGAATAATTATATTTCCATCTTCATTAAGATGCTTATCTCAACATATATCCATCCTACACATCGCTATAACTATCCATGTTTACTAGAATACATAGAGATATTTCAATGCAAATACAATAATCTACGTTGTGGTGTTTCATTTCAGCTAGATTCACTTTCTTGGGGAAATCTCTATCTACATATGACAATCTACGTAGACTGATAGATAGCTACATAATTCCATCTACGTGAAGATGTGTAGATATCCATGTAACAAACTACATGAAACTATCTGACAATATGTAAGGTTTTATCTGGATACATATCTATAGACATAAACCAAATCACATCGTGCTACATCAATAGAGATACATATATCAACGTTGAGGTGGTTGAATACATATGTTTCCGTCTTCATTAAGATGCTTATCTCAACATATATCCATCCTACACATCGCTATAACTATCCATGTTTACTAGAATACATCGAGATATTTCAATGCAAATACAATAATCTTCGTTGTGGTGTTTCAATACAGCTAGATTCACGTTCTTGGGGAAAACTCTATCTACATATGAAAATCTACGTAGACTGATAGATAGCTACATAATTCCATCTACGTGATGATGTGTCGATATCCATATAACAAACTACATGAAGATAAATCTGACAACATGTAAGCTTTTATCTGGATAGTCATCTATAGACAGAAACCAAATCACATCGTGTTATACCAATCGAGATACATATAGCAACGTTGAGGTGGTTGAATAATTATATTTCCATCTTCATTAAGATGCTTATCTCAACATATATCCATCCTACACATCGCTATAACTATAAATGTTTAGTTCAATGCATCGAGATATTTCAATGCAAATACAATAACCTACGTTGTGGTGTTTCAATTCAGCTAGATTCACTTTCTTGGGGAAAACTCTATCTACATATCAAAATCTACGTAGACTGATAGATAGCTACATAATTCCATCTACGTGAAGATGTGTCGATATCCATATAACAAACTACATGAAGATAAAGCTGACAACATGTAAGCTTTTATCTGGATACATATCTATAGACAGAAACCAAATCACATCGTTCTACATCAAAAGAGATACATATATCAACGTTGAGGTGGTTGAATACATATGTTTCCATCTTCATTAAGATGCTTATCTCAACATATATCCATCCAACACATCGCTATAACTATCCATGTTTACTAGAATACATCGAGATATTTCAATGCAAATACAATAATCTTCGTTGTGGTGTTTCAATACAGCTAGATTCACTTTCTTGGGGAAAACTCTATCTACATATCAAAATCTACGTAGACTGATAGATAGCTACATAATTCCATCTACGTGAAGATGTGTCGATATCTATATAACAAACTACATGAAGATAAATCTGACAACATGTAAGCTTTTATCTGGATAGTTATCTATAGACAGAAACCAAATCACATCGTGTTATACCAATCGAGATACATATATCAACGTTGAGGTGGTTGAATAATTATATTTCCATCTTCATTAAGATGCTTATCTCAACGTATATCCATCCTACACATCGCTAGAACTATAAATGTTTACGACAATACATCGAGATATATCAATGCAAAAACAATAATCTTCGTTGTGGTGTTTTAATACAGCTAGATTCACTTTCTTGGGGAAAACTCTATCTACATATGAAAATCTACGTAGACTGATAGATAGCTACATAATTCCATCTACGTGAAGATGTGTCGATATCCATATAACAAACTACATGAAGATAAAGCTGACAACATGTAAGCTTTTATCTGGATTGCCATCTATAGACAGAAACTAAATCACATCGTGTTATACCAATCGAGATACATATATCAACGTCGAGGTGGTTGAATAATTATATTTCCATCTTCATTAAGATGCTTATCTCAACATATATCCATCCAACACATCGCTAGAACTACCCATGTTTACTAGAATACATCGAGATATTTCAATGCAAATACAATAATCTTCTTTGTGGTGTTTCAATTCAGCTAGATTCACGTTCTTAGGGAAAACTCTATCTACATATGACAATCTACGTAGACATGATAGATAGCTACATAATTCCATCTACGTGAAGATGTGTCGATATCCATATAACAAACTACATGAAGATAAATCTGACAACATGTAAGCTTTTATCTGGATAGTTATCTATAGACAGAAACCAAATCACATCGTGTTATACCAATCGAGATACATATATCAACGTTGAGGTGGTTGAATACATATCTTTCCATCTTCATTAAGATGCGTATCTCAACATATATCCATCATACACATCGCTATAACTATCCATGGCTACTAGAATACATCGAGATATTTCAATGCAAATACAATAATCTACGTTGTGATGTTTCAATACAGCTAGATTCACGTTCTTGGGGAAAACTCTATCTACATATGAAAATTTACGTAGACTGATAGATAGCTACATAATTCTATCTACGTGAAGATGTGTCGATATCCATATAACAAAGTACATGAAGATAAAGCTGACAACATGTAAGGTTTTATCTGGATACATATCTATAGACAGAAACCAAATCACATCGTGCTACATCAATAGAGATACATATATCAACGTTGAGGTGGTTGAATACATATGTTTCCATCTTCATTAAGATGCTTATCTCAACATATATCCATCCAACACATCGCTATAACTATCCATGTTTACTACAATACATCGAGATATTTCAATGCAAATACAATAATCTTCGTTGTGGTGTTTCAATACAGCTAGATTCACGTTCTTGGGGAAAACTCTATCTACATATGAAAATCTACGTAGACTGATAGATAGCTACATAATTCCATCTACATGATGATGTGTCGATATCCATATAACAAACTACATGAAGAAAAATCTGACTACATGTAAGCTTTTATCTGGATATTTATCTATAGACAGAAACCAAATCACATCGTGTTATACCAATCGAGATACATATATCAACGTTGAGGTGGTTGAATAATTATATTTCCATTTTTCATTAAGATGCTTATCTCAACATATATCCATCATACACATCGCTATAACTATCCATGTTTACGACAATACATCGAGATATTTCAATGCAAATACAATAATCTACGTTGTGGTGTTTCAATTCAGCTAGATTCACGTTCTTGGGGAAAACTCTATCTACATATGAAAATTTACGTAGACTGATAGATAGCTACATAATTCTATCTACGTGAAGATGTGTCGATATCCATATAACAAACTACATGAAGATAAAGCTGACAACATGTAAGGTTTTATCTGGATACATATCTATAGACAGAAACCAAATCACATCGTGCTACATCAATAGAGATACATATAACAACGTTGAGGTGGTTGAATACATATCTTTCCATGTTCATTAAGATGCTTATCTCAACATTTATCCATCATACACATCGCTATAACTATCCATGTTTACTACAATACATCAAGATATTTCAATGGAAATACAATATTCTACGTTGTGATGTTTCAATACAGCTAGATTCACGTGCTTGGGGAAAACTCTATCTACATATGAAAATCTACGTAGACTGATAGATAGCTACATAATTCCATCTTCATGAAGATGTGTCGATATCCATATAACAAACTACATGAAGATAAATCTGACAACATGTAAGCTTTTATCTGGATAGTTATCTATAGACAGAAACCAAATCACATCGTGTTATACCAATCGAGATACATATATTAATGTTGAGGTGGTGTAATAATTATATTTCCATCTTCATTAAGATGCTTATCTCAACATATATCCATCCAACACATCGCTATAACTATCCATGTTTACTAGAATACAACGAGATATTTCAATGCAAATACAATAATCTACGATGTGGTGTTTCAATTCAGCTAGATTCACTTTCTTGGGGAAAACTCTATCTACATATGAAAATCTACGTAGACTGATAGATAGCTACATAATTCCATCTACGTGAAGATGTGTCGATATCCATATAACAAACTACATGAAGATAAATCTGACAACATGTAAGATTTTTTCTGGATACATATCTATAGACATAAACCAAATTACATCGTGTTATATCATTCGAGATACATATATCAACGTTGAGGTGGTTGAATACATATGTTTCCATCTTCATAAAGATGCTTATCTCAACATATATCCATCCGACACATCGCTATAACTATCCATGTTTACTAGAATACATCGAGATATTTCAATGCAAATACAATAATCTACGTTTTGGTGTTTCAACACAGCTAGATTCACTTTCTTGGGGAAAACTCTATCTACATATGAAAATCTACGTAGACTGATAGATAGCTACATAATTCCATCTACGTGAAGATGTGTCGATATCCATATAACAAACTACATGAAGATAAATCTGACAACATGTAAGATTTTACCTGGATACATATCTATAGACATAAACCAAATTAGATCGTGTTATATCAATCGAGATACATATATCAGCGTTGAGGTGGTTGAATACATATCTTTCCATCTTCATTAAGATGCTTATCTCAACATATATCCATCCAACACATCGCTATAACTATCCATTTTTACTAGAATACATCGAGATATTTCAATGCAAATACAATAATCTACGTTGTGGTGTTTCAATTCAGCTAGATTCACGTTCTTGGGGAAATCTCTATCTACATATGACAATCTACGTAGACTGATAGATAGCTACATAATTCCATCTACGTGAAGATGTGTCGATATCCATCTAACAAACTACATGAAGATAAATCTGACAACATGTAAGCTTTTATCTGGATACATATCTATAGACAGAAACCAAATCACATCGTGCTACATCAATAGAGATACATATATCAACGTTGAGGTCGTTGAATAATTATATTTCCATCTTCATTAAGATGCTTATCTCAACATATATCCATCCTACACATCGCTATAACTATCCATGTTAACTAGAATACATCTTTTATCTGGATAGTTATATAAAGACAGAAACAAAATCACGTGTTATATCAATCGAGATAACTATATCAACGTTGAGGTGGTTGAATACATATGTTTACATCTTCATTAAGATGCTTATCTCAACATATATCCATCCTACACATCGCTATAACTATCCATGTTTACTAGAATACATCGAGATATTTCAATGCAAATACAATAATCTACGTTGTGGTGTTTTAATTCAGCTAGATTCACGTTCTTGGGGAAAACTCTATCTACATATGAAAATCTACGTAGACTGATAGATAGCTACATAATTCCATCTACGTGAAGATTTGTCGATATTCATATAACAAACTACATGAAGATAAATCTGACAATATGTAAGATTTTATCTGGATAGCTATCTATAGACATAAACCAAATCACATCGTGTTATATCAATCGAGATACATATATCAACGTTGGGGTGGTTGAATACATATCTTTCCATCTTCATTAAGATGCGTATCTCAACATATATCCATGCTACACATCGCTATAACTATCCATGTTTACTAGAATACATCGAGATATTTCAATGCAAATACAATAATCTACGTTGTGGTGTTTCAATTCAGCTAGATTCACTTTCTTGGGGAAAACTCTATCTACATATGAAAATCTACGTAGACTGATAAATAGTTACATAATTCCATCTACGTGAAGATGTGTCGATATCCATATAACAAACTACATGAAGATAAATCTGACAACATGTAAGCTTTTATCTGGATACATATCTATAGACAGAAACCAAATCACATCGTGCTACATCAATAGAGATACATATATCAACGTTGAGGTCGTTGAATAATTATATTTCCATCTTCATTAAGATTCTTATCTCAACATATATCCATCCTACACATCGCTATAACTATCCATGTTAACTAGAATACATCTTTTATCTGGATAGTTATATAAAGACAGAAACAAAATCACGTGTTATATCAATCGAGATAACTATATCAACGTTGAGGTGGTTGAATACATATGTTTACATCTTCATTAAGATGCTTATCTCAACATATATCCATCCTACACATCGCTATAACTATCCATGTTTACTAGAATACATCGAGATATTTCAATGCAAATACAATAATCTACGTTGTGGTGTTTTAATTCAGCTAGATTCACGTTCTTGGGGAAAACTCTATCTGCATATGAAAATCTACGTAGACTGATAGATAGCTACATAATTCCATCTACGTGAAGATTTGTCGATATTCATATAACAAACTACATGAAGATAAATCTGACAATATGTAAGATTTTATCTGGATAGCTATCTATAGAAAGAAACCAAATCACATCGTGTTATACCAATCGAGATACATATATCAACGTTGAGGTCGTTGAATAATTATATTTCCATCTTCATTAAGATGCTTATCTCAACATATATCCATCCTACACATCGCTATAACTATCCATGTTTACTAGAATACATCGAGATATTTCAATGCAAATACAATAATCTACGTTGTGGTGTTTCAATTCAGCTAGATTCACTTTCTTGGGGAAAACTCTATCTACATATGACAATCTACGTAGACTGATAGATAGTTACATAATTCCATCTATGTGAAGATGTGTCGATATCCATATAACAAACTACATGAAGATAAATCTGACAACATGTAAGCTTTTATCTGGATACATATCTATAGACATGAACCAAATCACATCGTGCCACATAAATAGAGATACATATATCAACGTTGAGGTGGTTGAATACATATGTTTCCATCTTCATTAAGATGCTTATCTCAACATATATCCATCCTACACATCGCTATAACTATCCATGTTTACTAGAATACATCTTTTATCTGGATAGTTATATAAAGACAGAAACAAAATCACGTGTTATATCAATCGAGATAACTATATCATCGTTGAGGTGGTTGAATACATATCTTTCCATCTTCATTAAGATGCTTATCTCAACATATATCCATCCTACACATCGCTATAACTATCCATGTTTACTAGATTACATCGTGATATTTCAATGCAAATACAATAATCTACGTTGTGGTGTTTCAATTCAGCTAGATTCACTTTCTTGGGGAAAACTCTATCTACATATGAAAATCTACGTAGACTGATAGATAGCTACATAATTCCATCTACGTGAAGATGTGTCGATATCCATATAACAAACTACATGAAGATAAATCTGACAACATGTAACCTTTTATCTGGATACATATCTATAGACATACGCCAAATCACATCGTGCTACATCAATAGAGATACATATATCAACGTTGAGGTGGTTGAATACATATGTTTCCATCTTCATTAAGATGCTTATCTCAACATATATCCATCCTACACATCGCTATAACTATCCATGTTTACTACAATACATCGAGATATTTCAATGCAAATACAATAATCTACGTTGTGATGTTTTAATACAGCTAGATTCACGTTCTTGGGGAAATCTCTATCTACATATGAAAATCTACGTTGACTGATAGATAGCTACATAATTCCATCTACGTGAAGATGTGTCGATATCCATATAACAAACTACATGAAGATAAATCTGACCATATGTAAGCTTTTATCTGGATAGTTATCTATAGACAGAAACCAAATCACATCGTGTTATACCAATCGAGATACATATATCAACGTTGAGGTGGTTGAATACATATCTTTCCATCTTCATTAAGATGCTTATCTCAACATATATCCATCCAACACATCGCTATAACTATCCATGGCTACTAGAATACATCGAGATATTTCAATGCAAATACAATAATCTACGTTGTGATGTTTCAACACAGCTAGATTCACGTTCTTGGGGAAAACTCTATCTACATATGAAAATTTACGTAGACTGATAGATAGCTACATAATTCCATCTACGAGAAGATGTGTCGATATCCATATAACAACCTACATGAAGATAAATCTGATAACATGTAAGCTTTTATCTGGATACATATCTATAGACAGAAACCAAATCAGATCGTGCTACATCAATAGAGATACATATATCAACGTTGAGGTGGTTGAAAACATATGTTTCCATCTTCATTAAGATTTTTATCTCAACATATATCCATCCAACACATCGCTATAACTATCCATGTTTACTAGAATCCATCGAGATATTTCAATGCAAATACAATAATCTTCGTTGTGGTGTTTCAATACAGCTAGATTCACGTTCTTGGGGAAAACTCTATCTACATATGAAAATCTACGTAGACTGATAGATAGCTACATAATTCCATCTACGTGATGATGTGTCGATATCCATATAACAAACTACATGAAGATAAATCTGACAACATGTAAGCTTTTATCTGGATATTTATCTATAGACAGAAACCAAATCACATCGTGTTATACCAATCGAGATACATATATCAACGTTGAGGTGGTTGAATAATTATATTTCCATCTTCATTAAGATGCTTATCTCAACATATATCCATCCTACACATCGCTATAACTATCCATGTTAACTAGAATACATCTTTTATCTGGATAGTTATATAAAGACAGAAACAAAATCACGTGTTATATCAATCGAGATAACTATATCAACGTTGAGGTGGTTGAATACTTATCTTTCCATCTTCATTAAGATGCGTATCTCAACATATATCCATCCTACACATCGCTATAACTATCCATGTTTACTAGAATACATCGAGATATTTCAATGCAAATACAATAATCTACGTTGTGGTGTTTCAATTCAGCTAGATTCACTTTCTTGGGGAAAACTCTATCTAAATATGACAATCTACGTAGACTGATAGATGGCTACATAATTCCATCTAGGTGAAGATGTGTCGATATCCATATAACAAACAACATGAAGATAAATCTGACAACATGTAATCTTTTATCTGGATACATATCTATAGACATAAGCCAAATCACATCGTGCTACATCAATAGAGATACATATATCAACGTTGAGGTGGTTGAATACATATGTTTCCATCTTCATTAAGATGCTTATCTCAACATATATCCATCCTACACATCGCTATAACTGTCCATGTTTACTAGAATACATCGAGATTTTTCAATGCAAATACAATAATCTACGTTGTGGTGTTTCAATTCAGCTAGATTCACTTTCTTGGGGAAAACTCTATCTACATATGACAATCTACGTAGACTGATAGATAGCTACATAATTCCATCTACGTGAAGATGTGTCGATATCCATATAACAAACAACATGAAGATAAATCTGACAATATGTAATCTTTTATCTGGATACATATCTATAGACATAAACCAAATCACATCGTGTTATATTAATCGAGATACATATATCAACGTTGAGGTGGTTGAATACATATCTTTCCATCTTCATTAAGATGCTTATCTCAACATATATCCATGCTACACATCGCTATAACTATCCATGTTTACTAGAATACATCGAGATATTTCAATGCAAATACAATAATCTACGTTGTGGTGTTTCAATTCAGCTAGATTCACTTTCTTGGGGAAAACTCTATCTACATATGACAATCTACGTAGACTGATAGATAGTTACATAATTCCATCTACGTGAAGATGTGTCGATATCCATATAACAAACTACATGAAGATAAATCTGACAACATGTAAGCTTTTATCTAGATACATATCTATAGACAGAAACCAAATCACATCGTGCTACATCAATAGATATACATATATCAACGTTGAGGTGGTTGAATACATATGTTTCCATCTTCATTAAGATGCTTATCTCAACATATATCCATCCTACACATCGCTATAACTATCCATGTTTACTAGAATACATCGAGATATTTCAATGCAAATACAATAATCTACGTTGTGGTGTTTAAATTCAGCTAGATTCACTTTCTTGGGGAAAACTCTATCTACATATGACAATCTACGTAGACTGATAGATAGCTACATAATTCCATCTACGTGAAGATGTGTCGATATCCATATAACAAACTACATGAAGATAAATCTGACAACATGTAAGCTTTTATCTGGATAGTTATCTACAGACAGAAACCAAATCACATCGTGTTATACCAATCGAGATACATATATCAACGTTGAGGTGGTTGAATAATTATATTTCCATCTTCATTAAGATGCTTATCTCAACATATATCCATCCTACACATCGCTATAACTATCCATGTTTACTAGAATACATAGAGATATTTCAATGCAAATACAATAATCTACGTTGTGGTGTTTCAATTCAGCTAGATTCACTTTCTTGGGGAAATCTCTATCTACATATGCTAATCTACGTAGACTGATAGATAGCTACATAATTCCATCTACGTGAAGATGTGTCGATATCCATATAACAAACTACATGAAGATAAATCTGACAACATCTAAGCTTTAATCTGGATACATATCTATAGACATAAACCAAATCACATCGTGCTACATCAATAGAGATACATATATCAACGTTGAGGTGGTTGAATACATATGTTTCCGTCTTCATTAAGATGCTTATCTCATTATATATCCACCCTACACATCGCTATAACTATCCATGTTTACTAGAATACATCGAGATATTTCAATGCAAATACAATAATCTACGTTGTGATATTTTAATACAGCTAGATTCACGTTCTTGGGGAAAACTCTATCTACATATGAAAATCTACGTAGACTAATAGATAGCTACATAATTCCATCTACGTGAAGATGTGTCGATATCCATATAACAAACTACATGAAGATAAATCTGACAACATGTAACCTTTTATCTGGATAGTTATCTATAGACAGAAACCAAATCACACCGTGTTATATTAATCGAGATACATATATCAATGTTGAGGTGGTGGAATAATTATATTTCCATCTTCATTAAGATGCTTATCTCAACATATATCCATCCTACACATCGCTATAACTATCCATGTTTACTAGAATACATCGAGATATTTCAATCCAAATACAATAATCTACGATGTGGTGTTTCAATTCAGCTAGATTCACTTTCTTGGGGAAAACTCTATCTACATATGAAAATCTACGTAGACTGATAGATAGCTACATAATTCCATCTACGTGAAGATGTGTCGAAATCCATATAACAAACTACATGAAGATAAATCTGACAACATGTAAGCTTTTATCTGGATACATATCTATAGACATACACCAAATCACATCGTGTTATATCAATCGAGATACATATATCAACGTTGAGGTGGTTGAATATATATGTTTCCATCTTCATAAAGATGCTTATCTCAACATATATCCATCCGACACATCGCTATAACTATCCATGTTTACTACAATACATCGAGATATTTCAATGCAAATACAATAATCTACGTTTTGGTGTTTCAACACAGCTAGATTCACGTTCTTGGGGAAAACTCTATCTACATATGAAAATCTACGTAGACTGATAGATAGCTACATAATTCCATCTACGTGAAGATGTGTCGATATCCATATAACAAACTACATGAAGATAAATCTGACAACATGTAAGATTTTATCTGGATACATATCTATAGACATAAACCAAATTACATCGTGTTATATCAGTCGAGATACATATATCAACGTTGAGGTCGTTGAATAATTATATTTCCATCTTCATTAAGATGCTTATCTCAACATATATCCATCCTACACATCGCTATAACTATCCATGTTTACTACAATACATCGAGATATTTCAATGCAAATACAATAATCTACTTTGTGGTGTTTCAATTCAGCTAGATTCACTTTCTTGGGGAAAACTCTATCTACATATGACAATCTACGTAGACTGATAGATAGTTACATAATTCCATCTACGTGAAGATGTGTCGATATCCAGATAACAAACTACATGAAGATAAATCTGACAACATGTAAGCTTTTATCTGGATACATATCTATAGACAGAAACCAGAAAACATCATGCTACATCAATAGAGATACATATATCAACGTTGAGGTGGTTAAATACATATGTTTCCATGTTCATTAAGATGCTTATCTCAACATATATCCATCATACACATCGCTATAACTATCCATGGCTACTAGAATACATCGAGATATTTCAATGCAAATACAATAATCTACGTTGTGATGTTTCAATACTGCTAGATTCACGTTGTTGGGGAAAACTCTATCTACATATGAAAATTTACGTAGACTGATAGATAGCTACATAATTCTATCTACGTGAAGATGTGTCGATATCCATATAACAAACTACATGAAGATAAATCTGACTACATGTAAGCTTTTATCTGGATATTTATCTATAGACAGAAACCAAATCACATCGTGTTATACCAATCGAGATACATATATCAACGTTGAGGTGGTTGAATAATTATATTTCCATCTTCATTAAGATGCTTATCTCAACATATATCCATCCTACACATCGCTATAACTATCCATGTTTACGACAATACATCGAGATATTTCAATGCAAATACAATAATCTACGTTGTGGTGTTTCAATTCAGCTAGATTTACTTTCTTGGGGAAAACTCTATCTACATATGAAAATCTACGTAGACTGATAGATAGCTACATAATTCCATCTACGTGAAGATGTGTCGATATCCATATATCAAACTACATGAAGATAAATCTGACAACATGTAAGCTTTTATCTGGATACATATCTATAGACATAAACCAAATCACATCGTGTTATATCAATCGAGATACATATATCAACGTTGAGGTGGTTGAATACATATCTTTCCATCTTCATTAAGATGCTTATCTCAACATATATCCATCCTACACATCGCTTTAACTATCCATGTTTACTACAATACATCGAGATATATCAATGCAAATACAATAATCGACGTTGTGGTGTTTCAATTCAGCTAGATTCACGTTCTTGGGGAAAACTCTATCTACATATGAAAATTTACGTAGACTGATAGATAGTTACATAATTCCATCTACGTGAAGATGTGTCGATATCCATATAACAAACTACATGAAGATAAAGCTGACAACATGTAAGCTTTTATCTGGATACATATCTATAGACAAAATCCAAATCACATCTTGCTACATCAATAGAGATACATATATCAACGTTGAGGTGGTTGAATACATATGTTTCCATCTTCATTAAGATGCTTATCTCAACATATATCCATCATACACATCGCTATAACTATCCATGTTTACTAGAATACATCGAGATATTTCAATGCAAATACAATAATCTTCGTTGTGGTTTTTCAATACAGCTAGATTCACGTTCTTGGGGAAAACTCTATCTACATATGAAAATCTACGTAGACTGATAGATAGCTACATAATTCCATCTACGTGATGATGTGTCGATATCCATATAACAAACTACATGAAGATAAATCTGACAACATGTAAGCTTTTATCTGGATATTTATCTATAGACAGAAACCAAATCACATCGTGTTATACCAATCGAGATACATATATCAACGTTGAGGTGGTCGAATAATTATATTTCCATCTTCATTAAGATGATTATCTCAACATATATCCATCCTACACATCGCTTTAACTATCCATGTTTACGACAATACATCGAGATATATCAATGCAAAAACAATAATCTTCGTTGTGGTGTTTTAATACAGCTAGATTCACTTTCTTGGGGAAAACTCTATCTACATATGAAAATCTACGTAGACTGATAGATAGCTACATAATTCCATCTAAGTGAAGATGTGTCGATATCCATATAAAAAACTACATAAAGATAAATCTGACAACATGTAATGTTTTATCTGGATAGTCATCTATAGGCATAAACCAAATCACATCGTGTTATATCAATTGAGATACATATATCAACGTTGAGGTGGTTGAATACATATCTTTCCATCTTCATTAAGATGCGTATCTCAACATATATCCATGCTACACATCTTTATAACTATCCATGTTTACTAGAATACATCGAGATATTTGAATGCAAATACAATAATCTACGTTGTGGTGTTTCAATTCAGCTAGATTCATTTTCTTGGGGAAAACTCTATCTACATATGACAATCTACGTAGACTGATAGATAGTTACATAATTCCATCTACGTGAAGATGTGTCGATATCCATATAACAAACTACATGAAGATAAATCTGACAACATGTAAGCTTTTATCAAGATACATATCTATAGACAGAAACCAAATCACATCGTGCTACATCAATAGAGATACATATATCAACGTTGAGGTGGTTGAATACATATGTTTCCATCTTCATTAAGATGCCTATCTCAACATATATCCATCCTACACATCGCTATAACTATCCATGTTTACTAGAATACATCGAGATATTTCAATGCAAATACAATAATCTACGTTGTGATGTTTCAATACAGCTAGATTCACGTTCTTGGGGAAAACTCTATCTACATATGAAAATCTACGTAGACTGATAGATAGCTACATAATTCCATCTTCGTGAAGATGTGTCGATATCCATATAACAAACTACATGAAGATAAATCTGACAACATGCATGCTTTTACCTGGATTCATATCTATAGACAGAAACCAAATCACATCGTGTTATACCAATCGAGATACATATATCAACGTTGAGGTGGTTGAATAATTATATTTCCATCTTCATTAAGATGCTTATCTCAACATATATCCATCCTACACATCGCTATAACTATCCATGTTTACTAGAATACATCTTTTATCTGGATAGTTATATAAAGACAGAAACAAAATCACGTGTTATATCAATCGAGATAACTATATCATCGTTGAGGTAGTTGAATACATATCTTTCCATCTTCATTAAGATGCCTATCTCAACATATATCCATCCTACACATCGCTATAACTATCCATGTTTACTAGAATACATCGTGATATTTCAATGCAAATACAATAATCTACGTTGTGGTGTTTCAATTCAGCTAGATTCACTTTCTTGGGGAAAACTCTATCTACATATGAAAATCTACGTAGACTGATAGATAGCTACATAATTCCATCTACGTGAAGATGTCTCGATATCCATATCACAAACTACATGAAGATAAATCTGACAACATGTAAGCTTTTATCTGTATACATATCTATAGACATAAACCAAATCACATCGTGCTACATCAATAGAGATACATATATCAACGTTGAGGTCATTGAATACATATGTTTCCATCTTCATTAAGATGCTTATCTCAACATATATCCATCCTACACATCGCTATAACTATCCATGTTTACTACAATACATCGAGATATTTCAAACCAAAATACAATAATCTTCGTTGTGGTGTTTCAATACAGCTAGATTCACGTTCTTGGGGAAAACTCTATCTACATATGAAAATCTACGTTGACTGGTAGATAGCTACATAATTCCATCTACGTGAAGATGTGTCGATATCCATATAACAAACTACATGAAGATAAATCTGACAACATGTAAGCTTTTATCTGGATAGTTATCTATAGACATAAACCAAATCACATCGTGCTACATCAATAGAGATACATATATCAACGTTGAGGTGGTTGAATACATATGTTTCCATCCTCATTAAGATGCTTATCTCAACATATATCCATCCAACACATCGCTTTAACTATCCATGTTTACTAGAATACATCGAGATATTTCAATGCAAATACAATAATCTACGTTCTGATGTTTCAATACAGCTAGATTCACGTTCTTGGGGAAAACTCTATCTACATATGAAAATTTACTTAGACTGATAGATAGCTACATAATTCCATCTACGTGAAGATGTGTCGATATCCATATAACAAACTACATGAAGATAAATCTGACAACATGTAAGCTTTTATCTGGATACATATCTATAGACATAAACCAAATCACATCGTGCTACATCAATAGAGATACATATATCAACGTTGAGGTGGTTGAATACATATCTTTCCATTTTCATAAGGATGCTTATCTCGACATATATCCATCCTACACATCGCTATAACTATCCATGTTTACTAGAATACATCGAGATATTTCAATGCAAAAACAATAATCTACGTTGTGATATTTTAATACAGCTAGATTCACGTTCTTGGGGAAAACTCTATCTACATATGAAAATCTACGTAGACTGATAGATACATAATTCCATCTAAGTGAAGATGTGTCGATATCCATATAACAAACTACATGAAGATAAATCTGACAATATGTAATCTTTTATCTGGATAGTTATCTATAGACAGAAACCAAATCACATCGTGTTATACCAATCGAGATACATATATCAACGTTGAGGTCGTTGAATAATTATATTTCCATCTTCATTAAGATGCTTATCTCAACATATATCCATCCTACACATCGCTATAACTATCCAAGTTTACTAGAATACATCGAGATATTTCAATGCAAATACAATAATCTACGTTGTGATGTTTCATTACAGCTAGATTCACGTTATTGGGGAAAACTCTATCTACATATGAAAATGTACGTAGACTGATAGATAGCTACATAATTCCATCTACGTGAAGATGTGTCGATATCCATATAACAAACTACATGAAGATAAATCTGACAACATGTAATCTTTTATCTGGATACATATCTATAGACATAAACCAAATCACATCGTGTTATATCAATCGAGATATATATATCAACGTTGAGGTGGTTGAATACATATCTTTCCATCTTCATTAAGATGCTTATCTCAATATATATCCTTCCTACAGATCGGTATAACTATCCATGTTTACTAGAATACATCGAGATATTTCAATGCAAATACAATAATCTACGTTGTGGTCTTTCAATACAGCTAGATCCACGTTCTTGGGGAAAACTCTATCTACATATGAAAATCTACGTAGACTGATAGATAGCTACATAATTCCATCTACGTGAAGATGTGTCGATATCCATATAACAAACTACATGAAGATAAATCTGACAACATGTAAGCTTTTATCTGGATACATATCTATAGATATAAACCAAATCACATCGTGTTATACCAATCGAGATACATATATCAACGTTGAGGTGGTTGAATAATTATAGTTCCATCTTCATTAAGATGCTTATCTCAACATATATCCATCCTACACATCGCTATAACTATCCATGTTTACTAGAATACATCGAGATATTTCAATGCAAATACAATAATCTTCGTTGTGGTGTTTCAATACAGCTAGATTCACGTTCTTGGGGAAAACTCTATCTACATATGACAATCTACGTAGACTGATAGATAGCTACATAATTCCATCTACGTGATGATGTGTCGATATCCATATAACAAACTACATGAAGATAAATCTGACAACATGTAAGATTTTATCTGGATAGTTATCTATAGACAGAAACCAAATCACATCGTGTTATACCAATCGAGATACATATAGCAACGTTGAGGTGGTTGAATAATTATAGTTCCATCTTCATTAAGATGATTATCTCAACATATATCCATCCTACACATCGCTATAACTATAAATGTTTAGTTCAATGCATCGAGATATTTCAATGCAAATACAATAACCTACTTTGTGGTGTTTCAATTCAGCTAGATTCACTTTCTTGGGGAAAACTCTATCTACATATGAAAATCTACGTAGACTGATAGATAGCTACATAATTCCATCTACGTGAAGATGTGTCGATATCCATATAACAAAACAACATGAAGATAAATCTGACAACATGTAATCTTTTATCTGGATACATATCTATAGACATAAACCAAATCACATCGTGTTATATCAATCGAGATACATATATCAACGTTGAGGTGGTTGAATACATATCTTTCCATCTTCATTAAGATGCGTATCTCAACATATATCCATGCTATACATCGCTATAACTATCTATGTTTACTAGAATACATCGAGATATTTCAATGCAAATACAATAATCTACGTTGTGGTGTTTCAATTCAGCTAGATTCACTTTCTTGGGGAAAACTCTATCTACATATGAAAATCTACGTAGACTGATAGATAGCTACATAATTCCATCTACGTGAAGATGTGTCGATATCCATATAACAAACTACATGAAGATAAATCTGACAACATGTAAGCTTTTATCTGGATACATATCTATAGACAGAAACCAAATCACATCGTGTTATATCAATCGAGATACATATATCAACGTTGAGGTGGTTGAATACATATCTTTCCATCTTCATTAAGATGCGTATCTCAACATATATCCATGCTACACATCGCTATAACTATCCATGTTTACTAGAATACATCGAGATATTTCAATGCAAATACAATAATCTACGTTGTGGTGTTTCAATTCAGCTAGATTCACTTTCTTGGGGAAAACTCTATCTACATATGAAAATCTACGTAGACTGATAGATAGTTACATAATTCCATCTACGTGAAGATGTGTCGATATCCATATAACAAACTACATGAAGATAAATCTGACAACATGTAAGCTTTTATCTGGATACATATCTATAGACAGAAACCAAATCACATCGTGCTACATCAATAGAGATACATATATCAACGTTGAGGTCGTTAAATAATTATATTTCCATCTTCATTAAGATGCTTATCTCAACATATATCCATCCTACACATCGCTATAACTATCCATGTTTACTAGAATACATCGAGATATTTCAATGCAAATACAATAATCTACGTTGTGGTGTTTCAATTCAGCTAGATTCACTTTCTTGGGGAAAACTCTATCTACATATGACAATCTACGTAGACTGATAGATAGTTACATAATTCCATCTATGTGAAGATGTGTCGATATCCATATAACAAACTACATGAAGATAAATCTGACAACATGTAAGCTTTTATCTGGATACATATCTATAGACATAAACCAAATCACATCTAGCTGCATCAATAGAGATACATATATCAACGTTGAGGTGGTTGAATACATATGTTTCCATCTTCATTAAGATTCTTATCTCAACATATATCCATCCTACACATCGCTATAACTATCCATGTTTACTAGAATACATCGAGATATTTCAATGCAAATACAATAATCTACGTTGTGATGTTTCAATACAGCAAGATTCACGCTCTTGGGGAAAACTCTATCTTCATATGAAAATCTACGTAGACTGATAGATAGCTACATAATTCCATCTACGTGAAGATGTGTCGATATCCATATAACAAACTACATGAAGATAAATCTGACAACATGTAAGCTTTTATCTGGATACATATCTATAGACATAAACCAAATCACATCGTGCTACATCAATAGAGATACATATATCAACGTTGAGGTGGTTGAATACATATCTTTATATCTTCATTAAGATGCTTATCTCAACATATATTCATCCTACACATCGATATAACTATCCATGTTTACTAGAATACATCTTTTATCTGGATAGTTATATAAAGACAGAAACAAAATCACGTGTTATATCAATCGAGATAACTATATCATCGTTGAGGTGGTTGAATACATATCTTTCCATCTTCATTAAGATGCTTATCTCAACATATATCCATCCTACACATCGCTATAACTATCCATGTTTACTAGATTACATCGTGATATTTCAATGCAAATACAATAATCTACGTTGTGGTGTTTCAATTCAGCTAGATTCACTTTCTTGGGGAAAACTCTATCTACATATGACAATCTACGTAGACTGATAGATAGCTACATAATTCCATCTACGTGAAGATGTGTCGATATCCATATAACAAACTACATGAAGATAAATCTGACAACATGTAACCTTTTATCTGGATACATATCTATAGACATAAGCCAAATCACATCGTGCTACATCAATAGAGATACATATATCAACGCTGAGGTGGTTGAATACATATGTTTCCATCTTCATTAAGATGCTTATCTCAACATATATCCATCCTACACATCGCTATAACTATCCATGTTTACTACAATACATCGAGATATTTCGATGCAAATACAATAATCTACGTTGTGGTGTTTCAATTCAGCAATATTCACTTTCTTGGGGAAAACTCTATCTACATATGAAAATCTACGTAGACTGATAGATAGCTACATAATTGCATCTACGTGAAGATGTGTCGATATCCATATAACAAACTACATGAAGATAAATCTGACAACATGTAAGCTTTGATCTGGATAGTTATCTATAGACAGAAACTAAATCACATCGTGTTATACCAATCGAGATACATATATCAACGTTGAGGTAGTGGAATAATTATATTTCCATCTTCATTAAGATGCTTATCTCAACATATATCCATCCTACACATCGCTATAACTATCAATGTTTACTACAATACATCGAGATATTTCAATGCAAATACAATAATCTACGTTGTGGTGTTTCAATTCAGCTAGATTCACTTTTTTGGGGAAAAATCTATCTACATATGAAAATCTACGTAGACTGATAGATAGCTACATAATTCCATCTACGTGAAGATGTGTCGATATCCATATAACAAACTACATGAAGATAAATCTGACAACATGTAAGCTTTTATCTGGATACATATCTATAGACAAAAACCAAATCACATCGTGCTACATCAATAGAGATACATATATCAACGTTGAGGTGGTTGAATACATATCTTTCCATGTTCATTAAGATGCTTATCTCAACATATATCCATCCTACACATCGCTATAACTATCCATGTTTACTACAATACATCGAGATATTTCAATGGAAATACAATAATCTACGTTGTGATGTTTCAATACAGCTAGATTCACGTGCTTAGGGAAAACTCTATCTACATATGAAAATCTACGTAGACTGATAGATAGCTACATAATTCCATCTACGTGAAGATGTGTCGATATCGATATAACAAACTACATGAAGATAAATCTGACAACATGTAAGCTTTTATCTGGATACATATCTATAGACATAAACCAAATTACATCGTGTTATATCAATCGAGATACATATATCAACCTTGAGGTGGTTGAATACATATGTTTCCATCTTCATAAAGATGCTTATCTCAACATATATCCATCCGACACATCGCTATAACTATCCATGTTTACTAGAATACATCGAGATATTTCAATGCAAATACAATAATCTTCGTTTTGGTGTTTCAACACAGCTAGATTCACGTTCTTGGGGAAAACTCTATCTACATATGAAAATCTACGTAGTCTGATAGATAGCTACATAATTCCATCTACGTGAAGATGTGTCGATATCCATATAACAAACTACATGAAGATAAATCTGACAACATGTAAGATTTTACCTGGATACACATCTATAGACATAAACCAAATTACATCGTGTTATATCAATCGAGATACATATATCAACGTTGAGGTGGTTGAATACATATCTTTCCATCTTCATTAAGATGCTTATCTCAACATATATCCATCCTACACATCGCTATAACTATCCATGTTTACTACAATACATCGAGATATTTCAATGCAAATACAATAATCTACGTTGTGGTGTTTCAATTCAGCTAGATTCACTTTCTTGGGGAAAACTCTATCTACATATGACAATCTACGTAGACTGATAGATAGCTACATAATTCCATCTACGTGAAGATGTGTCGATATCCATATAACAAACTACATGAAGATAAATCTGACAACATGTAAGCTTTTATCTGGATAGTTATCTATAGACAGAAACCAAATCACATCGTGTTATACCAATCGAGTTACATAAATCAACGTTGAGGTGGTTGAATAATTATAGTTCCATCTTCATTAAGATGCTTATCTCAACATATATCCATCCTACACATCGCTATAACTATCCATGTTTACTATAATTCATCGAGATATTTCGATGCAAATACAATAATCTACGTTGTGGTGTTTCAATTCAGCTAGATTCACTTTCTTGGGGAAAACTCTATCTACATATGACAATCTACGTAGACTGATAGATAGTTACATAATTCCATCTACGTGAAGATGTGTCGATAACCATATAACAAACTACATGAAGATAAATCTGACAACATGTAAGCTTTTATCTGGATTGTTATCTATAGACAGAAACCAAATCACATCGTGTTATACCAATCGAGATACACAAATCAACGTTGAGTTGGTTGAAAAATTATATTTCCATCTTCATTAAGATGCTTATCTCAACATATATCCATCCTACACATCGCTATAACTATCCATTTTTACTAGAATACATCGAGATATTTCAATGCAAATACAATAATCTACGTTGTGGTTTTTCAATTCAGCTAGATTCACGTTCTTGGGGAAATCTCTATCTACATATGAAAATCTACGTAGACTGATAGATAGCTACATAATTCCATCTACGTGAAGATGTGTCGATATCCATATAACAAAACAACATGAAGATAAATCTGACAACATGTAATCTTTTATCTGGATACATATCTATAGACATAAACCAAATCACATCGTGTTATATCAATCGAGATATATATATCAACGTTGAGGTGGTTGAATACATATCTTTCCATCTTCATTAAGATGCTTATCTCAATATATATCCTTCCTACAGATCGGTATAACTATCCATGTTTACTAGAATACATCGAGATATTTCAATGCAAATACAATAATCTACGTTGTGGTGTTTCAATACAGCTAGATCCACGTTCTTGGGGAAAACTCTATCTACATATGAAAATCTACGTAGACTGATAGATAGCTACATAATTCCATCTACGTGAAGATGTGTCGATATCGATATAACAAACTACATGAAGATAAATCTGACAACATGTAAGCTTTTATCTGGATACATATCTATAGATATAAACCAAATCACATCGTGTTATACCAATCGAGATACATATATCAACGTTGAGGTGGTTGAATAATTATAGTTCCATCTTCATTAAGATGCTTATCTCAACATATATCCATCCTACACATCGCTATAACTATCCATGTTTACTAGAATACATCGAGATATTTCAATGCAAATACAATAATCTTCGTTGTGGTGTTTCAATACAGCTAGATTCACGTTCTTGGGGAAAACTCTATCTACATATGACAATCTACGTAGACTGATAGATAGCTACATAATTCCATCTACGTGAAGATGTGTCGATATCCATATATCAAACTACATGAAGATAAATCTGACAACATGTAAGCTTTTATCTGGATACATATCTATAGACATAAACCAAATCACATCGTGTTATATCAATCGAGATACATATATGAACGTTGAGGTGGTTGAATACATATCTTTCCATCTTCATTAAGATGCTTATCTCAACATATATCCATCCTACACATCGCTTTAACTATCCATGTTTACTACAATACATCGAGATATATCAATGCAAATACAATAATCTACGTTGTGGTGTTTCAATTCAGCTAGATTCACGTTCTTGGGGAAAACTCTATCTACATATGAAAATTTACGTAGACTGATAGATAGCTACATAATTCCATCTACGTGAAGATGTGTCGATATCCATATAACAAACTACATGAAGATAAAGCTGACAACATGTAAGCTTTTATCTGGATAGTTATCTATAGACAGAAACCAAATCACATCTTGCTACATCAATAGAGATACATATATCAACGTTGAGGTGGTTGAATACATATGTTTCCATCTTCATTAAGATGCTTATCTCAACATATATCCATCCAACACATCGCTATAACTATCCATGTTTACTAGAATACATCGAGATATTTCAATGCAAATACAATAATCTTCGTTGTGGTTTTTCAATACAGCTAGATTCACGTTCTTGGGGAAAACTCTATCTACATATGAAAATCTACGTAGACTGATAGATAGCTACATAATTCCATCTACGTGATGATGTGTCGATATCCATATAACAAACTACATGAAGATAAATCTGACAACATGTAAGCTTTTATCTGGATATTTATCTATAGACAGAAACCAAATCACATCGTGTTATACCAATCGAGATACATATATCAACGTTGAGGTGGTCGAATAATTATATTTCCATCTTCATTAAGATGATTATCTCAACATATATCCATCCTACACATCGCTATAACTATCCATGTTTACGACAATACATCGAGATATATCAATGCAAAAACAATAATCTTCGTTGTGGTGTTTTAATACAGCTAGATTCACTTTCTTGGGGAAAACTCTATCTACATATGAAAATCTACGTAGACTGATAGATAGCTACATAATTCCATCTAAGTGAAGATGTGTCGATATCCATATAACAAACTACATAAAGATAAATCTGACAACATGTAATGTTTTATCTGGATACATATCTATAGGCATAAACCAAATCACATCGTGTTATATCAATTGAGATACATATATCAACGTTGAGGTGGTTGAATACATATCTTTCCATCTTCATTAAGATGCGTATCTCAACATATATCCATGCTACACATCTTTATAACTATCCATGTTTACTAGAATACATCGAGATATTTGAATGCAAATACAATAATCTACGTTGTGGTGTTTCAATTCAGCTAGATTCACTTTCTTGGGGAAAACTCTATCTACATATGACAATCTACGTAGACTGATAGATAGTTACATAATTCCATCTACGTGAAGATGTGTCGATATCCATATAACAAACTACATGAAGATAAATCTGACAACATGTAAGCTTTTATCAAGATACATATCTATAGACAGAAACCAAATCACATCGTGCTACATCAATAGAGATACATATATCAACGTTGAGGTGGTTGAATACATATGTTTCCATCTTCATTAAGATGCCTATCTCAACATATATCCATCCTACACATCGCTATAACTATCCATGTTTACTAGAATACATCGAGATATTTCAATGCAAATACAATAATCTACGTTGTGATGTTTCAATACAGCTAGATTCACGTTCTTGGGTAAAACTCTATCTACATATGAAAATCTACGTAGACTGATAGATAGCTACATAATTCCATCTACGTGAAGATGTGTCGATATCCATATAACAAACTACATGAAGATAAATCTGACAACATGCATGCTTTTACCTGGATTCATATCTATAGACAGAAACCAAATCACATCGTGTTATACCAATCGAGATACATATATCAACGTTGAGGTGGTTGAATAATTATATTTCCATCTTCATTAAGATGCTTATCTCAACATATATCCATCCTACACATCGCTATAACTATCCATGTTTACTAGAATACATCTTTTATCTGGATAGTTATATAAAGACAGAAACAAAATCACGTGTTATATCAATCGAGATAACTATATCATCGTTGAGGTAGTTGAATACATATCTTTCCATCTTCATTAAGATGCTTATCTCAACATATATCCATCCTACACATCGCTATAACTCTCCATGTTTACTAGAATACATCGTGATATTTCAATGCAAATACAATAATCTACGTTGTGGTGTTTCAATTCAGCTAGATTCACTTTCTTGGGGAAAACTCTATCTACATATGAAAATCTACGTAGACTGATAGATAGCTACATAATTCCATCTACGTGAAGATGTCTCGATATCCATATAACAAACTACATGAAGATAAATCTGACAACATGTAACCTTTTATCTGCATACATATCTATAGACAAAAGACAAATCACATCGTGCTACATCAATAGAGATACATATATCAACGTTGAGGTGGTTGAATACATATGTTTCCATCTTCATTAAGATGCTTATCTCAACATATATCCATCCTACACATCGCTTTAACTATCCATGTTTACTAGAATACATCGAGATATTTCAATGCAAATACAATAATCTACGTTGTGATGTTTTAATACAGCTAGATTCACGTTCTTGGGGAAAACTCTATCTACATATGAAAATCTACGTTGACTGATAGATAGGTACATAATTCCATCTACGTGAAGATGTGTCGATATCCATATAACAAACTACATGAAGATAAATCTGACAATATGTAAGCTTTTATCTGGATAGTTATCTATAGACAGAAACCAAATCACATCGTGTTATACCAATCGAGATACATATATCAACGTTGATGTTGTTGAATAATTATATTTCCATCTTCATTAAGATGCTTATCTCAACATATATCCATCCCACACTTCGCTATGACTATCCATGTTTACTAGAATACATCGAAATATTTCTTTGCAAATACAATAATCTACGTTGTGGTGTTTCAATTCAGCTAGATTCACTTTCTTGGGGAAAACTCTATCTACATATGACAATCTACGTAGACTGATAGATAGCTACATAATTCCATCTACGTGTAGATGTGTTATATCCATATAACAAACTAGATGAAGATTAATCTGACAACATGTAAGCTTTTATATGGATAGTTATCTATAGACAGAAACCAAATCACATCGTGTGATACCAATCGAGATACATATATCAACGTTGAGGTGGTTTAATAATTATATTTCCATCTTCATTAAGATGCTTATCTCAACATATATCCATCCTACACATCGCTATAACTATCCATGTTTACTAGAATACATCGAGATATTTCAATGCAAATACAATAATCTACGTTGTGGTGTTTCATTTCAGCTAGATTCACTTTCTTGGGGAAATCTCTATCTACATATGACAATCTACGTAGACTGATAGATAGCTACATAATTCCATCTACGTGAAGATGTGTCGATATCCATATAACAAACTACATGAAACTATCTGACAATATGTAAGCTTTTATCTGGATACATATCTATAGACATAAACCAAATCACATCGTGCTACATCAATAGAGATACATATATCAACGTTGAGGTGGTTGAATACATATGTTTCCGTCTTCATTAAGATGCTTATCTCAACATATATCCATCCTACACATCGCTATAACTATCCATGTTTACTAGAATACATCGAGATATTTCAATGCAAATACAATAATCTTCGTTGTGGTGTTTCAATACAGCTAGATTCACGTTCTTGGGGAAAACTCTATCTACATATGAAAATCTACGTAGACTGATAGATAGCTACATAATTCCATCTACGTGATGATGTGTCGATATCCATATAACAAACTACATGAAGATAAATCTGACAACATGTAAGCTTTTATCTGGATAGTCATCTATAGACAGAAACCAAATCACCTCGTGTTATACCAATCGAGATACATATAGCAACGTTGAGGTGGTTGAATAATTATATTTCCATCTTCATTAAGATGCTTATCTCAACATATATCCATCCTACACATCGCTATAACTATAAATGTTTAGTTCAATGCATCGAGATATTTCAATGCAAATACAATAACCTACGTTGTGGTGTTTCAATTCAGCTAGATTCACTTTCTTGGGGAAAACTCTATCTACATATGAAAATCTACGTAGACTGATAGATAGCTACATAATTCCATCTACGTGAAGATGTGTCGATATCCATATAACAAACTACATGAAGATAAAGCTGACAACATGTAAGCTTTTATCTGGATACATATCTATAGACAGAAACCAAATCACATCGTTCTACATCAAAAGAGATACATATATCAACGTTGAGGTGGTTGAATACATATGTTTCCATCTTCATTAAGATGCTTATCTCAACATATATCCATCCAACACATCGCTATAACTATCCATGTTTACTAGAATACATCGAGATATTTCAATGCAAATACAATAATCTTCGTTGTGGTGTTTCAATACAGCTAGATTCACGTTCTTGGGAAAACTCTATCTACACATGAAAATCTACGTAGACTGTTAGATAGCTACATAATTCCATCTACGTGATGATGTGTCGATATCTATATAACAAACTACATGAAGATAAATCTGACAACATGTAAGCTTTTATCTGGATAGTTATCTATAGACAGAAACCAAATCACATCGTGTTATACCAATCGAGATACATATATCAACGTTGAGGTGGTTGAATAATTATATTTCCATCTTCATTAAGATGCTTATCTCAACGTATATCCATCCTACACATCGCTATAACTATAAATGTTTACGACAATACATCGAGATATATCAATGCAAAAACAATAATCTTCGTTGTGGTGTTTTAATACAGCTAGATTCACTTTCTTGGGGAAAACTCTATCTACATATGAAAATCTACGTAGACTGATAGATAGCTACATAATTCCATCTACGTGAAGATGTGTCGATATCCATATAACAAACTACATGAAGATAAAGCTGACAACATGTAAGCTTTTATCTGGATAGCTATCTATAGACAGAAACTAAATCACATCGTGTTATACCAATCGAGATACATATATCAACGTCGAGGTGGTTGAATAATTATATTTCCATCTTCATTAAGATGCTTATCTCAACATATATCCATCCAACACATCGCTAGAACTACCCATGTTTACTAGAATACATCGAGATATTTCAATGCAAATACAATAATCTTCTTTGTGGTGTTTCAATTCAGCTAGATTCACGTTCTTAGGGAAAACTCTATCTACATATGACAATCTACGTAGACATGATAGATAGCTACATAATTCCATCTACGTGAAGATGTGTCGATATCCATATAACAAACTACATGAAGATAAATCTGACAACATGTAAGCTTTTATCTGGATAGTTATCTATAGACAGAAACCAAATCACATCGTGTTATACCAATCGAGATACATATATCAACGTTGAGGTGGTTGAATACATATGTTTCCATGTTCATTAAGATGCTTATCTCAACATATATCCATCATACACATCGCTATAACTATCCATGGCTACTAGAATACATCGAGATATTTCAATGCAAATACAATAATCTACGTTGTGATGTTTCAATACAGCTAGATTCACGTTCTTGGGGAAAACTCTATCTACATATGAAAATTTACGTAGACTGATAGATAGCTACATAATTCTATCTACGTGAAGATGTGTCGATATCCATATAACAAAGTACATGAAGATAAAGCTGACAACATGTAAGGTTTTATCTGGATACATATCTATAGACAGAAACCAAATCACATCGTGCTACATCAATAGAGATACATATATCAACGTTGAGGTGGTTGAATACATATGTTTCCATCTTCATTAAGATGCTTATCTCAACATATATCCATCCAACACATCGCTATAACTATCCATGTTTACTACAATACATCCAGATATTTCAATGCAAATACAATAATCTTCGTTGTGGTGTTTCAATACAGCTAGATTCACGTTCTTGGGGAAAACTCTATCTACATATGAAAATCTACGTAGACTGATAGATAGCTACATAATTCCATCTACGTGATGATGTGTCGATATCCATATAACAAACTACATGAAGAAAAATCTGACTACATGTAAGCTTTTATCTGGATATTTATCTATAGACAGAAACCAAATCACATCGTGTTATACCAATCGAGATACATATATCAACGTTGAGGTGGTTGAATAATTATATTTCCATTTTTCATTAAGATGCTTATCTCAACATATATCCATCATACACATCGCTATAACTATCCATGTTTATGACAATACATCGAGATATTTCAATGCAAATACAATAATCTACGTTGTGGTGTTTCAATTCAGCTAGATTCACGTTCTTGGGGAAAACTCTATCTACATATGAAAATTTACGTAGACTGATAGATAGCTACATAATTCTATCTACGTGAAGATGTGTCGATATCCATATAACAAACTACATGAAGATAAAGCTGACAACATGTAAGGTTTTATCTGGATACATATCTATAGACAGAAACCAAATCACATCGTGCTACATCAATAGAGATACATATAACAACGTTGAGGTGGTTGAATACATATCTTTCCATGTTCATTAAGATGCTTATCTCAACATTTATCCATCATACACATCGCTATAACTATCCATGTTTACTACAATACATCAAGATATTTCAATGGAAATACAATATTCTACGTTGTGATGTTTCAATACAGCTAGATTCACGTGCTTGGGGAAAACTCTATCTACATATGAAAATCTACGTAGACTGATAGATAGCTACATAATTCCATCTTCATGAAGATGTGTCGATATCCATATAACAAACTACATGAAGATAAATCTGACAACATGTAAGCTTTTATCTGGATAGTTATCTATAGACAGAAACCAAATCACATCGTGTTATACCAATCGAGATACATATATTAATGTTGAGGTGGTGTAATAATTATATTTCCATCTTCATTAAGATGCTTATCTCAACATATATCCATCCAACACATCGCTATAACTATCCATGTTTACTAGAATACAACGAGAGATTTCAATGCAAATACAATAATCTACGATGTGGTGTTTCAATTCAGCTAGATTCACTTTCTTATGGAAAACTCTATCTACATATGAAAATCTACGTAGACTGATAGATAGCTACATAATTCCATCTACGTGAAGATGTGTCGATATCCATATAACAAACTACATGAAGATAAATCTGACAACATGTAAGATTTTTTCTGGATACATATCTATAGACATAAACCAAAAAACATCGTGTTATATCATTCGAGATACATATATCAACGTTGAGGTGGTTGAATACATATGTTTCCATCTTCATAAAGATGCTTATCTCAACATATATCCATCCGACACATCGCTATAACTATCCATGTTTACTAGAATACATCGAGATATTTCAATGCAAATACAATAATCTACGTTTTGGTGTTTCAACACAGCTAGATTCACGTTCTTGGGGAAAACTCTATCTACATATGAAAATCTACGTAGACTGATAGATAGCTACATAATTCCATCTACGTGAAGATGTGTCGATATCCATATAACAAACTACATGAAGATAAATCTGACAACATGTAAGATTTTACCTGGATACATATCTATAGACATAAACCAAATTACATCGTGTTATATCAATCGAGATACATATATCAGCGTTGAGGTGGTTGAATACATATCTTTCCATCTTCATTAAGATGCTTATCTCAACATATATCCATCCAACACATCGCTATAACTATCCATTTTTACTAGAATACATCGAGATATTTCAATGCAAATACAATAATCTACGTTGTGGTGTTTCAATTCAGCTAGATTCACGTTCTTGGGGAAATCTCTATCTACATATGACAATCTACGTAGACTGATAGATAGCTACATAATTCCATCTACGTGAAGATGTGTCGATATCCATATAACAAACTACATGAAGATAAATCTGACAACATGTAAGCTTTTATCTGGATACATATCAATAGACAGAAACCAAATCACATCGTGCTACATCAATAGAGATACATATATCAACGTTGAGGTCGTTGAATAATTATATTTCCATCTTCATTAAGATGCTTATCTCAACATATATCCATCCTACACATCGCTATAACTATCCATGTTAACTAGAATACATCTTTTATCTGGATAGTTATATAAAGACAGAAACAAAATCACGTGTTATATCAATCGAGATAACTATATCAACGTTGAGGTGGTTGAATACATATGTTTACATCTTCATTAAGATGCTTATCTCAACATATATCCATCCTACACATCGCTATAACTATCCATGTTTACTAGAATACATCGAGATATTTCAATGCAAATACAATAATCTACGTTGTGGTGTTTTAATTCAGCTAGATTCACGTTCTTGGGGAAAACTCTATCTACATATGAAAATCTACGTAGACTGATAGATAGCTACATAATTCCATCTACGTGAAGATTTGTCGATATTCATATAACAAACTACATGAAGATAAATCTGACAATATGTAAGATTTTATCTGGATAGCTATCTATAGAAAGAAACCAAATCACATCGTGTTATACCAATTGAGATACATATATCAACGTTGAGGTCGTTGAATAATTATATTTCCATCTTCATTAAGATGCTTATCTCAACATATATCCATCCTACACATCGCTATAACTATCCATGTTTACTAGAATACATCGAGATATTTCAATGCAAATACAATAATCTACGTTGTGGTGTTTCAATTCAGCTAGATTCACTTTCTTGGGGAAAACTCTATCTACATATGACAATCTACGTAGACTGATAGATAGTTACATAATTCCATCTATGTGAAGATGTGTCGATATCCATATAACAAACTACATGAAGATAAATCTGACAACATGTAAGCTTTTATCTGGATACATATCTATAGACATGAACCAAATCACATCGTGCCACATAAATAGAGATACATATATCAACGTTGAGGTGGTTGAATACATATGTTTCCATCTTCATTAAGATGCTTATCTCAACATATATCCATCCTACACATCGCTATAACTATCCATGTTTACTAGAATACATCTTTTATCTGGATAGTTATATAAAGACAGAAACAAAATCACGTGTTATATCAATCGAGATAACTATATCATCGTTGAGGTGGTTGAATACATATCTTTCCATCTTCATTAAGATGCTTATCTCAACATATATCCATCCTACACATCGCTATAACTATCCATGTTTACTAGATTACATCGTGATATTTCAATGCAAATACAATAATCTACGTTGTGGTGTTTCAATTCAGCTAGATTCACTTTCTTGGGGAAAACTCTATCTACATATGAAAATCTACGTAGACTGATAGATAGCTACATAATTCCATCTACGTGAAGATGTGTCGATATCCATATAACAAACTACATGAAGATAAATCTGACAACATGTAACCTTTTATCTGGATACATATCTATAGACATAAGCCAAATCACATTGTGCTACATCAATAGAGATACATATATCAACGTTGAGGTGGTTGAATACATATCTTTCCATCTTCATTAAGATGCTTATCTCAACATATATCCATCCTACACATCGCTATAACTATCCATGTTTACTACAATACATCGAGATATATCAATGCAAATACAATAATATACGTTGTGGTGTTTCAATTCAGCTAGATTCACTTTCTTGGGGAAAACTCTATCTACATATGACGATCTACGTAGACTGATAGATAGCTACATAATTCCATCTACGTGAAGATGTGTCGATATCCATATAACAAACTACATGAAGATAAATCTGACAACATGTAAGCTTTTATCTGGATAGTTATCTATAGACAGAAACCAAATCACATCGTGTTATACGAATCGAGATACATATATCAACGTTGAGGTGGTTAAATACATATCTTTCCATCTTCATTAAGATGCTTATCTCAACATATATCCATCCAACACATCGCTATAACTATCCATGGTTAATAGAATACATCGAGATATTTCAATGGAAATACAATATTCTAAGTTGTGATGTTTCAATACAGCTAGATTCACGTTCTTGGGGAAAAATCTATCTACATATGAAAATTTACGTAGACTGATAGATAGCTACATAATTCCATCTACGTGATGATGTGTCGATATCCATATAACAAACTACATGAAGATAAATCTGACAACATGTAAGCTTTTATCTGGATAGTTATCTATAGACAGAAACCAAATCACATCGTGTTATACCAATCGAGATACATATATCAACGTTGAGGTGGTTGAATAATTATATTTCCATCTTCATTAAGATGCTTATCTCAACATATATCAATCCTACACATCGCTATAACTATCCATGTTTACGACAATACATATTGATATTTCAATGCAAATACAATAATCTACGTTGTGGTGTTTCAATTCAGCTAGATTCACTTTCTTGGGGAAAACTCTATCTACATATGAAGATCTACGTAGACTGATAGATAGCTACATAATTCCATCTACGTGAAGATGTGTCGATATCCATATATCAAACTACATGAAGATAAATCTGACAACATGTAAGCTTTTATCTGGATACATATCTATAGACAGAAACCAAATCACATCGTGTTATACCAATCGAGATACATATATCAACGTTGAGGTGGTTGAATATATATCTTTCCATCTTCATTAAGATGCTTATCTCAACATATATCCATCCTACACATCGCTATAACTATCCATGTTTACTACAATACATCGAGATATATCAATGCAAATACAATAATCTACGTTGTGGTGTTTCGATTCAGCTAGATTCACTTTCTTGGGGAAAACTCTATCTACATATGACAATCTACGTAGACTGATAGATAGCTACATAATTCCATCTTCGTGAAGATGTGTCGATATCCATATAACAAACTACATGAAGATAAATCTGACAACATGTAAGCTTTTATCTGGATACATATCTATAGACATAAACCAAATTACATCGTGTTATATCAATCGAGATACATATATCAACCTTGAGGTGGTTGAATACATATGTTTCCATCTTCATAAAGATCCTTATCTCAACATATATCCATCCGACACATCGCTATAACTATCCATGTTTACTAGAATACATCGAGATATTTCAATGCAAATACAATAATCTACGTTTTGGTGTTTCAACACAGCTAGATTCACGTTCTTGGGGAAAACTCTATCTACATATGAAAATCTACGTAGACTGATAGATAGCTACATAATTCCATCTACGTGAAGATGTGTCGATATCCATATAACAAACTACATGAAGATAAATCTGACAACATGTAAGATTTTACCTGGATACACATCTATAGACATAAACCAAATTACATCGTGTTATATCAATCGAGATACATATATCAACGTTGAGGTGGTTGAATACATATCTTTCCATCTTCATTAAGATGCGTATCTCAACATATATCCATCCTACACATCGCTATAACTATCCATGTTTACTACAATACATCGTGATATTTCAATGCAAATACAATAATCTACGTTGTGGTGTTTCAATTCAGCTAGATTCACTTTCTTGGGGAAAACTCTATCTACATATGAAAATCTACGTAGACTGATAGATAGCTACATAATTCCATCTACGTGAAGATCTGTCGATATCCATATAACAAACTACATGAAGATAAATCTGACAGCATGTAAGCTTTTATCTGGATACATATCTATAGACATAAACCAAATCACATCGTGTTATATCAATCGAGATACATATATCAACGTTGAGGTGGTTGAATACATATCTTTCCATCTTCATTAAGATGCTTATCTCAATATATATCCTTCCTACAGATCGCTATAACTATCCATGTTTACTAGAATGCATCGAGATATTTCAATGGAAATACAATAATCTACGTTGTGATGTTTCAATACAGGTAGATTCACGTTCTTGGGGAAAACTCTATCTTCATATGAAAATCTACGTAGACTGATAGATAGCTACATAATTCCATCTTCGTGAAGATGTGTCGATATCCATATAACAAACTACATGAAGATAAATCTGACAACATGTAAGCTTTTATCTGGATAGTTATCTATAGACAGAAACCAAATCACATCGTGTTATACCAATCGAGATACATATTTCAAAGTTGAGGTGGTTGAATAATTATATTTCCATCTTCATTAAGATGCCTATCTCAACATATATCCATCCTACACATCGCTATAACTATCCATGTTTCCTAGATTACATCGAGATATTTCAATGCAAATACAATAATCTACGTTGTGGTGTTTCAATTCAGCTAGATTCACTTTCTTGGGGAAAACTCTATCTACATATGACAATCTACGTAGACTGATAGATAGCTACATAATTCCATCTACGTGAAGATGTGTCGATATCCATATAACAAACTACATGAAGATAAATCTGACAACATGTAAGCTTTTATCTGGATAGTTATCTATAGACAGAAACCAAATCACATCGTGTTATACCAATCGAGATACATATATCAAAGTTGAGGTGGTTGAATAATTATATTTCCATCTTCATTAAGATGCTTATCTCAACATATATCCATCCTACACATCGCTATAACTATCCATGTTTCCTAGATTACATCGAGATATTTCAAGGCAAATACAATAATCTACGTTGTGGTGTTTCAATTCATCTAGATTCACTTTCTTGGGGAAAACTCTATCTACATATGAAAATCTACGTAGACTGATAGATAGCTACATAATTCCATCTACGTGAAGATGTGTCGATATCCATATAACAAACAACATGAAGATAAATCTGACAACATGTAAGCTTTTATCTGGATACATATCTATAGATATAAACCAAATCACATCGTGTTATACCAATCGAGATACATATATCAACGTTGAGGTGGTTGAATAATTATAGTTCCATCTTCATTAAGATGCCTATCTCAACATATATCCATCCTACACATCGCTATAACTATCCATGTTTACTAGAATACATCGAGATATTTCAATGCAAATACAATAATCTTCGTTGTGGTGTTTCAAAACAGCTAGATTCACGTTCTTGGGGAAAACTCTATCTACATATGAAAATCTACGTAGACTGATAGATAGCTACATAATTCCATCTACGTGATGATGTGTCGATATCCATATAACAAACTACATGAAGATAAATCTGACAACATGTAAGCTTTTATCTGGATAGTTATCTATAGACAGAAACCAAATCACATCGTGTTATACCAATCGAGATACATATAGCAACGTTGAGGTGGTTGAATAATTATATTTCCATCTTCATTAAGATGCTTATCTCAACATATATCCATCCAACACATCGCTATAACTATAAATGTTTAGTTCAATGCATCGAGATATTTCAATGCAAATACAATAACCTACGTTGTGGTGTTTCAATTCAGCTAGATTCACGTTCTTGGGGAAAACTCTATCTACATATGAAAATCTACGTAGACTGATAGATAGCTACATAATTCCATCTACGTGAAGATGTGTCGATATCCATATAACAAAACTACATGAAGATAAATTTGACAACATGTAAGCTTTTATCTGGATACATATCTATAGACAGAAACCAAATCACATCGTGCTACATCAATAGAGATACATATATCAACGTTGAGGTGGTTGAATACATATGTTTCCATCTTCATTAAGATGCTTATCTCAACATATATCCATCCTACACATCGCTATAACTAGCCATGTTTACTAGAATACATCGAGATATTTCAATGCAAATACAATAATCTACGTTGTGATGTTTCAATACAGCTAGATTCACGTTCTTGGGGAAAACTCTATCTACATATGAAAATCTACGTAGACTGATAGATAGCTACATAATTCCATCTACGTGAAGATGTGTCGATATCCATATAACAAACTACATGAAGATAAATCTGACAATATGTAAGCTTTTATCTGGATAGCTATCTATAGACAGAAACCAAATCACATCGTGTTATACCAATCGAGATACATATATCAACGTTGAGGTCGTTGAATAATTATATTTCCATCTTCATTAAGATGCTTATCTCAACATATATCCATCCTACACATCGCTATAACTATCCATGTTTACTAGAATACATCGAGATATTTCAATGCAAATACAATAATCTACGTTGTGGTGTTTCAATTCAGCTAGATTCACTTTCTTTGGGAAAACTCTATCTATATATGACAATCTACGTAGACTGATAGATAGTTACATAATTCCATCTATGTGAAGATGTGTCGATATCCATATAACAAACTACATGAAGATAAATCTGACAACATGTAAGCTTTTATCTGGATACATATCTATAGACATAAACCAAATCACATCGTGCTACATCAATAGAGATACATATATCAACGTTGAGGTGGTTGAATACATATGTTTCCATCTTCATTAAGATGCTTATCTCAACATATATCCATCCTACACATCGCTATAACTAGCCATGTTTACTAGAATACATCGAGATATTTCAATGCAAATACAATAATCTACGTTGTGATGTTTCAATACAGCTAGATTCACTTTCTTGGGGAAAACTCTATCTACATATGAAAATCTACGTAGACTGATAGATAGCTACATAATTCCATCTACGTGAAGATGTGTCGATATCCATATAACAAACTACATGAAGATAAATCTGACAATATGTAAGCTTTTATCTGGATAGCTATCTATAGACAGAAACCAAATCACATCGTGTTATACCAATCGAGATACATATATCAACGTTGAGGTCGTTGAATAATTATATTTCCATCTTCATTAAGATGCTTATCTCAACTTATATCCATCCTACACATCGCTATAACTATCCATGTTTACTAGAATACATCGAGATATTTCAATGCAAATACAATAATCTACGTTGTGGTGTTTCAATTCAGCTAGATTCACTTTCTTGGGGAAAACTCTATCTACATATGACAATCTACGTAGACTGATAGATAGTTACATAATTCCATCTATGTGAAGATGTGTCGATATCCATATAACAAACTACATGAAGATAAATCTGACAACATGTAAGCTTTTATCTGGATACATATCTATAGACATAAACCAAATCACATCTAGCTGCATCAATAGAGATACATATATCAACGTTGAGGTGGTTGAATACATATGTTTCCATCTTCATTAAGATTCTTATCTCAACATATATCCATCCTACACATCGCTATAACTATCCATGTTTACTAGAATACATCGAGATATTTCAATGCAAATACAATAATCTACGTTGTGATGTTTCAATACAGCAAGATTCACGCTCTTGGGGAAAACTCTATCTTCATATGAAAATCTACGTAGACTGATAGATAGCTACATAATTCCATCTACGTGAAGATGTGTCGATATCCATATAACAAACTACATGAAGATAAATCTGACAACATGTAAGCTTTTATCTGGATACATATCTATAGACATAAACCAAATCACATCGTGCTACATCAATAGAGATACATATATCAACGTTGAGGTGGTTGAATACATATCTTTATATCTTCATTAAGATGCTTATCTCAACATATATTCATCCTACACATCGATATAACTATCCATGTTTACTAGAATACATCTTTTATCTGGATAGTTATATAAAGACAGAAACAAAATCACGTGTTATATCAATCGAGATAACTATATCATCGTTGAGGTGGTTGAATACATATCTTTCCATCTTCATTAAGATGCTTATCTCAACATATATCCATCCTACACATCGCTATAACTATCCATGTTTACTAGATTACATCGTGATATTTCAATGCAAATACAATAATCTACGTTGTGGTGTTTCAATTCAGCTAGATTCACTTTCTTGGGGAAAACTCTATCTACATATGACAATCTACGTAGACTGATAGATAGCTACATAATTCCATCTACGTGAAGATGTGTCGATATCCATATAACAATCTACATGAAGATAAATCTGACAACATGTAACCTTTTATCTGGATACATATCTATAGACATAAGCCAAATCACATCGTGCTACATCAATAGAGATACATATATCAACGCTGAGGTGGTTGAATACATATGTTTCCATCTTCATTAAGATGCTTATCTCAACATATATCCATCCTACACATCGCTATAACTATCCATGTTTACTACAATACATCGAGATATTTCGATGCAAATACAATAATCTACGTTGTGGTGTTTCAATTCAGCAATATTCACTTTCTTGGGGAAAACTCTATCTACATATGAAAATCTACGTAGACTGATAGATAGCTACATAATTCCATCTACGTGAAGATGTGTCGATATCCATATAACAAACTACATGAAGATAAATCTGACAACATGTAAGCTTTGATCTGGATAGTTATCTATAGACAGAAACTAAATCACATCGTGTTATACCAATCGAGATACATATATCAACGTTGAGGTAGTGGAATAATTATATTTCCATCTTCATTAAGATGCTTATCTCAACATATATCCATCCTACACATCGCTATAACTATCAATGTTTACTACAATACATCGAGATATTTCAATGCAAATACAATAATCTACGTTGTGGTGTTTCAATTCAGCTAGATTCACTTTTTTGGGGAAAAATCTATCTACATATGAAAATCTACGTAGACTGATAGATAGCTACATAATTCCATCTACGTGAAGATGTGTCGATATCCATATAACAAACTACATGAAGATAAATCTGACAACATGTAAGCTTTTATCTGGATTGTTATCTATAGACAGAAACCAAATCACATCGTGTTATACCAATCGAGATACACAAATCAACGTTGAGTTGGTTGAAAAATTATATTTCCATCTTCATTAAGATGCTTATCTCAACATATATCCATCCTACACATCGCTATAACTATCCATTTTTACTAGAATACATCGAGATATTTCAATGCAAATACAATAATCTACGTTGTGGTTTTTCAATTCAGCTAGATTCACGTTCTTGGGGAAATCTCTATCTACATATGAAAATCTACGTAGACTGATAGATAGCTACATAATTCCATCTACGTGAAGATGTGTCGATATCCATATAACAAAACAACATGAAGATAAATCTGACAACATGTAATCTTTTATCTGGATACATATCTATAGACATAAACCAAATCACATCGTGTTATATCAATCGAGATACATATATCAACGTTGAGGTGGTTGAATACATATCTTTCCATCTTCATTAAGATGCTTATCTCAATATATATCCTTCCTACAGATCGGTATAACTATCCATGTTTACTAGAATACATCGAGATATTTCAATGCAAATACAATAATCTACGTTGTGGTGTTTCAATACAGCTAGATCCACGTTCTTGGGGAAAACTCTATCTACATATGAAAATCTACGTAGACTGATAGATAGCTACATAATTCCATCTACGTGAAGATGTGTCGATATCGATATAACAAACTACATGAAGATAAATCTGACAACATGTAAGCTTTTATCTGGATACATATCTATAGATATAAACCAAATCACATCGTGTTATACCAATCGAGATACATATATCAACGTTGAGGTGGTTGAATAATTATAGTTCCATCTTCATTAAGATGCTTATCTCAACATATATCCATCCTACACATCGCTATAACTATCCATGTTTACTAGAATACATCGAGATATTTCAATGCAAATACAATAATCTTCGTTGTGGTGTTTCAATACAGCTAGATTCACGTTCTTGGGGAAAACTCTATCTACATATGACAATCTACGTAGACTGATAGATAGCTACATAATTCCATCTACGTGATGATGTGTCGATATCCATATAACAAACTACATGAAGATAAATCTGACAACATGTAAGATTTTATCTGGATAGTTATCTATAGACAGAAACCAAATCACATCGTGTTATACCAATCGAGATACATATAGCAACGTTGAGGTGGTTGAATAATTATAGTTCCATCTTCATTAAGATGCTTATCTCAACATATATCCATCCTACACATCGCTATAACTATAAATGTTTAGTTCAATGCATCGAGATATTTCAATGCAAATACAATAACCTACGTTGTGGTGTTTCAATTCAGCTAGATTCACTTTCTTGGGGAAAACTCTATCTACATATGAAAATCTACGTAGACTGATAGATAGCTACATAATTCCATCTACGTGAAGATGTGTCGATATCCATATAACAAAACAACATGAAGATAAATCTGACAACATGTAATCTTTGATCTGGATACATATCTATAGACATAAACCAAATCACATCGTGTTATATCAATCGAGATACATATATCAACGTTGAGGTGGTTGAATACATATCTTTCCATCTTCATTAAGATGCGTATCTCAACATATACCCATGCTATACATCGCTATAACTATCTATGTTTACTAGAATACATCGAGATATTTCAATGCAAATACAATAATCTACGTTGTGGTGTTTCAATTCAGCTAGATTCACTTTCTTGGGGAAAACTCTATCTACATATGAAAATCTACGTAGACTGATAGATAGCTACATAATTCCATCTACGTGAAGATGTGTCGATATCCATATAACAAACTACATGAAGATAAATCTGACAACATGTAAGCTTTTATCTGGATACATGTCTATAGACAGAAACCAAATCACATCGTGTTATATCAATCGAGATACATATATCAACGTTGAGGTGGTTGAATACATATCTTTCCATCTTCATTAAGATGCGTATCTCAACATATATCCATGCTACACATCGCTATAACTATCCATGTTTACTAGAATACATCGAGATATTTCAATGCAAATACAATAATCTACGTTGTGGTGTTTCAATTCAGCTAGATTCACTTTCTTGGGGAAAACTCTATCTACATATGAAAATCTACGTAGACTGATAGATAGTTACATAATTCCATCTACGTGAAGATGTGTCGATATCCATATAACAAACTACATGAAGATAAATCTGACAACATGTAAGCTTTTATCTGGATACATATCTATAGACAGAAACCAAATCACATCGTGCTACATCAATAGAGATACATATATCAACGTTGAGGTCGTTGAATAATTATATTTCCATCTTCATTAAGATGCTTATCTCAACATATATCCATCCTACACATCGCTATAACTATCCATGTTAACTAGAATCATCTTTTATCTGGATAGTTATATAAAGACAGAAACAAAATCACGTGTTATATCAATCGAGATAACTATATCAACGTTGAGGTGGTTGAATACATATCTTTCCATCTTCATTAAGATGCGTATCTCAACATATATCCATGCTACACATCGCTATAACTATCCATGTTTACTAGAATACATCGAGATATTTCAATGCAAATACAATAATCTCCGTTGTGGTGTTTCAATTCAGCTAGATTCACTTTCTTGGGGAAAACTCTATCTACATATGACAATCTACGTAGACTGATAGATAGTTAGATAATTCCATCTACGTGAAGATGTGTCGATATCCATATAACAAACTACATGAAGATAAATCTGACAACATGTAAGCTTTTATCGAGATACATATCTATAGACAGAAACCAAATCACATCGTGCTACATCAATAGATATACATATATCAACGTTGAGGTGGTTGAATACATATGTTTCCATCTTCATTAAGATGCTTATCTCAACATATATCCATCCTACACATCGCTATAACTATCCATGTTTACTAGAATACATCGAGATATTTCAATGCAAATACAATAATCTACGTTGTGATGTTTCAATACAGCTAGATTCACGTTCTTGCGGAAAACTCTATCTACATATGAAAATCTACGTAGACTGATAGATAGCTACATAATTCCATCTACGTGAAGATGTGTCGATATCCATATAACAAACTACATGAAGATAAATCTGACAACATATAACCTTTTATCTGGATACATATCTATAGACATATGCCAAATCACATCGTGCTACATCAATAGAGATACATATATCAACGTTGAGTTGGTTGAATACATATGTTTCCATCTTCATTAAGATGCTTATCTCAACATATATCCATCCTACACATCGCTATAATTATCCATGTTTACTAGAATACATCGAGATATTTCAATGCAAATACAATAATCTACGTTGTGATCTTTTAATACAGCTAGATTCACGTTCTTGGGGAAAACTCTATCTACATATGAAAATCTACGTAGACTGATAGATAGCTACATAATTCCATCTACGTGAAGATGTGTCGATATCCATATAACAAACTACATGAAGATAAATCTGACAATATGTAAGCTTTTATCTGGATAGTTATCTATAGACAGAAACCAAATCACATCGTGTTATACCAATCGAGATACATATATCAACGTTGAGGTCGTTGAATAATTATATTTCCATCTTCATTAAGATGCTTATCTCAACATATATCCATCCTACACATCGCTATAACTATCCATGTTTACTAGAATACATCGAGATATTTCAATGCAAATACAATAATCTTCGTTGTGGTGTTTCAATACAGCTAGATTCACGTTCTTGGGGAAAACTCTATCTACATATGAAAATCTACGTAGACTGATAGATAGCTACATAATTCCATCTACGTGATGATGTGTCGATAACCATATAACAAACTACATGAAGATAAATCTGACAACATGTAAGCTTTTATCTGGATTGTTATCTATAGACAGAAACCAAATCACATCGTGTTATACCAATCGAGATACACAAATCAACGTTGAGTTGGTTGAAAAATTATATTTCCATCTTCATTAAGATGCTTATCTCAACATATATCCATCCTACACATCGCTATAACTATCCATTTTTACTAGAATACATCGAGATATTTCAATGCAAATACAATAATCTACGTTGTGGTTTTTCAATTCAGCTAGATTCACGTTCTTGGGGAAATCTCTATCTACATATGAAAATCTACGTAGACTGATAGATAGCTACATAATTCCATCTACGTGAAGATGTGTCGATATCCATATAACAAAACAACATGAAGATAAATCTGACAACATGTAATCTTTTATCTGGATACATATCTATAGACATAAACCAAATCACATCGTGTTATATCAATCGAGATATATATATCAACGTTGAGGTGGTTGAATACATATCTTTCCATCTTCATTAAGATGCTTATCTCAATATATATCCTTCCTACAGATCGGTATAACTATCCATGTTTACTAGAATACATCGAGATATTTCAATGCAAATACAATAATCTACGTTGTGGTGTTTCAATACAGCTAGATCCACGTTCTTGGGGAAAACTCTATCTACATATGAAAATCTACGTAGACTGATAGATAGCTACATAATTCCATCTACGTGAAGATGTGTCGATATCGATATAACAAACTACATGAAGATAAATCTGACAACATGTAAGCTTTTATCTGGATACATATCTATAGATATAAACCAAATCACATCGTGTTATACCAATCGAGATACATATATCAACGTTGAGGTGGTTGAATAATTATAGTTCCATCTTCATTAAGATGCTTATCTCAACATATATCCATCCTACACATCGCTATAACTATCCATGTTTACTAGAATACATCGAGATATTTCAATGCAAATACAATAATCTTCGTTGTGGTGTTTCAATACAGCTAGATTCACGTTCTTGGGGAAAACTCTATCTACATATGACAATCTACGTAGACTGATAGATAGCTACATAATTCCATCTACGTGATGATGTGTCGATATCCATATAACAAACTAAATGAAGATAAATCTGACAACATGTAAGATTTTATCTGGATAGTTATCTATAGACAGAAACCAAATCACATCGTGTTATACCAATCGAGATACATATAGCAACGTTGAGGTGGTTGAATAATTATAGTTCCATCTTCATTAAGATGCTTATCTCAACATATATCCATCCTACACATCGCTATAACTATAAATGTTTAGTTCAATGCATCGAGATATTTCAATGCAAATACAATAACCTACGTTGTGGTCTTTCAATTCAGCTAGATTCACTTTCTTGGGGAAAACTCTATCTACATATGAAAATCTACGTAGACTGATAGATAGCTACATAATTCCATCTACGTGAAGATGTGTCGATATCCATATAACAAAACAACATGAAGATAAATCTGACAACATGTAATCTTTTATCTGGATACATATCTATAGACATAAACCAAATCACATCGTGTTATATCAATCGAGATACATATATCAACGTTGAGGTGGTTGAATACATATCTTTCCATCTTCATTAAGATGCGTATCTCAACATATATCCATGCTATACATCGCTATAACTATCTATGTTTACTAGAATACATCGAGATATTTCAATGCAAATACAATAATCTACGTTGTGGTGTTTCAATTCAGCTAGATTCACTTTCTTGGGGAAAACTCTATCTACATATGAAAATCTACGTAGACTGATAGATAGCTACATAATTCCATCTACGTGAAGATGTGTCGATATCCATATAACAAACTACATGAAGATAAATCTGACAACATGTAAGCTTTTATCTGGATACATATCTATAGACAGAAACCAAATCACATCGTGTTATATCAATCGAGATACATATATCAACGTTGAGGTGGTTGAATACATATCTTTCCATCTTCATTAAGATGCTTATCTCAACATATATCCATGCTACACATCGCTATAACTATCCATGTTTACTAGAATACATCGAGATATTTCAATGCAAATACAATAATCTACGTTGTGGTGTTTCAATTCAGCTAGATTCACTTTCTTGGGGAAAACTCTATCTACATATGAAAATCTACGTAGACTGATAGATAGTTACATAATTCCATCTACGTGAAGATGTGTCGATATCCATATAACAAACTACATGAAGATAAATCTGACAACATGTAAGCTTTTATCTGGATACATATCTATAGACAGAAACCAAATCACATCGTGCTACATCAATAGAGATACATATATCAACGTTGAGGTCGTTGAATAATTATATTTCCATCTTCATTAAGATGCTTATCTCAACATATATCCATCCTACACATCGCTATAACTATCCATGTTAACTAGAATCATCTTTTATCTGGATAGTTATATAAAGACAGAAACAAAATCACGTGTTATATCAATCGAGATAACTATATCAACGTTGAGGTGGTTGAATACATATCTTTCCATCTTCATTAAGATGCGTATCTCAACATATATCCATTCTACACATCGCTATAACTATCCATGTTTACTAGAATACATCGAGATATTTCAATGCAAATACAATAATCTCCGTTGTGGTGTTTCAATTCAGCTAGATTCACTTTCTTGGGGAAAACTCTATCTACATATGACAATCTACGTAGACTGATAGATAGTTAGATAATTCCATCTACGTGAAGATGTGTCGATATCCATATAACAAACTACATGAAGATAAATCTGACAACATGTAAGCTTTTATCGAGATACATATCTATAGACAGAAACCAAATCACATCGTGCTACATCAATAGATATACATATATCAACGTTGAGGTGGTTGAATACATATGTTTCCATCTTCATTAAGATGCTTATCTCAACATATATCCATCCTACACATCGCTATAACTATCCATGTTTACTAGAATACATCGAGATATTTCAATGCAAATACAATAATCTACATTGTGATGTTTCAATACAGCTAGATTCACGTTCTTGCGGAAAACTCTATCTACATATGAAAATCTACGTAGACTGATAGATAGCTACATAATTCCATCTACGTGAAGATGTGTCGATATCCATATAACAAACTACATGAAGATAAATCTGACAACATATAACCTTTTATCTGGATACATATCTATAGACATATGCCAAATCACATCGTGCTACATCAATAGAGATACATATATCAACGTTGAGTTGGTTGAATACATATGTTTCCATCTTCATTAAGATGCTTATCTCAACATATATCCATCCTACACATCGCTATAATTATCCATGTTTACTAGAATACATCGAGATATTTCAATGCAAATACAATAATCTACGTTGTGATCTTTTAATACAGCTAGATTCACGTTCTTGGGGAAAACTCTATCTACATATGAAAATCTACGTAGACTGATAGATAGCTACATAATTCCATCTACGTGAAGATGTGTCGATATCCATATAACAAACTACATGAAGATAAATCTGACAATATGTAAGCTTTTATCTGGATAGTTATCTATAGACAGAAACCAAATCACATCGTGTTATACCAATCGAGATACATATATCAACGTTGAGGTCGTTGAATAATTATATTTCCATCTTCATTAAGATGCTTATCTCAACATATATCCATCCTACACATCGCAATAACTATCCATGTTTACTAGAATACATCGAGATATTTCAATGCAAATACAATAATCTTCGTTGTGGTGTTTCAATACAGCTAGATTCACGTTCTTGGGGAAAACTCTATCTACATATGAAAATCTACGTAGACTGATAGATAGCTACATAATTCCATCTACGTGATGATGTGTCGATATCCATATAACAAACTACATGAAGATAAAGCTGACAACATGTAAGCTTTTATCTGGATACATATCTATAGACAGAAACCAAATCACATCGTTCTACATCAATAGAGATACATATATCAACGTTGAGGTGGTTGAATACATATGTTTCCATCTTCATTAAGATGCTTATCTCAACATATATCCATCCAACACATCGCTATAACTATCCATGTTTACTAGAATACATCGAGATATTTCAATGCAAATACAATAATCTTCGTTGTGGTGTTTCAATACAGCTAGATTCACGTTCTTGGGGAAAACTCTATCTACATATGAAAATCTACGTAGACTGATAGATAGCTACATAATTCCATCTACGTGATGATGTGTCGATATCCATATAACAAACTACATGAAGATAAATCTGACAACATGTATGCTTTTATCTGGATAGTTATCTATAGACAGAAACCAAATCACATCGTGTTATACCAATCGAGATACATATATCAACGTTGAGGTGGTTGAATAATTATATTTCCATCTTCATTAAGATGCTTATCTCAACATATATCCATCCTACACATCGCTATAACTATCCATGTTTACGACAATACATCGAGATATATCAATGCAAAAACAATAATCTTCGTTGTGGTGTTTTAATACAGCTAGATTCACTTTCTTAGGGAAAACTCTATCTACAGATGAAAATCTACGTAGACTGATAGATAGCTACATAATTCCATCTACTTGAAGATGTGTCGATATCCATATAACAAACTACATGAAGATAAATCTGACAACATGTAAGCTTTTATCTTGATAGTTATCTATAGACAGAAACCAAATCACATCGTGCTACATCAATAGAGATACATATATCAACGTTGAGGTGGTTGAATACATATGTTTCCATCTTCATTAAGATGCTTATCTCAACATATATCCATCCTACACATCGCTATAACTATCCATGTTTACTACAATACATCGAGATATATCAATGCAAATACAATAATATACGTTGTGGTGTTTCAATTCAGCTAGATTCACTTTCTTGGGGAAAACTCTATCTACATATGACGATCTACGTAGACTGATAGATAGCTACATAATTCCATCTACGTGAAGATGTGTCGATATCCATATAACAAACTACATGAAGATAAATCTGACAACATGTAAGCTTTTATCTGGATAGTTATCTATAGACAGAAACCAAATCACATCGTGTTATACCAATCGAGATACATATATCAACGTTGAGGTGGTTAAATACATATCTTTCCATCTTCATTAAGATGCTTATCTCAACATATATCCATCCAACACATCGCTATAACTATCCATGGTTACTAGAATACATCGAGATATTTCAATGGAAATACAATATTCTAAGTTGTGATGTTTCAATACAGCTAGATTCACGTTCTTGGGGAAAAATCTATCTACATATGAAAATTTACGTAGACTGATAGATAGCTACATAATTCCATCTACGTGATGATGTGTCGATATCCATATAACAAACTACATGAAGATAAATCTGACAACATGTAAGCTTTTATCTGGATAGTTATCTATAGACAGAAACCAAATCACATCGTGTTATACCAATCAAGATACATATATCAACGTTGAGGTGGTTGAATAATTATATTTCCATCTTCATTAAGATGCTTATCTCAACATATATCAATCCTACACATCGCTATAACTATCCATGTTTACGACAATACATATTGATATTTCAATGCAAATACAATAATCTACGTTGTGGTGTTTCAATTCAGCTAGATTCACTTTCTTGGGGAAAACTCTATCTACATATGAAGATCTACGTAGACTGATAGATAGCTACATAATTCCATCTACGTGAAGATGTGTCGATATCCATATATCAAACTACATGAAGATAAATCTGACAACATGTAAGCTTTTATCTGGATACATATCTATAGACAGAAACCAAATCACATCGTGTTATACCAATCGAGATACATATATCAACGTTGAGGTGGTTGAATATATATCTTTCCATCTTCATTAAGATGCTTATCTCAACATATATCCATCCTACACATCGCTATAACTATCCATGTTTACTACAATACATCGAGATATATCAATGCAAATACAATAATCTACGTTGTGGTGTTTCGATTCAGCTAGATTCACTTTCTTGGGGAAAACTCTATCTACATATGACAATCTACGTAGACTGATAGATAGCTACATAATTCCATCTACGTGAAGATGTGTCGATATCCATATAACAAAGTACATGAAGATAAATCTGACAACATGTAAGCTTTGATCTGGATAGTTATCTATAGACAGAAACCAAATCACATCGTGTTATACCAATCGAGATACATATATGAACGTTGAGGTGGTGGAATAATTATATTTCCATCTTTATTAAGATGCTTATCTCAACATATATCCATCCTACACATCGCTATAACTATCAATGTTTACTACAATACATCGAGATATTTCAATGCAAATACAATAATCTACGTTGTGTTGTTTCAATTCAGCTAGATTCACTTTCTTGGGGAAAACTCTATCTACATATGACAATCTACGTAGGCTGATAGATAGCTACATAATTCCATCTACGTGAAGATGTGTCGATATCCATATAACAAACTACATGAAGATAAATCTGACAACATGTAAGCTTTTATCTGGATACATATCTTTAGACATAAACCAAATCACATCGTGCTATATCAATAGAGATACATATATCAACGTTGAGGTGGTTGAATACATGTTTCCATGTTCATTAAGATGCTTATCTCAACATATATCCATCATACACATCGCTATAACTATCCATGGCTACTAGAATACATCGAGATATTTCAATGCAAATACAATAATCTACGTTGTGATGTTTCAATACAGCTAGATTCACGTTCTTGGGGAAAACTCTATCTACATATGAAAATTTACGTAGACTGATAGATAGCTACATAATTCTATCTACGTGAAGATGTGTCGATATCCATATAACAAACTACATGAAGATAAAGCTGACAACATGTAAGGTTTTATCTGGATACATATCTATAGACAGAAACCAAATCACATCGTGCTACATCAATAGAGATACATATATCAACGTTGAGGTGGTTGAATACATATGTTTCCATCTTCATTAAGATGCTTATCTCAACATATATCCATCCAACACATCGCTATAACTATCCATGTTTACTAGAATACATCGACATATTTCAATGCAAATACAATAATCTTCGTTGTGGTGTTTCAATACAGCTAGATTCACGTTCTTGGTGAAAACTCTATCTACATATGAAAATCTACGTAGACTGATAGATAGCTACATAATTCCATCTACGTGATGATGTGTCGATATCCATATAACAAACTACATGAAGATAAATCTGACTACATGTAAGATTTTATCTGGATATTTATCTATAGACAGAAACCAAATCACATCGTGTTATACCTATCGAGATACATATATCAACGTTGAGGTGGTTAAATAATTATATTTCCATCTTCATTAAGATGCTTATCTCAACATATATCCATCCTACACATCGCTATAACTATCCATGTTTACGACAATCCATCGAGATATTTCAATGCAAATACAATAATCTACGTTGAGGTGTTTCAATTCAGCTAGATTCACTTTCTTGGGGAAAACTCTATCTACATATGAAAATCTACGTAGACTGATAGATAGCTACATAATTCCATCTACGTGAAGATGTGTCGATATCCATATATCACACTACATGAAGATAAATCTGACAACATGTAAGCTTTTATCTGGATACATATCTATAGACATAAACCAAATCACATCGTGTTATATCAATCGAGATACATATATCAACGTTGAGGTGGTTGAATACATATCTTTCCATCTTCATTAAGATGCTTATCTCAACATATATCCATCCTACACATTGCTATAACTATCCATGTTTACTACAATACATCGAGATATATCAATGCAAATACAATAATCTACGTTGTGGTGTTTCGATTCAGCTAGATTCACTTTCTAGGGGAAAGTTCTATCTACATATGACAATCTACGTAGACTGATAGATAGCTACATAATTCCATCTACGTGAAAATGTGTCGATATCCATATAACAAACTACATGAATATAAATCTGACAACATGTAAGCTTTTATCTGGATACATATCTTTAGACATAAACCAAATCACATCGTGCTATATCAATAGAGATACATATATCAACGTTGAGGTGGTTGAATACATGTTTCCATGTTCATTAAGATGCTTATCTCAACATATATCCATCCAACACATCGCTATAACTATCCATGTTTACTAGAATACATCGAGATATTTCAATGCAAATACAATAATCTTCGTTGTGGTGTTTCAATTCAGCTAGATTCACTTTCTTGTGGAAAACTCTATCTACATATGAAAATCTACGTAGACTGATAGATAGCTACATAATTCCATCTACGTGAAGATGTGTCGATATCCATATAACAAACTACATGAAGATAAATCTGACAACATGTAAGCTTTTATCTGGATACTTATCTATAGACAGAAACTAAATCACATCGTGTTATACCAATCGAGATACATATATCAACGTTGAGGTGGTTGAATAATTATATTTCCATCTTCATTAAGATGCTTATCTCAACATATATCCATCCAACACATCGCTAGAACTATCCATGTTTACTAGAATACATCGAGATATTTCAATGCAAATACAATAATCTTCTTTGTGGTGTTTCAATTCAGCTAGATTCACTTTCTTGGGGAAAACTCTATCTACATATGACAATCTACGTAGACTGATAGATAGTTACATAATTCCATCTATGTGAAGATGTGTCGATATCCATATAACAAACTACATGAAGATAAATCTGACAACATGTAAGCTTTTATCTGGATACATATCTATAGACATAAACCAAATCACATCTAGCTGCATCAATAGAGATACATATATCAACGTTGAGGTGGTTGAATACATATGTTTCCATCTTCATTAAGATTCTTATCTCAACATATATCCATCCTACACATCGCTATAACTATCCATGTTTACTAGAATACATCGAGATATTTCAATGCAAATACAATAATCTACGTTGTGATGTTTCAATACAGCAAGATTCACGTTCTTGGGGAAAACTCTATCTTCATATGAAAATCTACGTAGACTGATAGATAGCTACATAATTCCATCTACGTGAAGATGTGTCGATATCCATATAACAAACTACATGAAGATAAATCTGACAACATGTAAGCTTTTATCTGGATACATATCTATAGACATAAACCAAATCGCATCGTGCTACATCAATAGAGATACATATATCAACGATGAGGTGGTTGAATACATATCTTTATATCTTCATTAAGATGCTTATCTCAACATATATTCATCCTACACATCGCTATAACTATCCATGTTTACTAGAATACATCTTTTATCTGGATAGTTATATAAAGACAGAAACAAAATCACGTGTTATATCAATCGAGATAACTATATCATCGTTGAGGTGGTTGAATACATATCTTTCCATCTTCATTAAGATGCTTATCTCAACATATATCCATCCTACACATCGCTATAACTATCCATGTTTACTAGATTACATCGTGATATTTCAATGCAAATACAATAATCTACGTTGTGGTGTTTCAATTCATCTAGATTCACTTTCTTGGGGAAAACTCTATCTACATATGACAATCTACGTAGACTGATAGATAGCTACATAATTCCATCTACGTGAAGATGTGTCGATATCCATATAACAAAGTACATGAAGGTAAATCTGACAACATGTAACCTTTTATCTGGATACATATCTATAGACATAAGCCAAATCACATCGTTCTACATCAATAGAGATACATATATCAACGTTGAGGTGGTTGAATACATATGTTTCCATCTTCATTAAGATGTTTATCTCAACATATATCCATCCAACACATCGCTATAACTATCCATGTTTACTAGAATACATCGAGATATTTCAATGCAAATACAATAATCTTCGTTGTGGTGTTTCAATACAGCTAGATTCACGTTCTTGGGGAAAACTCTATCTACATATGAAAATCTACGTAGACTGATAGATAGCTACATAATTCCATCTACGTGATGATGTGTCGATATCCATATAACAAACTACATGAAGATAAATCTGACAACATGTAAGCTTTTATCTGGATATTTATCTATAGACAGAAACCAAATCACATCGTGTTATACCAATCGAGATACATATATCAACGTTGAGGTGGTTGAATAATTATATTTCCATCTTCATTAAGATGCTTATCTCAACATATATCCATCCTACACATCGCTATAACTATCCATGTTAACTAGAATACATCTTTTATCTGGATAGTTATATAAAGACAGAAACAAAATCACGTGTTATATCAATCGAGATAACTATATCAACGTTGAGGTGGTTGAATACTTATCTTTCCATCTTCATTAAGATGCGTATCACAACATATATCCATCCTACACATCGCTATAACTATCCATGTTTACTAGAATACATCGTGATATTTTAATGCAAATACAATAATGTACGTTGTGGTGTTTCAATTCAGCTAGATTCACATTCTTGGGGAAAACTCTATCTACAGATGAAAATCTACGTAGACTGATAGATAGCTACATAATTCCATCTACGTGAAGATGTGTCGATATCCATATAACAAACTACATGAAGATAAATCTGACAACATATAACCATTTATCTGGATACATATCTATAGACATAAGCCAAATCACATCGTGCTACATCAATAGAGATACATATATCAACGTTGAGGTGGTTGAATACATATGTTTCCATCTTCATTAAGATGCTTATCTCAACATATATCCATCCTACACATCGCTATAACTATCCATGTTTACTAGAATACATCGAGATATTTCAATGCAAATACAATAATCTACGTTGTGGTGTTTCAATTCAGCTAGATTCACTTTCTTGGGGAAAACTCTATCTACATATGACAATCTACGTAGACTGATAGATAGCTACATAATTCCATCTACGTGAAGATGTGTCGATATCCATATAACAAACAACATGAAGATAAATACGACAACATGTAATCTTTTATCTGGATACATATCTATAGACATAAACCAAATCACATCGTGTTATATCAATCGAAATACATATATCAACGTTGAGGTGGTTGAATACATATGTTTCCATCTTCATTAAGATGCTTATCTCAACATATATCCATCCTACACATCGCTATAACTATCCATGTTTACTACAATACATCGAGATATTTCGATGCAAATACAATAATCTACGTTGTGGTGTTTCAATTCAGCAATATTCACTTTCTTGGGGAAAACTCTATCTACATATGAAAATCTACGTAGACTGATAGATAGCTACATAATTCCATCTACGTGAAGATGTGTCGATATCCATATAACAAACTACATGAAGATAAATCTGACAACATGTAAGCTTTGATCTGGATAGTTATCTATAGACAGAAACTAAATCACATCGTGTTATACCAATCGAGATACATATATCAACGTTGAGGTAGTGGAATAATTATATTTCCATCTTCATTAAGATGCTTATCTCAACATATATCCATCCTACACATCGCTATAACTATCAATGTTTACTACAATACATCGAGATATTTCAATGCAAATACAATAATCTACGTTGTGGTGTTTCAATTCAGCTAGATTCACTTTTCTGGGGAAAAATATATCTACATATGAAAATCTACGTAGACTGATAGATAGCTACATAATTCCATCTACGTGAAGATGTGTCGATATCCATATAACAAACTACATGAAGATAAATCTGACAACATGTAAGCTTTTATCTGGATACATATCTATAGACAAAAACCAAATCACATCGTGCTACATCAATAGAGATACATATATCAACGTTGAGGTGGTTGAATACATATCTTTCCATGTTCATTAAGATGCTTATCTCAACATATATCCATCCTACACATCGCTATAACTATCCATGTTTACTACAATACATCGAGATATTTCAATGGAAATACAATAATCTACGTTGTGATGTTTCAATACAGCTAGATTCACGTGCTTAGGGAAAACTCTATCTACATATGAAAATCTACGTAGACTGATAGATAGCTACATAGTTCCATCTTCGTGAAGATGTGTCGATATCCATATAACAAACTACATGAAGATAAATCTGACAACATGTAAGCTTTTATCTGGATACATATCTATAGACATAAACCAAATTACATCGTGTTATATCAATCGAGATACATATATCAACCTTGAGGTGGTTGAATACATATGTTTCCATCTTCATAAAGATGCTTATCTCAACATATATCCATCCGACACATCGCTATAACTATCCATGTTTACTAGAATACATCGAGATATTTCAATGGAAATACAATAATCTACGTTTTGGTGTTTCAACACAGCTAGATTCACGTTCTTGGGAAAAACTCTATCTACATATGAAAATCTACGTAGACTGATAGATAGCTACATAATTCCATCTACGTGAAGATGTGTCGATATCCATATAACAAACTACATGAAGATAAATCTGACAACATGTAAGATTTTACCTGGATACACATCTATAGACATAAACCAAATTACATCGTGTTATATCAATCGAGATACATATATCAACGTTGAGGTGGTTGAATACATATCTTTCCATCTTCATTAAGATGCTTATCTCAACATATATCCATCCTACACATCGCTATAACTATCCATGTTTACTACAATACATCGAGATATTTCAATGCAAATACAATAATCTACGTTGTGGTGTTTCAATTCAGCTAGATTCACTTTCTTGGGGAAAACTCTATCTACATATGACAATCTACGTAGACTGATAGATAGCTACATAATTCCATCTACGTGAAGATGTGTCGATATCCATATAACAAACTACATGAAGATAAATCTGACAACATGTAAGCTTTTATCTGGATAGTTATCTATAGACAGAAACCAAATCACATCGTGTTATACCAATCGAGTTACATAAATCAACGTTGAGGTGGTTGAATAATTATAGTTCCATCTTCATTAAGATGCTTATCTCAACATATATCCATCCTACACATCGCTATAACTATCCATGTTTACTATAATTCATCGAGATATTTCGATGCAAATACAATAATCTACGTTGTGGTGTTTCAATTCAGCTAGATTCACTTTCTTGGGGAAAACTCTATCTACATATGACAATCTACGTAGACTGATAGATAGTTACATAATTCCATCTACGTGAAGATGTGTCGATAACCATATAACAAACTACATGAAGATAAATCTGACAACATGTAAGCTTTTATCTGGATTGTTATCTATAGACAGAAACCAAATCACATCGTGTTATACCAATCGAGATACACAAATCAACGTTGAGGTGGTTGAATAATTATATTTCCATCTTCATTAAGATGCTTATCTCAACATATATCCATCCTACACATCGCTATAACTATCCATTTTTACTAGAATACATCGAGATATTTCAATGCAAATACAATAATCTACGTTGTGGTTTTTCAATTCAGCTAGATTCACGTTCTTGGGGAAATCTCTATCTACATATGAAAATCTACGTAGACTGATAGATAGCTACATAATTCCATCTACGTGAAGATGTGTCGATATCCATATAACAAAACAACATGAAGATAAATCTGACAACATGTAATCTTTTATCTGGATACATATCTATAGACATAAACTAAATCACATCGTGTTATATCAATCGAGATATATCTATCAACGTTGAGGTGGTTGAATACATATCTTTCCATCTTCATTAAGATGCTTATCTCAATATATATCCTTCCTACAGATCGGTATAACTATCCATGTTTACTAGAATACATCGAGATATTTCAATGCAAATACAATAATCTACGTTGTGGTGTTTCAATACAGCTAGATCCACGTTCTTGGGGAAAACTCTATCTACATATGAAAATCTACGTAGACTGATAGATAGCTACATAATTCCATCTACGTGAAGATGTGTCGATATCCATATAACAAACTACATGAAGATAAATCTGACAACATGTAAGCTTTTATCTGGATACATATCTATAGATATAAACCAAATCACATCGTGTTATACCAATCGAGATACATATATCAACGTTGAGGTGGTTGAATAATTATAGTTCCATCTTCATTAAGATGCTTATCTCAACATATATCCATCCTACACATCGCTATAACTATCCATGTTTACTAGAATACATCGAGATATTTCAATGCAAATACAATAATCTTCGTTGTGGTGTTTCAATACAGCTAGATTCACGTTCTTGGGGAAAACTCTATCTACATATGACAATCTACGTAGACTGATAGATAGCTACATAATTCCATCTACGTGATGATGTGTCGATATCCATATAACAAACTACATGAAGATAAATCTGACAACATGTAAGATTTTATCTGGATAGTTATCTATAGACAGAAACCAAATCACATCGTGTTATACCAATCGAGATACATATAGCAACGTTGAGGTGGTTGAATAATTATAGTTCCATCTTCATTAAGATGCTTATCTCAACATATATCCATCCTACACATCGCTATAACTATAAATGTTTAGTTCAATGCATCGAGATATTTCAATGCAAATACAATAACCTACGTTGTGGTGTTTCAATTCAGCTAGATTCACTTTCTTGGGGAAAACTCTATCTACATATGACAATCTACGTAGACTGATAGATAGCTACATAATTCCATCTACGTGAAGATGTGTCGATATCCATATAACAAACTACATGAAGATAAATCTGACAACATATAACCATTTATCTGGATACATATCTATAGACATAAGCCAAATCACATCGTGCTACATCAATAGAGATACATATATCAACGTTGAGGTGGTTGAATACATATGTTTCCATCTTCATTAAGATGCTTATCTCAACATATATCCATCCTACACATCGCTATAACTATCCATGTTTACTAGAATACATCGAGATATTTCAATGCAAATACAATAATCTACGTTGTGGTGTTTCAATTCAGCTAGATTCACTTTCTTGGGGAAAACTCTATCTACATATGACAATCTACGTAGACTGATAGATAGCTACATAATTCCATCTACGTGAAGATGTGTCGATATCCATATAACAAACAACATGAAGATAAATACGACAACATGTAATCTTTTATCTGGATACATATCTATAGACATAAACCAAATCACATCGTGTTATATCAATCGAAATACATATATCAACGTTGAGGTGGTTGAATACATATGTTTCCATCTTCATTAAGATGCTTATCTCAACATATATCCATCCTACACATCGCTATAACTATCCATGTTTACTACAATACATCGAGATATTTCGATGCAAATACAATAATCTACGTTGTGGTGTTTCAATTCAGCAATATTCACTTTCTTGGGGAAAACTCTATCTACATATGAAAATCTACGTAGACTGATAGATAGCTACATAATTCCATCTACGTGAAGATGTGTCGATATCCATATAACAAACTACATGAAGATAAATCTGACAACATGTAAGCTTTGATCTGGATAGTTATCTATAGACAGAAACTAAATCACATCGTGTTATACCAATCGAGATACATATATCAACGTTGAGGTAGTGGAATAATTATATTTCCATCTTCATTAAGATGCTTATCTCAACATATATCCATCCTACACATCGCTATAACTATCAATGTTTACTACAATACATCGAGATATTTCAATGCAAATACAATAATCTACGTTGTGGTGTTTCAATTCAGCTAGATTCACTTTTCTGGGGAAAAATATATCTACATATGAAAATCTACGTAGACTGATAGATAGCTACATAATTCCATCTACGTGAAGATGTGTCGATATCCATATAACAAACTACATGAAGATAAATCTGACAACATGTAAGCTTTTATCTGGATACATATCTATAGACAAAAACCAAATCACATCGTGCTACATCAATAGAGATACATATATCAACGTTGAGGTGGTTGAATACATATCTTTCCATGTTCATTAAGATGCTTATCTCAACATATATCCATCCTACACATCGCTATAACTATCCATGTTTACTACAATACATCGAGATATTTCAATGGAAATACAATAATCTACGTTGTGATGTTTCAATACAGCTAGATTCACGTGCTTAGGGAAAACTCTATCTACATATGAAAATCTACGTAGACTGATAGATAGCTACATAGTTCCATCTTCGTGAAGATGTGTCGATATCCATATAACAAACTACATGAAGATAAATCTGACAACATGTAAGCTTTTATCTGGATACATATCTATAGACATAAACCAAATTACATCGTGTTATATCAATCGAGATACATATATCAACCTTGAGGTGGTTGAATACATATGTTTCCATCTTCATAAAGATGCTTATCTCAACATATATCCATCCGACACATCGCTATAACTATCCATGTTTACTAGAATACATCGAGATATTTCAATGGAAATACAATAATCTACGTTTTGGTGTTTCAACACAGCTAGATTCACGTTCTTGGGAAAAACTCTATCTACATATGAAAATCTACGTAGACTGATAGATAGCTACATAATTCCATCTACGTGAAGATGTGTCGATATCCATATAACAAACTACATGAAGATAAATCTGACAACATGTAAGATTTTACCTGGATACACATCTATAGACATAAACCAAATTACATCGTGTTATATCAATCGAGATACATATATCAACGTTGAGGTGGTTGAATACATATCTTTCCATCTTCATTAAGATGCTTATCTCAACATATATCCATCCTACACATCGCTATAACTATCCATGTTTACTACAATACATCGAGATATTTCAATGCAAATACAATAATCTACGTTGTGGTGTTTCAATTCAGCTAGATTCACTTTCTTGGGGAAAACTCTATCTACATATGACAATCTACGTAGACTGATAGATAGCTACATAATTCCATCTACGTGAAGATGTGTCGATATCCATATAACAAACTACATGAAGATAAATCTGACAACATGTAAGCTTTTATCTGGATAGTTATCTATAGACAGAAACCAAATCACATCGTGTTATACCAATCGAGATACATATATCAAAGTTGAGGTGGTTGAATAATTATATTTCCATCTTCATTAAGATGCTTATCTCAACATATATCCATCCTACACATCGCTATAACTATCCATGTTTCCTAGATTACATCGAGATATTTCAAGGCAAATACAATAATCTACGTTGTGGTGTTTCAATTCATCTAGATTCACTTTCTTGGGGAAAACTCTATCTACATATGAAAATCTACGTAGACTGATAGATAGCTACATAATTCCATCTACGTGAAGATGTGTCGATATCCATATAACAAACAACATGAAGATAAATCTGACAACATGTAAGCTTTTATCTGGATACATATCTATAGATATAAACCAAATCACATCGTGTTATACCAATCGAGATACATATATCAACGTTGAGGTGGTTGAATAATTATAGTTCCATCTTCATTAAGATGCCTATCTCAACATATATCCATCCTACACATCGCTATAACTATCCATGTTTACTAGAATACATCGAGATATTTCAATGCAAATACAATAATCTTCGTTGTGGTGTTTCAAAACAGCTAGATTCACGTTCTTGGGGAAAACTCTATCTACATATGAAAATCTACGTAGACTGATAGATAGCTACATAATTCCATCTACGTGATGATGTGTCGATATCCATATAACAAACTACATGAAGATAAATCTGACAACATGTAAGCTTTTATCTGGATAGTTATCTATAGACAGAAACCAAATCACATCGTGTTATACCAATCGAGATACATATAGCAACGTTGAGGTGGTTGAATAATTATATTTCCATCTTCATTAAGATGCTTATCTCAACATATATCCATCCAACACATCGCTATAACTATAAATGTTTAGTTCAATGCATCGAGATATTTCAATGCAAATACAATAACCTACGTTGTGGTGTTTCAATTCAGCTAGATTCACGTTCTTGGGGAAAACTCTATCTACATATGAAAATCTACGTAGACTGATAGATAGCTACATAATTCCATCTACGTGAAGATGTGTCGATATCCATATAACAAAACTACATGAAGATAAATTTGACAACATGTAAGCTTTTATCTGGATACATATCTATAGACAGAAACCAAATCACATCGTGCTACATCAATAGAGATACATATATCAACGTTGAGGTGGTTGAATACATATGTTTCCATCTTCATTAAGATGCTTATCTCAACATATATCCATCCTACACATCGCTATAACTAGCCATGTTTACTAGAATACATCGAGATATTTCAATGCAAATACAATAATCTACGTTGTGATGTTTCAATACAGCTAGATTCACGTTCTTGGGGAAAACTCTATCTACATATGAAAATCTACGTAGACTGATAGATAGCTACATAATTCCATCTACGTGAAGATGTGTCGATATCCATATAACAAACTACATGAAGATAAATCTGACAATATGTAAGCTTTTATCTGGATAGCTATCTATAGACAGAAACCAAATCACATCGTGTTATACCAATCGAGATACATATATCAACGTTGAGGTCGTTGAATAATTATATTTCCATCTTCATTAAGATGCTTATCTCAACATATATCCATCCTACACATCGCTATAACTATCCATGTTTACTAGAATACATCGAGATATTTCAATGCAAATACAATAATCTACGTTGTGGTGTTTCAATTCAGCTAGATTCACTTTCTTTGGGAAAACTCTATCTATATATGACAATCTACGTAGACTGATAGATAGTTACATAATTCCATCTATGTGAAGATGTGTCGATATCCATATAACAAACTACATGAAGATAAATCTGACAACATGTAAGCTTTTATCTGGATACATATCTATAGACATAAACCAAATCACATCGTGCTACATCAATAGAGATACATATATCAACGTTGAGGTGGTTGAATACATATGTTTCCATCTTCATTAAGATGCTTATCTCAACATATATCCATCCTACACATCGCTATAACTAGCCATGTTTACTAGAATACATCGAGATATTTCAATGCAAATACAATAATCTACGTTGTGATGTTTCAATACAGCTAGATTCACTTTCTTGGGGAAAACTCTATCTACATATGAAAATCTACGTAGACTGATAGATAGCTACATAATTCCATCTACGTGAAGATGTGTCGATATCCATATAACAAACTACATGAAGATAAATCTGACAATATGTAAGCTTTTATCTGGATAGCTATCTATAGACAGAAACCAAATCACATCGTGTTATACCAATCGAGATACATATATCAACGTTGAGGTCGTTGAATAATTATATTTCCATCTTCATTAAGATGCTTATCTCAACTTATATCCATCCTACACATCGCTATAACTATCCATGTTTACTAGAATACATCGAGATATTTCAATGCAAATACAATAATCTACGTTGTGGTGTTTCAATTCAGCTAGATTCACTTTCTTGGGGAAAACTCTATCTACATATGACAATCTACGTAGACTGATAGATAGTTACATAATTCCATCTATGTGAAGATGTGTCGATATCCATATAACAAACTACATGAAGATAAATCTGACAACATGTAAGCTTTTATCTGGATACATATCTATAGACATAAACCAAATCACATCTAGCTGCATCAATAGAGATACATATATCAACGTTGAGGTGGTTGAATACATATGTTTCCATCTTCATTAAGATTCTTATCTCAACATATATCCATCCTACACATCGCTATAACTATCCATGTTTACTAGAATACATCGAGATATTTCAATGCAAATACAATAATCTACGTTGTGATGTTTCAATACAGCAAGATTCACGCTCTTGGGGAAAACTCTATCTTCATATGAAAATCTACGTAGACTGATAGATAGCTACATAATTCCATCTACGTGAAGATGTGTCGATATCCATATAACAAACTACATGAAGATAAATCTGACAACATGTAAGCTTTTATCTGGATACATATCTATAGACATAAACCAAATCACATCGTGCTACATCAATAGAGATACATATATCAACGTTGAGGTGGTTGAATACATATCTTTATATCTTCATTAAGATGCTTATCTCAACATATATTCATCCTACACATCGATATAACTATCCATGTTTACTAGAATACATCTTTTATCTGGATAGTTATATAAAGACAGAAACAAAATCACGTGTTATATCAATCGAGATAACTATATCATCGTTGAGGTGGTTGAATACATATCTTTCCATCTTCATTAAGATGCTTATCTCAACATATATCCATCCTACACATCGCTATAACTATCCATGTTTACTAGATTACATCGTGATATTTCAATGCAAATACAATAATCTACGTTGTGGTGTTTCAATTCAGCTAGATTCACTTTCTTGGGGAAAACTCTATCTACATATGACAATCTACGTAGACTGATAGATAGCTACATAATTCCATCTACGTGAAGATGTGTCGATATCCATATAACAATCTACATGAAGATAAATCTGACAACATGTAACCTTTTATCTGGATACATATCTATAGACATAAGCCAAATCACATCGTGCTACATCAATAGAGATACATATATCAACGCTGAGGTGGTTGAATACATATGTTTCCATCTTCATTAAGATGCTTATCTCAACATATATCCATCCTACACATCGCTATAACTATCCATGTTTACTACAATACATCGAGATATTTCGATGCAAATACAATAATCTACGTTGTGGTGTTTCAATTCAGCAATATTCACTTTCTTGGGGAAAACTCTATCTACATATGAAAATCTACGTAGACTGATAGATAGCTACATAATTCCATCTACGTGAAGATGTGTCGATATCCATATAACAAACTACATGAAGATAAATCTGACAACATGTAAGCTTTGATCTGGATAGTTATCTATAGACAGAAACTAAATCACATCGTGTTATACCAATCGAGATACATATATCAACGTTGAGGTAGTGGAATAATTATATTTCCATCTTCATTAAGATGCTTATCTCAACATATATCCATCCTACACATCGCTATAACTATCAATGTTTACTACAATACATCGAGATATTTCAATGCAAATACAATAATCTACGTTGTGGTGTTTCAATTCAGCTAGATTCACTTTTTTGGGGAAAAATCTATCTACATATGAAAATCTACGTAGACTGATAGATAGCTACATAATTCCATCTACGTGAAGATGTGTCGATATCCATATAACAAACTACATGAAGATAAATCTGACAACATGTAAGCTTTTATCTGGATTGTTATCTATAGACAGAAACCAAATCACATCGTGTTATACCAATCGAGATACACAAATCAACGTTGAGTTGGTTGAAAAATTATATTTCCATCTTCATTAAGATGCTTATCTCAACATATATCCATCCTACACATCGCTATAACTATCCATTTTTACTAGAATACATCGAGATATTTCAATGCAAATACAATAATCTACGTTGTGGTTTTTCAATTCAGCTAGATTCACGTTCTTGGGGAAATCTCTATCTACATATGAAAATCTACGTAGACTGATAGATAGCTACATAATTCCATCTACGTGAAGATGTGTCGATATCCATATAACAAAACAACATGAAGATAAATCTGACAACATGTAATCTTTTATCTGGATACATATCTATAGACATAAACCAAATCACATCGTGTTATATCAATCGAGATACATATATCAACGTTGAGGTGGTTGAATACATATCTTTCCATCTTCATTAAGATGCTTATCTCAATATATATCCTTCCTACAGATCGGTATAACTATCCATGTTTACTAGAATACATCGAGATATTTCAATGCAAATACAATAATCTACGTTGTGGTGTTTCAATACAGCTAGATCCACGTTCTTGGGGAAAACTCTATCTACATATGAAAATCTACGTAGACTGATAGATAGCTACATAATTCCATCTACGTGAAGATGTGTCGATATCGATATAACAAACTACATGAAGATAAATCTGACAACATGTAAGCTTTTATCTGGATACATATCTATAGATATAAACCAAATCACATCGTGTTATACCAATCGAGATACATATATCAACGTTGAGGTGGTTGAATAATTATAGTTCCATCTTCATTAAGATGCTTATCTCAACATATATCCATCCTACACATCGCTATAACTATCCATGTTTACTAGAATACATCGAGATATTTCAATGCAAATACAATAATCTTCGTTGTGGTGTTTCAATACAGCTAGATTCACGTTCTTGGGGAAAACTCTATCTACATATGACAATCTACGTAGACTGATAGATAGCTACATAATTCCATCTACGTGATGATGTGTCGATATCCATATAACAAACTACATGAAGATAAATCTGACAACATGTAAGATTTTATCTGGATAGTTATCTATAGACAGAAACCAAATCACATCGTGTTATACCAATCGAGATACATATAGCAACGTTGAGGTGGTTGAATAATTATAGTTCCATCTTCATTAAGATGCTTATCTCAACATATATCCATCCTACACATCGCTATAACTATCCATGTTTACTACAATACATCGAGATATTTCGATGCAAATACAATAATCTACGTTGTGGTGTTTCAATTCAGCAATATTCACTTTCTTGGGGAAAACTCTATCTACATATGAAAATCTACGTAGACTGATAGATAGCTACATAATTCCATCTACGTGAAGATGTGTCGATATCCATATAACAAACTACATGAAGATAAATCTGACAACATGTAAGCTTTGATCTGGATAGTTATCTATAGACAGAAACTAAATCACATCGTGTTATACCAATCGAGATACATATATCAACGTTGAGGTAGTGGAATAATTATATTTCCATCTTCATTAAGATGCTTATCTCAACATATATCCATCCTACACATCGCTATAACTATCAATGTTTACTACAATACATCGAGATATTTCAATGCAAATACAATAATCTACGTTGTGGTGTTTCAATTCAGCTAGATTCACTTTTCTGGGGAAAAATATATCTACATATGAAAATCTACGTAGACTGATAGATAGCTACATAATTCCATCTACGTGAAGATGTGTCGATATCCATATAACAAACTACATGAAGATAAATCTGACAACATGTAAGCTTTTATCTGGATACATATCTATAGACAAAAACCAAATCACATCGTGCTACATCAATAGAGATACATATATCAACGTTGAGGTGGTTGAATACATATCTTTCCATGTTCATTAAGATGCTTATCTCAACATATATCCATCCTACACATCGCTATAACTATCCATGTTTACTACAATACATCGAGATATTTCAATGGAAATACAATAATCTACGTTGTGATGTTTCAATACAGCTAGATTCACGTGCTTAGGGAAAACTCTATCTACATATGAAAATCTACGTAGACTGATAGATAGCTACATAGTTCCATCTTCGTGAAGATGTGTCGATATCCATATAACAAACTACATGAAGATAAATCTGACAACATGTAAGCTTTTATCTGGATACATATCTATAGACATAAACCAAATTACATCGTGTTATATCAATCGAGATACATATATCAACCTTGAGGTGGTTGAATACATATGTTTCCATCTTCATAAAGATGCTTATCTCAACATATATCCATCCGACACATCGCTATAACTATCCATGTTTACTAGAATACATCGAGATATTTCAATGGAAATACAATAATCTACGTTTTGGTGTTTCAACACAGCTAGATTCACGTTCTTGGGAAAAACTCTATCTACATATGAAAATCTACGTAGACTGATAGATAGCTACATAATTCCATCTACGTGAAGATGTGTCGATATCCATATAACAAACTACATGAAGATAAATCTGACAACATGTAAGATTTTACCTGGATACACATCTATAGACATAAACCAAATTACATCGTGTTATATCAATCGAGATACATATATCAACGTTGAGGTGGTTGAATACATATCTTTCCATCTTCATTAAGATGCTTATCTCAACATATATCCATCCTACACATCGCTATAACTATCCATGTTTACTACAATACATCGAGATATTTCAATGCAAATACAATAATCTACGTTGTGGTGTTTCAATTCAGCTAGATTCACTTTCTTGGGGAAAACTCTATCTACATATGACAATCTACGTAGACTGATAGATAGCTACATAATTCCATCTACGTGAAGATGTGTCGATATCCATATAACAAACTACATGAAGATAAATCTGACAACATGTAAGCTTTTATCTGGATAGTTATCTATAGACAGAAACCAAATCACATCGTGTTATACCAATCGAGATACATATATCAAAGTTGAGGTGGTTGAATAATTATATTTCCATCTTCATTAAGATGCTTATCTCAACATATATCCATCCTACACATCGCTATAACTATCCATGTTTCCTAGATTACATCGAGATATTTCAAGGCAAATACAATAATCTACGTTGTGGTGTTTCAATTCATCTAGATTCACTTTCTTGGGGAAAACTCTATCTACATATGAAAATCTACGTAGACTGATAGATAGCTACATAATTCCATCTACGTGAAGATGTGTCGATATCCATATAACAAACAACATGAAGATAAATCTGACAACATGTAAGCTTTTATCTGGATACATATCTATAGATATAAACCAAATCACATCGTGTTATACCAATCGAGATACATATATCAACGTTGAGGTGGTTGAATAATTATAGTTCCATCTTCATTAAGATGCCTATCTCAACATATATCCATCCTACACATCGCTATAACTATCCATGTTTACTAGAATACATCGAGATATTTCAATGCAAATACAATAATCTTCGTTGTGGTGTTTCAAAACAGCTAGATTCACGTTCTTGGGGAAAACTCTATCTACATATGAAAATCTACGTAGACTGATAGATAGCTACATAATTCCATCTACGTGATGATGTGTCGATATCCATATAACAAACTACATGAAGATAAATCTGACAACATGTAAGCTTTTATCTGGATAGTTATCTATAGACAGAAACCAAATCACATCGTGTTATACCAATCGAGATACATATAGCAACGTTGAGGTGGTTGAATAATTATATTTCCATCTTCATTAAGATGCTTATCTCAACATATATCCATCCAACACATCGCTATAACTATAAATGTTTAGTTCAATGCATCGAGATATTTCAATGCAAATACAATAACCTACGTTGTGGTGTTTCAATTCAGCTAGATTCACGTTCTTGGGGAAAACTCTATCTACATATGAAAATCTACGTAGACTGATAGATAGCTACATAATTCCATCTACGTGAAGATGTGTCGATATCCATATAACAAAACTACATGAAGATAAATTTGACAACATGTAAGCTTTTATCTGGATACATATCTATAGACAGAAACCAAATCACATCGTGCTACATCAATAGAGATACATATATCAACGTTGAGGTGGTTGAATACATATGTTTCCATCTTCATTAAGATGCTTATCTCAACATATATCCATCCTACACATCGCTATAACTAGCCATGTTTACTAGAATACATCGAGATATTTCAATGCAAATACAATAATCTACGTTGTGATGTTTCAATACAGCTAGATTCACGTTCTTGGGGAAAACTCTATCTACATATGAAAATCTACGTAGACTGATAGATAGCTACATAATTCCATCTACGTGAAGATGTGTCGATATCCATATAACAAACTACATGAAGATAAATCTGACAATATGTAAGCTTTTATCTGGATAGCTATCTATAGACAGAAACCAAATCACATCGTGTTATACCAATCGAGATACATATATCAACGTTGAGGTCGTTGAATAATTATATTTCCATCTTCATTAAGATGCTTATCTCAACATATATCCATCCTACACATCGCTATAACTATCCATGTTTACTAGAATACATCGAGATATTTCAATGCAAATACAATAATCTACGTTGTGGTGTTTCAATTCAGCTAGATTCACTTTCTTTGGGAAAACTCTATCTATATATGACAATCTACGTAGACTGATAGATAGTTACATAATTCCATCTATGTGAAGATGTGTCGATATCCATATAACAAACTACATGAAGATAAATCTGACAACATGTAAGCTTTTATCTGGATACATATCTATAGACATAAACCAAATCACATCGTGCTACATCAATAGAGATACATATATCAACGTTGAGGTGGTTGAATACATATGTTTCCATCTTCATTAAGATGCTTATCTCAACATATATCCATCCTACACATCGCTATAACTAGCCATGTTTACTAGAATACATCGAGATATTTCAATGCAAATACAATAATCTACGTTGTGATGTTTCAATACAGCTAGATTCACTTTCTTGGGGAAAACTCTATCTACATATGAAAATCTACGTAGACTGATAGATAGCTACATAATTCCATCTACGTGAAGATGTGTCGATATCCATATAACAAACTACATGAAGATAAATCTGACAATATGTAAGCTTTTATCTGGATAGCTATCTATAGACAGAAACCAAATCACATCGTGTTATACCAATCGAGATACATATATCAACGTTGAGGTCGTTGAATAATTATATTTCCATCTTCATTAAGATGCTTATCTCAACTTATATCCATCCTACACATCGCTATAACTATCCATGTTTACTAGAATACATCGAGATATTTCAATGCAAATACAATAATCTACGTTGTGGTGTTTCAATTCAGCTAGATTCACTTTCTTGGGGAAAACTCTATCTACATATGACAATCTACGTAGACTGATAGATAGTTACATAATTCCATCTATGTGAAGATGTGTCGATATCCATATAACAAACTACATGAAGATAAATCTGACAACATGTAAGCTTTTATCTGGATACATATCTATAGACATAAACCAAATCACATCTAGCTGCATCAATAGAGATACATATATCAACGTTGAGGTGGTTGAATACATATGTTTCCATCTTCATTAAGATTCTTATCTCAACATATATCCATCCTACACATCGCTATAACTATCCATGTTTACTAGAATACATCGAGATATTTCAATGCAAATACAATAATCTACGTTGTGATGTTTCAATACAGCAAGATTCACGCTCTTGGGGAAAACTCTATCTTCATATGAAAATCTACGTAGACTGATAGATAGCTACATAATTCCATCTACGTGAAGATGTGTCGATATCCATATAACAAACTACATGAAGATAAATCTGACAACATGTAAGCTTTTATCTGGATACATATCTATAGACATAAACCAAATCACATCGTGCTACATCAATAGAGATACATATATCAACGTTGAGGTGGTTGAATACATATCTTTATATCTTCATTAAGATGCTTATCTCAACATATATTCATCCTACACATCGATATAACTATCCATGTTTACTAGAATACATCTTTTATCTGGATAGTTATATAAAGACAGAAACAAAATCACGTGTTATATCAATCGAGATAACTATATCATCGTTGAGGTGGTTGAATACATATCTTTCCATCTTCATTAAGATGCTTATCTCAACATATATCCATCCTACACATCGCTATAACTATCCATGTTTACTAGATTACATCGTGATATTTCAATGCAAATACAATAATCTACGTTGTGGTGTTTCAATTCAGCTAGATTCACTTTCTTGGGGAAAACTCTATCTACATATGACAATCTACGTAGACTGATAGATAGCTACATAATTCCATCTACGTGAAGATGTGTCGATATCCATATAACAATCTACATGAAGATAAATCTGACAACATGTAACCTTTTATCTGGATACATATCTATAGACATAAGCCAAATCACATCGTGCTACATCAATAGAGATACATATATCAACGCTGAGGTGGTTGAATACATATGTTTCCATCTTCATTAAGATGCTTATCTCAACATATATCCATCCTACACATCGCTATAACTATCCATGTTTACTACAATACATCGAGATATTTCGATGCAAATACAATAATCTACGTTGTGGTGTTTCAATTCAGCAATATTCACTTTCTTGGGGAAAACTCTATCTACATATGAAAATCTACGTAGACTGATAGATAGCTACATAATTCCATCTACGTGAAGATGTGTCGATATCCATATAACAAACTACATGAAGATAAATCTGACAACATGTAAGCTTTGATCTGGATAGTTATCTATAGACAGAAACTAAATCACATCGTGTTATACCAATCGAGATACATATATCAACGTTGAGGTAGTGGAATAATTATATTTCCATCTTCATTAAGATGCTTATCTCAACATATATCCATCCTACACATCGCTATAACTATCAATGTTTACTACAATACATCGAGATATTTCAATGCAAATACAATAATCTACGTTGTGGTGTTTCAATTCAGCTAGATTCACTTTTTTGGGGAAAAATCTATCTACATATGAAAATCTACGTAGACTGATAGATAGCTACATAATTCCATCTACGTGAAGATGTGTCGATATCCATATAACAAACTACATGAAGATAAATCTGACAACATGTAAGCTTTTATCTGGATTGTTATCTATAGACAGAAACCAAATCACATCGTGTTATACCAATCGAGATACACAAATCAACGTTGAGTTGGTTGAAAAATTATATTTCCATCTTCATTAAGATGCTTATCTCAACATATATCCATCCTACACATCGCTATAACTATCCATTTTTACTAGAATACATCGAGATATTTCAATGCAAATACAATAATCTACGTTGTGGTTTTTCAATTCAGCTAGATTCACGTTCTTGGGGAAATCTCTATCTACATATGAAAATCTACGTAGACTGATAGATAGCTACATAATTCCATCTACGTGAAGATGTGTCGATATCCATATAACAAAACAACATGAAGATAAATCTGACAACATGTAATCTTTTATCTGGATACATATCTATAGACATAAACCAAATCACATCGTGTTATATCAATCGAGATACATATATCAACGTTGAGGTGGTTGAATACATATCTTTCCATCTTCATTAAGATGCTTATCTCAATATATATCCTTCCTACAGATCGGTATAACTATCCATGTTTACTAGAATACATCGAGATATTTCAATGCAAATACAATAATCTACGTTGTGGTGTTTCAATACAGCTAGATCCACGTTCTTGGGGAAAACTCTATCTACATATGAAAATCTACGTAGACTGATAGATAGCTACATAATTCCATCTACGTGAAGATGTGTCGATATCGATATAACAAACTACATGAAGATAAATCTGACAACATGTAAGCTTTTATCTGGATACATATCTATAGATATAAACCAAATCACATCGTGTTATACCAATCGAGATACATATATCAACGTTGAGGTGGTTGAATAATTATAGTTCCATCTTCATTAAGATGCTTATCTCAACATATATCCATCCTACACATCGCTATAACTATCCATGTTTACTAGAATACATCGAGATATTTCAATGCAAATACAATAATCTTCGTTGTGGTGTTTCAATACAGCTAGATTCACGTTCTTGGGGAAAACTCTATCTACATATGACAATCTACGTAGACTGATAGATAGCTACATAATTCCATCTACGTGATGATGTGTCGATATCCATATAACAAACTACATGAAGATAAATCTGACAACATGTAAGATTTTATCTGGATAGTTATCTATAGACAGAAACCAAATCACATCGTGTTATACCAATCGAGATACATATAGCAACGTTGAGGTGGTTGAATAATTATAGTTCCATCTTCATTAAGATGCTTATCTCAACATATATCCATCCTACACATCGCTATAACTATAAATGTTTAGTTCAATGCATCGAGATATTTCAATGCAAATACAATAACCTACGTTGTGGTGTTTCAATTCAGCTAGATTCACTTTCTTGGGGAAAACTCTATCTACATATGAAAATCTACGTAGACTGATAGATAGCTACATAATTCCATCTACGTGAAGATGTGTCGATATCCATATAACAAAACAACATGAAGATAAATCTGACAACATGTAATCTTTGATCTGGATACATATCTATAGACATAAACCAAATCACATCGTGTTATATCAATCGAGATACATATATCAACGTTGAGGTGGTTGAATACATATCTTTCCATCTTCATTAAGATGCGTATCTCAACATATACCCATGCTATACATCGCTATAACTATCTATGTTTACTAGAATACATCGAGATATTTCAATGCAAATACAATAATCTACGTTGTGGTGTTTCAATTCAGCTAGATTCACTTTCTTGGGGAAAACTCTATCTACATATGAAAATCTACGTAGACTGATAGATAGCTACATAATTCCATCTACGTGAAGATGTGTCGATATCCATATAACAAACTACATGAAGATAAATCTGACAACATGTAAGCTTTTATCTGGATACATGTCTATAGACAGAAACCAAATCACATCGTGTTATATCAATCGAGATACATATATCAACGTTGAGGTGGTTGAATACATATCTTTCCATCTTCATTAAGATGCGTATCTCAACATATATCCATGCTACACATCGCTATAACTATCCATGTTTACTAGAATACATCGAGATATTTCAATGCAAATACAATAATCTACGTTGTGGTGTTTCAATTCAGCTAGATTCACTTTCTTGGGGAAAACTCTATCTACATATGAAAATCTACGTAGACTGATAGATAGTTACATAATTCCATCTACGTGAAGATGTGTCGATATCCATATAACAAACTACATGAAGATAAATCTGACAACATGTAAGCTTTTATCTGGATACATATCTATAGACAGAAACCAAATCACATCGTGCTACATCAATAGAGATACATATATCAACGTTGAGGTCGTTGAATAATTATATTTCCATCTTCATTAAGATGCTTATCTCAACATATATCCATCCTACACATCGCTATAACTATCCATGTTAACTAGAATCATCTTTTATCTGGATAGTTATATAAAGACAGAAACAAAATCACGTGTTATATCAATCGAGATAACTATATCAACGTTGAGGTGGTTGAATACATATCTTTCCATCTTCATTAAGATGCGTATCTCAACATATATCCATGCTACACATCGCTATAACTATCCATGTTTACTAGAATACATCGAGATATTTCAATGCAAATACAATAATCTCCGTTGTGGTGTTTCAATTCAGCTAGATTCACTTTCTTGGGGAAAACTCTATCTACATATGACAATCTACGTAGACTGATAGATAGTTAGATAATTCCATCTACGTGAAGATGTGTCGATATCCATATAACAAACTACATGAAGATAAATCTGACAACATGTAAGCTTTTATCGAGATACATATCTATAGACAGAAACCAAATCACATCGTGCTACATCAATAGATATACATATATCAACGTTGAGGTGGTTGAATACATATGTTTCCATCTTCATTAAGATGCTTATCTCAACATATATCCATCCTACACATCGCTATAACTATCCATGTTTACTAGAATACATCGAGATATTTCAATGCAAATACAATAATCTACGTTGTGATGTTTCAATACAGCTAGATTCACGTTCTTGCGGAAAACTCTATCTACATATGAAAATCTACGTAGACTGATAGATAGCTACATAATTCCATCTACGTGAAGATGTGTCGATATCCATATAACAAACTACATGAAGATAAATCTGACAACATATAACCTTTTATCTGGATACATATCTATAGACATATGCCAAATCACATCGTGCTACATCAATAGAGATACATATATCAACGTTGAGTTGGTTGAATACATATGTTTCCATCTTCATTAAGATGCTTATCTCAACATATATCCATCCTACACATCGCTATAATTATCCATGTTTACTAGAATACATCGAGATATTTCAATGCAAATACAATAATCTACGTTGTGATCTTTTAATACAGCTAGATTCACGTTCTTGGGGAAAACTCTATCTACATATGAAAATCTACGTAGACTGATAGATAGCTACATAATTCCATCTACGTGAAGATGTGTCGATATCCATATAACAAACTACATGAAGATAAATCTGACAATATGTAAGCTTTTATCTGGATAGTTATCTATAGACAGAAACCAAATCACATCGTGTTATACCAATCGAGATACATATATCAACGTTGAGGTCGTTGAATAATTATATTTCCATCTTCATTAAGATGCTTATCTCAACATATATCCATCCTACACATCGCTATAACTATCCATGTTTACTAGAATACATCGAGATATTTCAATGCAAATACAATAATCTTCGTTGTGGTGTTTCAATACAGCTAGATTCACGTTCTTGGGGAAAACTCTATCTACATATGAAAATCTACGTAGACTGATAGATAGCTACATAATTCCATCTACGTGATGATGTGTCGATAACCATATAACAAACTACATGAAGATAAATCTGACAACATGTAAGCTTTTATCTGGATTGTTATCTATAGACAGAAACCAAATCACATCGTGTTATACCAATCGAGATACACAAATCAACGTTGAGTTGGTTGAAAAATTATATTTCCATCTTCATTAAGATGCTTATCTCAACATATATCCATCCTACACATCGCTATAACTATCCATTTTTACTAGAATACATCGAGATATTTCAATGCAAATACAATAATCTACGTTGTGGTTTTTCAATTCAGCTAGATTCACGTTCTTGGGGAAATCTCTATCTACATATGAAAATCTACGTAGACTGATAGATAGCTACATAATTCCATCTACGTGAAGATGTGTCGATATCCATATAACAAAACAACATGAAGATAAATCTGACAACATGTAATCTTTTATCTGGATACATATCTATAGACATAAACCAAATCACATCGTGTTATATCAATCGAGATATATATATCAACGTTGAGGTGGTTGAATACATATCTTTCCATCTTCATTAAGATGCTTATCTCAATATATATCCTTCCTACAGATCGGTATAACTATCCATGTTTACTAGAATACATCGAGATATTTCAATGCAAATACAATAATCTACGTTGTGGTGTTTCAATACAGCTAGATCCACGTTCTTGGGGAAAACTCTATCTACATATGAAAATCTACGTAGACTGATAGATAGCTACATAATTCCATCTACGTGAAGATGTGTCGATATCGATATAACAAACTACATGAAGATAAATCTGACAACATGTAAGCTTTTATCTGGATACATATCTATAGATATAAACCAAATCACATCGTGTTATACCAATCGAGATACATATATCAACGTTGAGGTGGTTGAATAATTATAGTTCCATCTTCATTAAGATGCTTATCTCAACATATATCCATCCTACACATCGCTATAACTATCCATGTTTACTAGAATACATCGAGATATTTCAATGCAAATACAATAATCTTCGTTGTGGTGTTTCAATACAGCTAGATTCACGTTCTTGGGGAAAACTCTATCTACATATGACAATCTACGTAGACTGATAGATAGCTACATAATTCCATCTACGTGATGATGTGTCGATATCCATATAACAAACTACATGAAGATAAATCTGACAACATGTAAGATTTTATCTGGATAGTTATCTATAGACAGAAACCAAATCACATCGTGTTATACCAATCGAGATACATATAGCAACGTTGAGGTGGTTGAATAATTATAGTTCCATCTTCATTAAGATGCTTATCTCAACATATATCCATCCTACACATCGCTATAACTATAAATGTTTAGTTCAATGCATCGAGATATTTCAATGCAAATACAATAACCTACGTTGTGGTCTTTCAATTCAGCTAGATTCACTTTCTTGGGGAAAACTCTATCTACATATGAAAATCTACGTAGACTGATAGATAGCTACATAATTCCATCTACGTGAAGATGTGTCGATATCCATATAACAAAACAACATGAAGATAAATCTGACAACATGTAATCTTTTATCTGGATACATATCTATAGACATAAACCAAATCACATCGTGTTATATCAATCGAGATACATATATCAACGTTGAGGTGGTTGAATACATATCTTTCCATCTTCATTAAGATGCGTATCTCAACATATATCCATGCTATACATCGCTATAACTATCTATGTTTACTAGAATACATCGAGATATTTCAATGCAAATACAATAATCTACGTTGTGGTGTTTCAATTCAGCTAGATTCACTTTCTTGGGGAAAACTCTATCTACATATGAAAATCTACGTAGACTGATAGATAGCTACATAATTCCATCTACGTGAAGATGTGTCGATATCCATATAACAAACTACATGAAGATAAATCTGACAACATGTAAGCTTTTATCTGGATACATATCTATAGACAGAAACCAAATCACATCGTGTTATATCAATCGAGATACATATATCAACGTTGAGGTGGTTGAATACATATCTTTCCATCTTCATTAAGATGCTTATCTCAACATATATCCATGCTACACATCGCTATAACTATCCATGTTTACTAGAATACATCGAGATATTTCAATGCAAATACAATAATCTACGTTGTGGTGTTTCAATTCAGCTAGATTCACTTTCTTGGGGAAAACTCTATCTACATATGAAAATCTACGTAGACTGATAGATAGTTACATAATTCCATCTACGTGAAGATGTGTCGATATCCATATAACAAACTACATGAAGATAAATCTGACAACATGTAAGCTTTTATCTGGATACATATCTATAGACAGAAACCAAATCACATCGTGCTACATCAATAGAGATACATATATCAACGTTGAGGTCGTTGAATAATTATATTTCCATCTTCATTAAGATGCTTATCTCAACATATATCCATCCTACACATCGCTATAACTATCCATGTTAACTAGAATCATCTTTTATCTGGATAGTTATATAAAGACAGAAACAAAATCACGTGTTATATCAATCGAGATAACTATATCAACGTTGAGGTGGTTGAATACATATCTTTCCATCTTCATTAAGATGCGTATCTCAACATATATCCATGCTACACATCGCTATAACTATCCATGTTTACTAGAATACATCGAGATATTTCAATGCAAATACAATAATCTCCGTTGTGGTGTTTCAATTCAGCTAGATTCACTTTCTTGGGGAAAACTCTATCTACATATGACAATCTACGTAGACTGATAGATAGTTAGATAATTCCATCTACGTGAAGATGTGTCGATATCCATATAACAAACTACATGAAGATAAATCTGACAACATGTAAGCTTTTATCGAGATACATATCTATAGACAGAAACCAAATCACATCGTGCTACATCAATAGATATACATATATCAACGTTGAGGTGGTTGAATACATATGTTTCCATCTTCATTAAGATGCTTATCTCAACATATATCCATCCTACACATCGCTATAACTATCCATGTTTACTAGAATACATCGAGATATTTCAATGCAAATACAATAATCTACATTGTGATGTTTCAATACAGCTAGATTCACGTTCTTGCGGAAAACTCTATCTACATATGAAAATCTACGTAGACTGATAGATAGCTACATAATTCCATCTACGTGAAGATGTGTCGATATCCATATAACAAACTACATGAAGATAAATCTGACAACATATAACCTTTTATCTGGATACATATCTATAGACATATGCCAAATCACATCGTGCTACATCAATAGAGATACATATATCAACGTTGAGTTGGTTGAATACATATGTTTCCATCTTCATTAAGATGCTTATCTCAACATATATCCATCCTACACATCGCTATAATTATCCATGTTTACTAGAATACATCGAGATATTTCAATGCAAATACAATAATCTACGTTGTGATCTTTTAATACAGCTAGATTCACGTTCTTGGGGAAAACTCTATCTACATATGAAAATCTACGTAGACTGATAGATAGCTACATAATTCCATCTACGTGAAGATGTGTCGATATCCATATAACAAACTACATGAAGATAAATCTGACAATATGTAAGCTTTTATCTGGATAGTTATCTATAGACAGAAACCAAATCACATCGTGTTATACCAATCGAGATACATATATCAACGTTGAGGTCGTTGAATAATTATATTTCCATCTTCATTAAGATGCTTATCTCAACATATATCCATCCTACACATCGCAATAACTATCCATGTTTACTAGAATACATCGAGATATTTCAATGCAAATACAATAATCTTCGTTGTGGTGTTTCAATACAGCTAGATTCACGTTCTTGGGGAAAACTCTATCTACATATGAAAATCTACGTAGACTGATAGATAGCTACATAATTCCATCTACGTGATGATGTGTCGATATCCATATAACAAACTACATGAAGATAAAGCTGACAACATGTAAGCTTTTATCTGGATACATATCTATAGACAGAAACCAAATCACATCGTTCTACATCAATAGAGATACATATATCAACGTTGAGGTGGTTGAATACATATGTTTCCATCTTCATTAAGATGCTTATCTCAACATATATCCATCCAACACATCGCTATAACTATCCATGTTTACTAGAATACATCGAGATATTTCAATGCAAATACAATAATCTTCGTTGTGGTGTTTCAATACAGCTAGATTCACGTTCTTGGGGAAAACTCTATCTACATATGAAAATCTACGTAGACTGATAGATAGCTACATAATTCCATCTACGTGATGATGTGTCGATATCCATATAACAAACTACATGAAGATAAATCTGACAACATGTATGCTTTTATCTGGATAGTTATCTATAGACAGAAACCAAATCACATCGTGTTATACCAATCGAGATACATATATCAACGTTGAGGTGGTTGAATAATTATATTTCCATCTTCATTAAGATGCTTATCTCAACATATATCCATCCTACACATCGCTATAACTATCCATGTTTACGACAATACATCGAGATATATCAATGCAAAAACAATAATCTTCGTTGTGGTGTTTTAATACAGCTAGATTCACTTTCTTAGGGAAAACTCTATCTACAGATGAAAATCTACGTAGACTGATAGATAGCTACATAATTCCATCTACTTGAAGATGTGTCGATATCCATATAACAAACTACATGAAGATAAATCTGACAACATGTAAGCTTTTATCTTGATAGTTATCTATAGACAGAAACCAAATCACATCGTGCTACATCAATAGAGATACATATATCAACGTTGAGGTGGTTGAATACATATGTTTCCATCTTCATTAAGATGCTTATCTCAACATATATCCATCCTACACATCGCTATAACTATCCATGTTTACTACAATACATCGAGATATATCAATGCAAATACAATAATATACGTTGTGGTGTTTCAATTCAGCTAGATTCACTTTCTTGGGGAAAACTCTATCTACATATGACGATCTACGTAGACTGATAGATAGCTACATAATTCCATCTACGTGAAGATGTGTCGATATCCATATAACAAACTACATGAAGATAAATCTGACAACATGTAAGCTTTTATCTGGATAGTTATCTATAGACAGAAACCAAATCACATCGTGTTATACCAATCGAGATACATATATCAACGTTGAGGTGGTTAAATACATATCTTTCCATCTTCATTAAGATGCTTATCTCAACATATATCCATCCAACACATCGCTATAACTATCCATGGTTACTAGAATACATCGAGATATTTCAATGGAAATACAATATTCTAAGTTGTGATGTTTCAATACAGCTAGATTCACGTTCTTGGGGAAAAATCTATCTACATATGAAAATTTACGTAGACTGATAGATAGCTACATAATTCCATCTACGTGATGATGTGTCGATATCCATATAACAAACTACATGAAGATAAATCTGACAACATGTAAGCTTTTATCTGGATAGTTATCTATAGACAGAAACCAAATCACATCGTGTTATACCAATCAAGATACATATATCAACGTTGAGGTGGTTGAATAATTATATTTCCATCTTCATTAAGATGCTTATCTCAACATATATCAATCCTACACATCGCTATAACTATCCATGTTTACGACAATACATATTGATATTTCAATGCAAATACAATAATCTACGTTGTGGTGTTTCAATTCAGCTAGATTCACTTTCTTGGGGAAAACTCTATCTACATATGAAGATCTACGTAGACTGATAGATAGCTACATAATTCCATCTACGTGAAGATGTGTCGATATCCATATATCAAACTACATGAAGATAAATCTGACAACATGTAAGCTTTTATCTGGATACATATCTATAGACAGAAACCAAATCACATCGTGTTATACCAATCGAGATACATATATCAACGTTGAGGTGGTTGAATATATATCTTTCCATCTTCATTAAGATGCTTATCTCAACATATATCCATCCTACACATCGCTATAACTATCCATGTTTACTACAATACATCGAGATATATCAATGCAAATACAATAATCTACGTTGTGGTGTTTCGATTCAGCTAGATTCACTTTCTTGGGGAAAACTCTATCTACATATGACAATCTACGTAGACTGATAGATAGCTACATAATTCCATCTACGTGAAGATGTGTCGATATCCATATAACAAAGTACATGAAGATAAATCTGACAACATGTAAGCTTTGATCTGGATAGTTATCTATAGACAGAAACCAAATCACATCGTGTTATACCAATCGAGATACATATATGAACGTTGAGGTGGTGGAATAATTATATTTCCATCTTTATTAAGATGCTTATCTCAACATATATCCATCCTACACATCGCTATAACTATCAATGTTTACTACAATACATCGAGATATTTCAATGCAAATACAATAATCTACGTTGTGTTGTTTCAATTCAGCTAGATTCACTTTCTTGGGGAAAACTCTATCTACATATGACAATCTACGTAGGCTGATAGATAGCTACATAATTCCATCTACGTGAAGATGTGTCGATATCCATATAACAAACTACATGAAGATAAATCTGACAACATGTAAGCTTTTATCTGGATACATATCTTTAGACATAAACCAAATCACATCGTGCTATATCAATAGAGATACATATATCAACGTTGAGGTGGTTGAATACATGTTTCCATGTTCATTAAGATGCTTATCTCAACATATATCCATCATACACATCGCTATAACTATCCATGGCTACTAGAATACATCGAGATATTTCAATGCAAATACAATAATCTACGTTGTGATGTTTCAATACAGCTAGATTCACGTTCTTGGGGAAAACTCTATCTACATATGAAAATTTACGTAGACTGATAGATAGCTACATAATTCTATCTACGTGAAGATGTGTCGATATCCATATAACAAACTACATGAAGATAAAGCTGACAACATGTAAGGTTTTATCTGGATACATATCTATAGACAGAAACCAAATCACATCGTGCTACATCAATAGAGATACATATATCAACGTTGAGGTGGTTGAATACATATGTTTCCATCTTCATTAAGATGCTTATCTCAACATATATCCATCCAACACATCGCTATAACTATCCATGTTTACTAGAATACATCGAGATATTTCAATGCAAATACAATAATCTTCGTTGTGGTGTTTCAATACAGCTAGATTCACGTTCTTGGTGAAAACTCTATCTACATATGAAAATCTACGTAGACTGATAGATAGCTACATAATTCCATCTACGTGATGATGTGTCGATATCCATATAACAAACTACATGAAGATAAATCTGACTACATGTAAGATTTTATCTGGATATTTATCTATAGACAGAAACCAAATCACATCGTGTTATACCTATCGAGATACATATATCAACGTTGAGGTGGTTAAATAATTATATTTCCATCTTCATTAAGATGCTTATCTCAACATATATCCATCCTACACATCGCTATAACTATCCATGTTTACGACAATCCATCGAGATATTTCAATGCAAATACAATAATCTACGTTGAGGTGTTTCAATTCAGCTAGATTCACTTTCTTGGGGAAAACTCTATCTACATATGAAAATCTACGTAGACTGATAGATAGCTACATAATTCCATCTACGTGAAGATGTGTCGATATCCATATATCACACTACATGAAGATAAATCTGACAACATGTAAGCTTTTATCTGGATACATATCTATAGACATAAACCAAATCACATCGTGTTATATCAATCGAGATACATATATCAACGTTGAGGTGGTTGAATACATATCTTTCCATCTTCATTAAGATGCTTATCTCAACATATATCCATCCTACACATTGCTATAACTATCCATGTTTACTACAATACATCGAGATATATCAATGCAAATACAATAATCTACGTTGTGGTGTTTCGATTCAGCTAGATTCACTTTCTAGGGGAAAGTTCTATCTACATATGACAATCTACGTAGACTGATAGATAGCTACATAATTCCATCTACGTGAAAATGTGTCGATATCCATATAACAAACTACATGAATATAAATCTGACAACATGTAAGCTTTTATCTGGATACATATCTTTAGACATAAACCAAATCACATCGTGCTATATCAATAGAGATACATATATCAACGTTGAGGTGGTTGAATACATGTTTCCATGTTCATTAAGATGCTTATCTCAACATATATCCATCCAACACATCGCTATAACTATCCATGTTTACTAGAATACATCGAGATATTTCAATGCAAATACAATAATCTTCGTTGTGGTGTTTCAATTCAGCTAGATTCACTTTCTTGTGGAAAACTCTATCTACATATGAAAATCTACGTAGACTGATAGATAGCTACATAATTCCATCTACGTGAAGATGTGTCGATATCCATATAACAAACTACATGAAGATAAATCTGACAACATGTAAGCTTTTATCTGGATACTTATCTATAGACAGAAACTAAATCACATCGTGTTATACCAATCGAGATACATATATCAACGTTGAGGTGGTTGAATAATTATATTTCCATCTTCATTAAGATGCTTATCTCAACATATATCCATCCAACACATCGCTAGAACTATCCATGTTTACTAGAATACATCGAGATATTTCAATGCAAATACAATAATCTTCTTTGTGGTGTTTCAATTCAGCTAGATTCACTTTCTTGGGGAAAACTCTATCTACATATGACAATCTACGTAGACTGATAGATAGTTACATAATTCCATCTATGTGAAGATGTGTCGATATCCATATAACAAACTACATGAAGATAAATCTGACAACATGTAAGCTTTTATCTGGATACATATCTATAGACATAAACCAAATCACATCTAGCTGCATCAATAGAGATACATATATCAACGTTGAGGTGGTTGAATACATATGTTTCCATCTTCATTAAGATTCTTATCTCAACATATATCCATCCTACACATCGCTATAACTATCCATGTTTACTAGAATACATCGAGATATTTCAATGCAAATACAATAATCTACGTTGTGATGTTTCAATACAGCAAGATTCACGTTCTTGGGGAAAACTCTATCTTCATATGAAAATCTACGTAGACTGATAGATAGCTACATAATTCCATCTACGTGAAGATGTGTCGATATCCATATAACAAACTACATGAAGATAAATCTGACAACATGTAAGCTTTTATCTGGATACATATCTATAGACATAAACCAAATCGCATCGTGCTACATCAATAGAGATACATATATCAACGTTGAGGTGGTTGAATACATATCTTTATATCTTCATTAAGATGCTTATCTCAACATATATTCATCCTACACATCGCTATAACTATCCATGTTTACTAGAATACATCTTTTATCTGGATAGTTATATAAAGACAGAAACAAAATCACGTGTTATATCAATCGAGATAACTATATCATCGTTGAGGTGGTTGAATACATATCTTTCCATCTTCATTAAGATGCTTATCTCAACATATATCCATCCTACACATCGCTATAACTATCCATGTTTACTAGATTACATCGTGATATTTCAATGCAAATACAATAATCTACGTTGTGGTGTTTCAATTCATCTAGATTCACTTTCTTGGGGAAAACTCTATCTACATATGACAATCTACGTAGACTGATAGATAGCTACATAATTCCATCTACGTGAAGATGTGTCGATATCCATATAACAAAGTACATGAAGGTAAATCTGACAACATGTAACCTTTTATCTGGATACATATCTATAGACATAAGCCAAATCACATCGTTCTACATCAATAGAGATACATATATCAACGTTGAGGTGGTTGAATACATATGTTTCCATCTTCATTAAGATGTTTATCTCAACATATATCCATCCAACACATCGCTATAACTATCCATGTTTACTAGAATACATCGAGATATTTCAATGCAAATACAATAATCTTCGTTGTGGTGTTTCAATACAGCTAGATTCACGTTCTTGGGGAAAACTCTATCTACATATGAAAATCTACGTAGACTGATAGATAGCTACATAATTCCATCTACGTGATGATGTGTCGATATCCATATAACAAACTACATGAAGATAAATCTGACAACATGTAAGCTTTTATCTGGATATTTATCTATAGACAGAAACCAAATCACATCGTGTTATACCAATCGAGATACATATATCAACGTTGAGGTGGTTGAATAATTATATTTCCATCTTCATTAAGATGCTTATCTCAACATATATCCATCCTACACATCGCTATAACTATCCATGTTAACTAGAATACATCTTTTATCTGGATAGTTATATAAAGACAGAAACAAAATCACGTGTTATATCAATCGAGATAACTATATCAACGTTGAGGTGGTTGAATACTTATCTTTCCATCTTCATTAAGATGCGTATCACAACATATATCCATCCTACACATCGCTATAACTATCCATGTTTACTAGAATACATCGTGATATTTTAATGCAAATACAATAATGTACGTTGTGGTGTTTCAATTCAGCTAGATTCACATTCTTGGGGAAAACTCTATCTACAGATGAAAATCTACGTAGACTGATAGATAGCTACATAATTCCATCTACGTGAAGATGTGTCGATATCCATATAACAAACTACATGAAGATAAATCTGACAACATATAACCATTTATCTGGATACATATCTATAGACATAAGCCAAATCACATCGTGCTACATCAATAGAGATACATATATCAACGTTGAGGTGGTTGAATACATATGTTTCCATCTTCATTAAGATGCTTATCTCAACATATATCCATCCTACACATCGCTATAACTATCCATGTTTACTAGAATACATCGAGATATTTCAATGCAAATACAATAATCTACGTTGTGGTGTTTCAATTCAGCTAGATTCACTTTCTTGGGGAAAACTCTATCTACATATGACAATCTACGTAGACTGATAGATAGCTACATAATTCCATCTACGTGAAGATGTGTCGATATCCATATAACAAACAACATGAAGATAAATACGACAACATGTAATCTTTTATCTGGATACATATCTATAGACATAAACCAAATCACATCGTGTTATATCAATCGAAATACATATATCAACGTTGAGGTGGTTGAATACATATGTTTCCATCTTCATTAAGATGCTTATCTCAACATATATCCATCCTACACATCGCTATAACTATCCATGTTTACTACAATACATCGAGATATTTCGATGCAAATACAATAATCTACGTTGTGGTGTTTCAATTCAGCAATATTCACTTTCTTGGGGAAAACTCTATCTACATATGAAAATCTACGTAGACTGATAGATAGCTACATAATTCCATCTACGTGAAGATGTGTCGATATCCATATAACAAACTACATGAAGATAAATCTGACAACATGTAAGCTTTGATCTGGATAGTTATCTATAGACAGAAACTAAATCACATCGTGTTATACCAATCGAGATACATATATCAACGTTGAGGTAGTGGAATAATTATATTTCCATCTTCATTAAGATGCTTATCTCAACATATATCCATCCTACACATCGCTATAACTATCAATGTTTACTACAATACATCGAGATATTTCAATGCAAATACAATAATCTACGTTGTGGTGTTTCAATTCAGCTAGATTCACTTTTCTGGGGAAAAATATATCTACATATGAAAATCTACGTAGACTGATAGATAGCTACATAATTCCATCTACGTGAAGATGTGTCGATATCCATATAACAAACTACATGAAGATAAATCTGACAACATGTAAGCTTTTATCTGGATACATATCTATAGACAAAAACCAAATCACATCGTGCTACATCAATAGAGATACATATATCAACGTTGAGGTGGTTGAATACATATCTTTCCATGTTCATTAAGATGCTTATCTCAACATATATCCATCCTACACATCGCTATAACTATCCATGTTTACTACAATACATCGAGATATTTCAATGGAAATACAATAATCTACGTTGTGATGTTTCAATACAGCTAGATTCACGTGCTTAGGGAAAACTCTATCTACATATGAAAATCTACGTAGACTGATAGATAGCTACATAGTTCCATCTTCGTGAAGATGTGTCGATATCCATATAACAAACTACATGAAGATAAATCTGACAACATGTAAGCTTTTATCTGGATACATATCTATAGACATAAACCAAATTACATCGTGTTATATCAATCGAGATACATATATCAACCTTGAGGTGGTTGAATACATATGTTTCCATCTTCATAAAGATGCTTATCTCAACATATATCCATCCGACACATCGCTATAACTATCCATGTTTACTAGAATACATCGAGATATTTCAATGGAAATACAATAATCTACGTTTTGGTGTTTCAACACAGCTAGATTCACGTTCTTGGGAAAAACTCTATCTACATATGAAAATCTACGTAGACTGATAGATAGCTACATAATTCCATCTACGTGAAGATGTGTCGATATCCATATAACAAACTACATGAAGATAAATCTGACAACATGTAAGATTTTACCTGGATACACATCTATAGACATAAACCAAATTACATCGTGTTATATCAATCGAGATACATATATCAACGTTGAGGTGGTTGAATACATATCTTTCCATCTTCATTAAGATGCTTATCTCAACATATATCCATCCTACACATCGCTATAACTATCCATGTTTACTACAATACATCGAGATATTTCAATGCAAATACAATAATCTACGTTGTGGTGTTTCAATTCAGCTAGATTCACTTTCTTGGGGAAAACTCTATCTACATATGACAATCTACGTAGACTGATAGATAGCTACATAATTCCATCTACGTGAAGATGTGTCGATATCCATATAACAAACTACATGAAGATAAATCTGACAACATGTAAGCTTTTATCTGGATAGTTATCTATAGACAGAAACCAAATCACATCGTGTTATACCAATCGAGTTACATAAATCAACGTTGAGGTGGTTGAATAATTATAGTTCCATCTTCATTAAGATGCTTATCTCAACATATATCCATCCTACACATCGCTATAACTATCCATGTTTACTATAATTCATCGAGATATTTCGATGCAAATACAATAATCTACGTTGTGGTGTTTCAATTCAGCTAGATTCACTTTCTTGGGGAAAACTCTATCTACATATGACAATCTACGTAGACTGATAGATAGTTACATAATTCCATCTACGTGAAGATGTGTCGATAACCATATAACAAACTACATGAAGATAAATCTGACAACATGTAAGCTTTTATCTGGATTGTTATCTATAGACAGAAACCAAATCACATCGTGTTATACCAATCGAGATACACAAATCAACGTTGAGGTGGTTGAATAATTATATTTCCATCTTCATTAAGATGCTTATCTCAACATATATCCATCCTACACATCGCTATAACTATCCATTTTTACTAGAATACATCGAGATATTTCAATGCAAATACAATAATCTACGTTGTGGTTTTTCAATTCAGCTAGATTCACGTTCTTGGGGAAATCTCTATCTACATATGAAAATCTACGTAGACTGATAGATAGCTACATAATTCCATCTACGTGAAGATGTGTCGATATCCATATAACAAAACAACATGAAGATAAATCTGACAACATGTAATCTTTTATCTGGATACATATCTATAGACATAAACTAAATCACATCGTGTTATATCAATCGAGATATATCTATCAACGTTGAGGTGGTTGAATACATATCTTTCCATCTTCATTAAGATGCTTATCTCAATATATATCCTTCCTACAGATCGGTATAACTATCCATGTTTACTAGAATACATCGAGATATTTCAATGCAAATACAATAATCTACGTTGTGGTGTTTCAATACAGCTAGATCCACGTTCTTGGGGAAAACTCTATCTACATATGAAAATCTACGTAGACTGATAGATAGCTACATAATTCCATCTACGTGAAGATGTGTCGATATCCATATAACAAACTACATGAAGATAAATCTGACAACATGTAAGCTTTTATCTGGATACATATCTATAGATATAAACCAAATCACATCGTGTTATACCAATCGAGATACATATATCAACGTTGAGGTGGTTGAATAATTATAGTTCCATCTTCATTAAGATGCTTATCTCAACATATATCCATCCTACACATCGCTATAACTATCCATGTTTACTAGAATACATCGAGATATTTCAATGCAAATACAATAATCTTCGTTGTGGTGTTTCAATACAGCTAGATTCACGTTCTTGGGGAAAACTCTATCTACATATGACAATCTACGTAGACTGATAGATAGCTACATAATTCCATCTACGTGATGATGTGTCGATATCCATATAACAAACTACATGAAGATAAATCTGACAACATGTAAGATTTTATCTGGATAGTTATCTATAGACAGAAACCAAATCACATCGTGTTATACCAATCGAGATACATATAGCAACGTTGAGGTGGTTGAATAATTATAGTTCCATCTTCATTAAGATGCTTATCTCAACATATATCCATCCTACACATCGCTATAACTATAAATGTTTAGTTCAATGCATCGAGATATTTCAATGCAAATACAATAACCTACGTTGTGGTGTTTCAATTCAGCTAGATTCACTTTCTTGGGGAAAACTCTATCTACATATGACAATCTACGTAGACTGATAGATAGCTACATAATTCCATCTACGTGAAGATGTGTCGATATCCATATAACAAACTACATGAAGATAAATCTGACAACATATAACCATTTATCTGGATACATATCTATAGACATAAGCCAAATCACATCGTGCTACATCAATAGAGATACATATATCAACGTTGAGGTGGTTGAATACATATGTTTCCATCTTCATTAAGATGCTTATCTCAACATATATCCATCCTACACATCGCTATAACTATCCATGTTTACTAGAATACATCGAGATATTTCAATGCAAATACAATAATCTACGTTGTGGTGTTTCAATTCAGCTAGATTCACTTTCTTGGGGAAAACTCTATCTACATATGACAATCTACGTAGACTGATAGATAGCTACATAATTCCATCTACGTGAAGATGTGTCGATATCCATATAACAAACAACATGAAGATAAATACGACAACATGTAATCTTTTATCTGGATACATATCTATAGACATAAACCAAATCACATCGTGTTATATCAATCGAAATACATATATCAACGTTGAGGTGGTTGAATACATATGTTTCCATCTTCATTAAGATGCTTATCTCAACATATATCCATCCTACACATCGCTATAACTATCCATGTTTACTACAATACATCGAGATATTTCGATGCAAATACAATAATCTACGTTGTGGTGTTTCAATTCAGCAATATTCACTTTCTTGGGGAAAACTCTATCTACATATGAAAATCTACGTAGACTGATAGATAGCTACATAATTCCATCTACGTGAAGATGTGTCGATATCCATATAACAAACTACATGAAGATAAATCTGACAACATGTAAGCTTTGATCTGGATAGTTATCTATAGACAGAAACTAAATCACATCGTGTTATACCAATCGAGATACATATATCAACGTTGAGGTAGTGGAATAATTATATTTCCATCTTCATTAAGATGCTTATCTCAACATATATCCATCCTACACATCGCTATAACTATCAATGTTTACTACAATACATCGAGATATTTCAATGCAAATACAATAATCTACGTTGTGGTGTTTCAATTCAGCTAGATTCACTTTTCTGGGGAAAAATATATCTACATATGAAAATCTACGTAGACTGATAGATAGCTACATAATTCCATCTACGTGAAGATGTGTCGATATCCATATAACAAACTACATGAAGATAAATCTGACAACATGTAAGCTTTTATCTGGATACATATCTATAGACAAAAACCAAATCACATCGTGCTACATCAATAGAGATACATATATCAACGTTGAGGTGGTTGAATACATATCTTTCCATGTTCATTAAGATGCTTATCTCAACATATATCCATCCTACACATCGCTATAACTATCCATGTTTACTACAATACATCGAGATATTTCAATGGAAATACAATAATCTACGTTGTGATGTTTCAATACAGCTAGATTCACGTGCTTAGGGAAAACTCTATCTACATATGAAAATCTACGTAGACTGATAGATAGCTACATAGTTCCATCTTCGTGAAGATGTGTCGATATCCATATAACAAACTACATGAAGATAAATCTGACAACATGTAAGCTTTTATCTGGATACATATCTATAGACATAAACCAAATTACATCGTGTTATATCAATCGAGATACATATATCAACCTTGAGGTGGTTGAATACATATGTTTCCATCTTCATAAAGATGCTTATCTCAACATATATCCATCCGACACATCGCTATAACTATCCATGTTTACTAGAATACATCGAGATATTTCAATGGAAATACAATAATCTACGTTTTGGTGTTTCAACACAGCTAGATTCACGTTCTTGGGAAAAACTCTATCTACATATGAAAATCTACGTAGACTGATAGATAGCTACATAATTCCATCTACGTGAAGATGTGTCGATATCCATATAACAAACTACATGAAGATAAATCTGACAACATGTAAGATTTTACCTGGATACACATCTATAGACATAAACCAAATTACATCGTGTTATATCAATCGAGATACATATATCAACGTTGAGGTGGTTGAATACATATCTTTCCATCTTCATTAAGATGCTTATCTCAACATATATCCATCCTACACATCGCTATAACTATCCATGTTTACTACAATACATCGAGATATTTCAATGCAAATACAATAATCTACGTTGTGGTGTTTCAATTCAGCTAGATTCACTTTCTTGGGGAAAACTCTATCTACATATGACAATCTACGTAGACTGATAGATAGCTACATAATTCCATCTACGTGAAGATGTGTCGATATCCATATAACAAACTACATGAAGATAAATCTGACAACATGTAAGCTTTTATCTGGATAGTTATCTATAGACAGAAACCAAATCACATCGTGTTATACCAATCGAGTTACATAAATCAACGTTGAGGTGGTTGAATAATTATAGTTCCATCTTCATTAAGATGCTTATCTCAACATATATCCATCCTACACATCGCTATAACTATCCATGTTTACTATAATTCATCGAGATATTTCGATGCAAATACAATAATCTACGTTGTGGTGTTTCAATTCAGCTAGATTCACTTTCTTGGGGAAAACTCTATCTACATATGACAATATACGTAGACTGATAGATAGTTACATAATTCCATCTACGTGAAGATGTGTCGATAACCATATAACAAACTACATGAAGATAAATCTGACAACATGTAAGCTTTTATCTGGATTGTTATCTATAGACAGAAACCAAATCACATCGTGTTATACCAATCGAGATACACAAATCAACGTTGAGGTGGTTGAATAATTATATTTCCATCTTCATTAAGATGCTTATCTCAACATATATCCATCCTACACATCGCTATAACTATCCATTTTTACTAGAATACATCGAGATATTTCAATGCAAATACAATAATCTACGTTGTGGTTTTTCAATTCAGCTAGATTCACGTTCTTGGGGAAATCTCTATCTACATATGAAAATCTACGTAGACTGATAGATAGCTACATAATTCCATCTACGTGAAGATGTGTCGATATCCATATAACAAAACAACATGAAGATAAATCTGACAACATGTAATCTTTTATCTGGATACATATCTATAGACATAAACTAAATCACATCGTGTTATATCAATCGAGATATATCTATCAACGTTGAGGTGGTTGAATACATATCTTTCCATCTTCATTAAGATGCTTATCTCAACATATATCCATCCAACACATCGCTATAACTATCCATGTTTACTAGAATACATCGAGATATTTCAATGCAAATACAATAATCTTCGTTGTGGTGTTTCAATACAGCTAGATTCACGTTCTTGCGGAAAACTCTATCTACATATGAAAATCTACGTAGACTGATAGATAGCTACATAATTCCATCTACGTGATGATGTGTCGATATCCATATAACAAACTACATGAAGATAAATCTGACAACATGTAAGCTTTTATCTGGATAGTTATCTATAGACAGAAACCAAATCACATCGTGTTATACCAATCGAGATACATATATCAACGTTGAGGTGGTTGAATAATTATATTTCCATCTTCATTAAGATGCTTATCTCAACATATATCCATCCTACACATCGCTATAACTATCCATGTTTACGACAATACATCGAGATATATCAATGCAAAAACAATAATCTTCGTTGTGGTGTTTTAATACAGCTAGATTCACTTTCTTAGGGAAAACTCTATCTACATATGAAAATCTACGTAGACTGATAGATAGCTACATAATTCCATCTACTTGAAGATGTGTCGATATCCATATAACAAACTACATGAAGATAAATCTGACAACATGTAAGCTTTTATCTTGATAGTTATCTATAGACAGAAACCAAATCACATCGTGCTACATCAATAGAGATACATATATCAACGTTGAGGTGGTTGAATACATATGTTTCCATCTTCATTAAGATGCTTATCTCAACATATATCCATCCTACACATCGCTATAACTATCCATGTTTACTACAATACATCGAGATATATCAATGCAAATACAATAATAGACGTTGTGGTGTTTCAATTCAGCTAGATTCACTTTCTTGGGGAAAACTCTATCTACATATGACGATCTACGTAGACTGATAGATAGCTACATAATTCCATCTACGTGAAGATGTGTCGATATCCATATAACAAACTACATGAAGATAAATCTGACAACATGTAAGCTTTTATCTGGATAGTTATCTATAGACAGAAACCAAATCACATCGTGTTATACCAATCGAGATACATATATCAACGTTGAGGTGGTTAAATACATATCTTTCCATCTTCATTAAGATGCTTATCTCAACATATATCCATCCAACACATCGCTATAACTATCCATGTTTACTAGAATACATCGAGATATTTCAATGGAAATACAATATTCTAAGTTGTGATGTTTCAATACAGCTAGATTCACGTTCTTGGGGAAAAATCTATCTACATATGAAAATTTACGTAGACTGATAGATAGCTACATAATTCCATCTACGTGATGATGTGTCGATATCCATATAACAAACTACATGAAGATAAATCTGACAACATGTAAGCTTTTATCTGGATAGTTATCTATAGACAGAAACCAAATCACATCGTGTTATACCAATCGAGATACATATATCAACGTTGAGGTGGTTGAATAATTATATTTCCATCTTCATTAAGATGCTTATCTCAACATATATCAATCCTACACATCGCTATAACTATCCATGTTTACGACAATACATATTGATATTTCAATGCAAATACAATAATCTACGTTGTGGTGTTTCAATTCAGCTAGATTCACTTTCTTGGGGAAAACTCTATCTACATATGAAGATCTACGTAGACTGATAGATAGCTACATAATTCCATCTACGTGAAGATGTGTCGATATCCATATATCAAAATACATGAAGATAAATCTGACAACATGTAAGCTTTTATCTGGATACATATCTATAGACAGAAACCAAATCACATCGTGTTATACCAATCGAGATACATATATCAACGTTGAGGTGGTTGAATATATATCTTTCCATCTTCATTAAGATGCTTATCTCAACATATATCCATCCTACACATCGCTATAACTATCCATGTTTACTACAATACATCGAGATAAATCAATGCAAATACAATAATCTACGTTGTGGTGTTTCGATTCAGCTAGATTCACTTTCTTGGGGAAAACTCTATCTACATATGACAATCTACGTAGACTGATAGATAGCTACATAATTCCATCTACGTGAAGATGTGTCGATATCCATATAACAAACTACATGAAGATAAATCTGACAACATGTAAGCTTTTATCTGGATAGTTATCTATAGACAGAAACCAAATCACATCGTGTTATACCAATCGAGATACATATATCAACGTTGAGGTGGTGGAATAATTATATTTCCATCTTTATTAAGATGCTTATCTCAACATATATCCATCCTACACATCGCTATAACTATCAATTTTTACTACAATACATCGAGATATTTCAATGCAAATACAATAATCTACGTTGTGTTGTTTCAATTCAGCTAGATTCACTTTCTTGGGGAAAACTCTATCTACATATGACAATCTACGTAGGCTGATAGATAGCTACATAATTCCATCTACGTGAAGATGTGTCGATATCCATATAACAAACTACATGAAGGTAAATCTGACAACATGTAAGCTTTTATCTGGATACATATCTTTAGACATAAACCAAATCACATCGTGCTATATCAATAGAGATACATATATCAACGTTGAGGTGGTTGAATACATGTTTCCATCTTCATTAAGATGCTTATCTCAACATATATCCATCCTACACATCGCTATAACTATCCATGTTTACTAGAATCCATCGAGATATTTCAATGCAAATACAATAATCTACGTTGTGATGTTTCAATACAGCTAGATTCACGTTCTTGCGGAAAACTCTATCTACATATGAAAATCTACGTAGACTGATAGATAGCTACATAATTCCATCTACGTGAAGATGTGTCGATATCCATATAACAAACTACATGAAGATAAATCTGACAACATATAACCTTTTATCTGGATACATATCTATAGACATATGCCAAATCACATCGTGCTACATCAATAGAGATACATATATCAACGTTGAGTTGGTTGAATACATATGTTTCCATCTTCATTAAGATGCTTATCTCAACATATATCCATCCTACACATCGCTATAATTATCCATGTTTACTAGAATACATCGAGATATTTCAATGCAAATACAATAATCTACGTTGTGATCTTTTAATACAGCTAGATTCACGTTCTTGGGGAAAACTCTATCTACATATGAAAATCTACGTAGACTGATAGATAGCTACATAATTCCATCTACGTGAAGATGTGTCGATATCCATATAACAAACTACATGAAGATAAATCTGACAATATGTAAGCTTTTATCTGGATAGTTATCTATAGACAGAAACCAAATCACATCGTGTTATACCAATCGAGATACATATATCAACGTTGAGGTCGTTGAATAATTATATTTCCATCTTCATTAAGATGCTTATCTCAACATATATCCATCCTACACATCGCTATAACTATCCATGTTTACTAGAATACATCGAGATATTTCAATGCAAATACAATAATCTTCGTTGTGGTGTTTCAATACAGCTAGATTCACGTTCTTGGGGAAAACTCTATCTACATATGAAAATCTACGTAGACTGATAGATAGCTACATAATTCCATCTACGTGATGATGTGTCGATATCCATATAACAAACTACATGAAGATAAAGCTGACAACATGTAAGCTTTTATCTGGATACATATCTATAGACAGAAACCAAATCACATCGTTCTACATCAATAGAGATACATATATCAACGTTGAGGTGGTTGAATACATATGTTTCCATCTTCATTAAGATGCTTATCTCAACATATATCCATCCAACACATCGCTATAACTATCCATGTTTACTAGAATACATCGAGATATATCAATGCAAATACAATAATCTTCGTTGTGGTGTTTCAATACAGCTAGATTCACGTTCTTGGGGAAAACTCTATCTACATATGAAAATCTACGTAGACTGATAGATAGCTACATAATTCCATCTACGTGATGATGTGTCGATATCCATATAACAAACTACATGAAGATAAATCTGACAACATGTAAGCTTTTATCTGGATAGTTATCTATAGACAGAAACCAAATCACATCGTGTTATACCAATCGAGATACATATATCAACGTTGAGGTGGTTGAATAATTATATTTCCATCTTCATTAAGATGCTTATCTCAACATATATCCATCCTACACATCGCTATAACTATCCATGTTTACGACAATACATCGAGATATATCAATGCAAAAACAATAATCTTCGTTGTGGTGTTTTAATACAGCTAGATTCACTTTCTTAGGGAAAACTCTATCTACATATGAAAATCTACGTAGACTGATAGATAGCTACATAATTCCATCTACTTGAACATGTGTCGATATCCATATAACAAACTACATGAAGATAAATCTGACAACATGTAAGCTTTTATCTTGATAGTTATCTATAGACAGAAACCAAATCACATCGTGCTACATCAATAGAGATACATATATCAACGTTGAGGTGGTTGAATACATATGTTTCCATCTTCATTAAGATGCTTATCTCAACATATATCCATCCTACACATCGCTATAACTATCCATGTTTACTACAATACATCGAGATATATCAATGCAAATACAATAATATACGTTGTGGTGTTTCAATTCAGCTAGATTCACTTTCTTGGGGAAAACTCTATCTACATATGACGATCTACGTAGACTGATAGATAGCTACATAATTCCATCTACGTGAAGATGTGTCGATATCCATATAACAAACTACATGAAGATAAATCTGACAACATGTAAGCTTTTATCTGGATAGTTATCTATAGACAGAAACCAAATCACATCGTGTTATACCAATCGAGATACATATATCAACGTTGAGGTGGTTAAATACATATCTTTCCATCTTCATTAAGATGCTTATCTCAACATATATCCATCCAACACATCGCTATAACTATCCATGTTTACTAGAATACATCGAGATATTTCAATGGAAATACAATATTCTAAGTTGTGATGTTTCAATACAGCTAGATTCACGTTCTTGGGGAAAAATCTATCTACATATGAAAATTTACGTAGACTGATAGATAGCTACATAATTCCATCTACGTGATGATGTGTCGATATCCATATAACAAACTACATGAAGATAAATCTGACAACATGTAAGCTTTTATCTGGATAGTTATCTATAGACAGAAACCAAATCACATCGTGTTATACCAATCGAGATACATATATCAACGTTGAGGTGGTTGAATAATTATATTTCCATCTTCATTAAGATGCTTATCTCAACATATATCAATCCTACACATCGCTATAACTATCCATGTTTACGACAATACATATTGATATTTCAATGCAAATACAATAATCTACGTTGTGGTGTTTCAATTCAGCTAGATTCACTTTCTTGGGGAAAACTCTATCTACATATGAAGATCTACGTAGACTGATAGATAGCTACATAATTCCATCTACGTGAAGATGTGTCGATATCCATATATCAAACTACATGAAGATAAATCTGACAACATGTAAGCTTTTATCTGGATACATATCTATAGACAGAAACCAAATCACATCGTGTTATACCAATCGAGATACATATATCAACGTTGAGGTGGTTGAATATATATCTTTCCATCTTCATTAAGATGCTTATCTCAACATATATCCATCCTACACATCGCTATAACTATCCATGTTTACTACAATACATCGAGATATATCAATGCAAATACAATAATCTACGTTGTGGTGTTTCGATTCAGCTAGATTCACTTTCTTGGGGAAAACTCTATCTACATATGACAATCTACGTAGACTGATAGATAGCTACATAATTCCATCTACGTGAAGATGTGTCGATATCCATATAACAAACTACATGAAGATAAATCTGACAACATGTAAGCTTTGATCTGGATAGTTATCTATAGACAGAAACCAAATCACATCGTGTTATACCAATCGAGATACATATATCAACGTTGAGGTGGTGGAATAATTATATTTCCATCTTTATTAAGATGCTTATCTCAACATATATCCATCTTACACATCGCTATAACTATCAATTTTTACTACAATACATCGAGATATTTCAATGGAAATACAATAATCTACGTTGTGTTGTTTCAATTCAGCTAGATTCACTTTCTTGGGGAAAACTCTATCTACATATGACAATCTACGTAGGCTGATAGATAGCTACATAATTCCATCTACGTGAAGATGTGTCGATATCCATATAACAAACTACATGAAGATAAATCTGACAACATGTAAGCTTTTATCTGGATACATATCTTTAGACATAAACCAAATCACATCGTGCTATATCAATAGAGATACATATATCAACGTTGAGGTGGTTGAATACATGTTTCCATGTTCATTAAGATGCTTATCTCAACATATATCCATCATACACATCGCTATAACTATCCATGGCTACTAGAATACATCGAGATATTTCAATGCAAATACAATAATCTACGTTGTGATGTTTCAATACAGCTAGATTCACGATCTTGGGGAAAACTCTATCTACATATGAAAATTTACGTAGACTGATAGATAGCTACATAATTCTATCTACGTGAAGATGTGTCGATATCCATATAACAAACTACATGAAGATAAAGCTGACAACATGTAAGGTTTTATCTGGATACATATCTATAGACAGAAACCAAATCACATCGTGCTACATCAATAGAGATACATATATCAACGTTGAGGTGGTTGAATACATATGTTTCCATCTTCATTAAGATGCTTATCTCAACATATATCCATCCAACACATCGCTATAACTATCCATGGTTACTAGAATACATCGAGATATTTCAATGGAAATACAATATTCTAAGTTGTGATGTTTCAATACAGCTAGATTCACGTACTTGGGGAAAAATCTATCTACATATGAAAATTTACGTAGACTGATAGATAGCTACATAATTCCATCTACGTGATGATGTGTCGATATCCATATAACAAACTACATGAAGATAAATCTGACAACATGTAAGCTTTTATCTGGATAGTTATCTATAGACAGAAACCAAATCACATCGTGTTATACCAATCAAGATACATATATCAACGTTGAGGTGGTTGAATAATTATATTTCCATCTTCATTAAGATGCTTATCTCAACATATATCAATCCTACACATCGCTATAACTATCCATGTTTACGACAATACATATTGATATTTCAATGCAAATACAATAATCTACGTTGTGGTGTTTCAATTCAGCTAGATTCACTTTCTTGGGGAAAACTCTATCTACATATGAAGATCTACGTAGACTGATAGATAGCTACATAATTCCATCTACGTGAAGATGTGTCGATATCCATATATCAAACTACATGAAGATAAATCTGACAACATGTAAGCTTTTATCTGGATACATATCTATAGACAGAAACCAAATCACATCGTGTTATATCAATCGAGATACATATATCAACGTTGAGGTGGTTGAATACATATCTTTCCATCTTCATTAAGATGCTTATCTCAACATATATCCATCCTACACATCGCTATAACTATCCATGTTTACTACAATACATCGAGATATATCAATGCAAATACAATAATCTACGTTGTGGTGTTTCGATTCAGCTAGATTCACTTTCTAGGGGAAAGTTCTATCTACATATGACAATCTACGTAGACTGATAGATAGCTACATAATTCCATCTACGTGAAAATGTGTCGATATCCATATAACAAACTACATGAAGATAAATCTGACAACATGTAAGCTTTTATCTGGATACATATCTTTAGACATAAACCAAATCACATCGTGCTATATCAATAGAGATACATATATCAACGTTGAGGTGGTTGAATACATGTTTCCATGTTCATTAAGATGCTTATCTCAACATATATCCATCATACACATCGCTATAACTATCCATGGCTACTAGAATACATCGAGATATTTCAATGCAAATACAATAATCTACGTTGTGATGTTTCAATACAGCTAGATTCACGTTCTTGGGGAAAACTCTATCTACATATGAAAATTTACGTAGACTGATAGATAGCTACATAATTCTATCTACGTGAAGATGTGTCGATATCCATATAACAAACTACATGAAGATAAAGCTGACAACATGTAAGGTTTTATCTGGATACATATCTATAGACAGAAACCAAATCACATCGTGCTACATCAATAGAGATACATATATCAACGTTGAGGTGGTTGAATACATATGTTTCCATCTTCATTAAGATGCTTATCTCAACATATATCCATCCAACACATCGCTATAACTATCCATGTTTACTAGAATACATCGAGATATTTCAATGCAAATACAATAATCTTCGTTGTGGTGTTTCAATACAGCTAGATTCACGTTCTTGGGGAAAACTCTATCTACATATGAAAATCTACGTAGACTGATAGATAGCTACATAATTCCATCTACGTGATGATGTGTCGTTATCCATATAACAAACTACATGAAGATAAATCTGACTACATGTAAGATTTTATCTGGATATTTATCTATAGACAGAAACCAAATCACATCGTGTTATACCAATCGAGATACATATATCAACGTTGAGGTGGTTGAATAATTATATTTCCATCTTCATTAAGATGCTTATCTCAACATATATCCATCCTACACATCGCTATAACTATCCATGTTTACGACAATACATCGAGATATTTCAATGCAAATACAATAATCTACGTTGTGGTGTTTCAATTCAGCTAGATTCACTTTCTTGGGGAAAACTCTATCTACATATGAAAATCTACGTAGACTGATAGATAGCTACATAATTCCATCTACGTGAAGATGTGTCGATATCCATATATCAAACTACATGAAGATAAATCTGACAACATGTAAGCTTTTATCTGGATACATATCTATAGACATAAACCAAATCACATCGTGTTATATCAATCGAGATACATATATCAACGTTGAGGTGGTTGAATACATATCTTTCCATCTTCATTAAGATGCTTATCTCAACATATATCCATCCAACACATCGCTTTAACTATCCATGTTTACTACAATACATCGAGATATATCAATGCAAATACAATAATCTACGTTGTGGTGTTTCAATACAGCTAGATTCACTTTCTTGGGGAAAACTCTATCTACATATGAAAATCTACGTAGACTGATAGATAGCTACATAATTCCATCTACGTGAAGATGTGTCGATATCCATATAACAAACTACATGAAGATAAATCTGACAACATGTAAGCTTTTATCTGGATAGTTATCTATAGACAGAAACTAAATCACATCGTGTTATACCAATCGAGATACATATATCAACGTTGAGGTGGTTGAATAATTATATTTCCATCTTCATTAAGATGCTTATCTCAACATATATCCATCCAACACATCGCTAGAACTATCCATGTTTACTAGAATACATCGAGATATTTCAATGCAAATACAATAATCTTCTTTGTGGTGTTTCAATTCAGCTAGATTCACTTTCTTGGGGAAAACTCTATCTACATATGACAATCTACGTAGACTGATAGATAGCTACATAATTCCATCTACGTGATGATGTGTTGATATCCATATAACAAACTACATGAAGATAAATCTGACAACATGTAAGCTTTTATCTGGATAGTTATCTATAGACAGAAACCAAATCACATCGTGTTATACCAATCGAGATACATATATCAACGTTCAGGTTGTTGAATAATTATATTTCCATCTTCATGAAGATGCTTATCTCAACATATATCCATCATACACATCGCTATAACTATAAATGTTTACTACAATACATCGAGATATTTCAATGCAAATACAATAATCTACGTTGTGGTGTTTCAATTCAGCTAGATTCACTTTCTTGGGGAAAACTCTATCTACATATGAAAATCTACGTAGACTGATAGATAGCTACATAATTCCATCTACGTGAAGATGTGTCGATATCCATATAACAAACTACATGAAGATAAATCTGACAACATGTAAGCTTTGATCTGGATAGTTATCTATAGACAGAAACTAAATCACATCGTGTTATACCAATCGAGATACATATATCAACGTTGAGGTGGTGGAATAATTATATTTCATCTTCATTAAGATGCTTATCTCAACATATATCCATCCTACACATCGCTATAACTATCAATGTTTACTACAATACATCGAGATATTTCAATGCAAATACAATAATCTACGTTGTGGTGTTTCAATTCAGCTAGATTCACTTTCTGGGGGAAAAATCTATCTACATATGAAAATCTACGTAGACTGATAGATAGCTACATAATTCCATCTACGTGAAGATGTGTCGATATCCATATAACAAACTACATGAAGATGAATCTGACAACATGTAAGCTTTTATCTGGATACATATCTATAGACAGAAACCAAATCACATCGTGCTACATCAATAGAGATACATATATCAACGTTGAGGTGGTTGAATACATATCTTTCCATGTTCATTAAGATGCTTATATCAACATATATCCATCATACACATCGCTATAACTATCCATGTTTACTACAATACATCGAGATATTTCAATGGAAATACAATAATCTACGTTGTGATGTTTCAATACAGCTAGATTCACGTGCTTGGGGAAAACTCTATCTACATATGAAAATCTACGTAGACTGATAGATAGCTACATAATTCCATCTACGTGAAGATGTGTCGATATCCATATAACAAACTACATGAAGATAAATCTGACAACATGTAAGCTTTTATCTGGATAGTTATCTATAGACAGAAACCAAATCACACCGTGTTATACCTATCGAGATACATATATCAATGTTGAGGTGGTGGAATAATTATATTTCCATCTTCATTAAGATGCTTATCTCAACATATATCCATCCAACACATCGCTATAACTATTTATGTTTACTAGAATACATCGAGATATTTCAATGCAAATACAATAATCTACGATGTGGTGTTTCAATTCAGCTAGATTCACTTTCTTGGGGAAAACTCTATCTACGTATGAAAATCTACGTAGACTGATAGATAGCTACATAATTCCATCTACGTGAAGATGTGTCGAAATCCATATAACAAACTACATGAAGATAAATCTGACAACATGTAAGCTTTTATCTGGATACATATCTATAGACATACACCAAATCACATCGTGTTATATCAATCGAGATACATATATCAACGTTGAGGTGGTTGAATATATATGTTTCCATCTTCATAAAGATGCTTATCTCAACATATATCCATCCGACACATCGCTATAACTATCCATGTTTACTACAATACATCGAGATATTTCAATAAAAATACAATAATCTACGTTTTGGTGTTTCAACACAGCTAGATTCACGTTCTTGGGGAAAACTCTATCTACATATGAAAATCTACGTAGACTGATAGATAGCTACATAATTCCATCTACGTGAAGATGTGTCGATATCCATATAACAAACTACATGAAGATAAATCTGACAACATGTAAGATTTTATCTGGATACATATCTATAGACATAAACCAAATTACATCGTGTTATATCAATCGAGATACATATATCAACGTTGAGGTGGTTGAATACATATCTTTCCATCTTTATTAAGATGCTTATCTCAACATATATCCATCCTACACATCGCTATAACTATCCATGTTTACTACAATACATCGAGATATTTCAATGCAAATACAATAATCTACTTTGTGGTGTTTCAATTCAGCTAGATTCACCTTCTTGGGGAAAACTCTATCTACATATGACAATCTACGTAGACTGATAGATAGTTACATAATTCCATCTACGTGAAGATGTGTCGATATCCATATAACAAACTACATGAAGATAAATCTGACAACATGTAAGCTTTTATCTGGATACATATCTATAGACAGAAACCAAATCACATCGTGCTACATCAATAGAGATACATATATCAACGTTGAGGTGGTTGAATACATATGTTTCCATGTTCATTAAGATGCTTATCTCAACATATATCCATCATACACATCTTTATAACTATAAATGGCTACTAGAATACATCGAGATATTTCAATGCAAATACAATAATCTACGTTGTGATGTTTCAATACAGCTAGATTCACGTTCTTGGGGAAAACTCTATCTACATATGAAAATTTACGTAGACTGATAGATAGCTACATAATTCTATCTACGTGAAGATGTGTCGATATCCATATAACAAACTACATGAAGATAAATCTGACTACATGTAAGCTTTTATCTGGATATTTATCTATAGAGAGAAACCAAATCACATCGTGTTATACCAATCGAGATACATATATCAACGTTGAGGTGGTTGAATAATTATATTTCCATCTTCATTTAGATGCTTATCTCAACATATATCCATCCTACACATCGCTATAACTATCCATGTTTACGACAATACATCGAGATATTTCAATGCAAATACAATAATCTACGTTGTGGTGTTTCAATTCAGCTAGATTCACTTTCTTGGGGAAAACTCTATCTACATATGAAAATCTACGTAGACTGATAGATAGCTACATAATTCCATCTACGTGAAGATGTGTCGATATCCATATATCAAACTACATGAAGATAAATCTGACAACATGTAAGCTTTTATCTGGATACATATCTATAGACATAAACCAAATCACATCGTGTTATATCAATCGAGATACATATATCAACGTTGAGGTGGTTGAATACATATCTTTCCATCTTCATTAAGATGCTTATCTCAACATATATCCATCCTACACATCGCTTTAACTATCCATGTTTACTACAATACATCGAGATATATCAATGCAAATACAATAATCTACGTTGTGGTGTTTCAATTCAGCTAGATTCACGTTCTTGGGGAAAACACTATCTACATATGAAAATTTACGTAGACTGATAGATAGCTACATAATTCCATGTACGTGAAGATGTGTCGATATCCATATAACAAACTACATGAAGATAAACCTGACAACATGTAAGCTTTTATCTGGATACATATCTATAGACAGAAACCAAATCACATCGTGCTACATCAATAGAGATACATATATCAACGTTGAGGTGGTTGAATACATATGTTTCCATCTTCATTAGGATGCTTATCTCAACATATATCCATCCAACACATCGCTATAACTATCCATGGTTACTAGAATACATCGAGATATTTCAATGCAAATACAATAATCTTCGTTGTGGTGTTTCAATACAGCTAGATTCACGTTCTTGGGGAAAACTCTATCTACATATGAAAATCTACGTAGACTGATAGATAGCTACATAATTCCATCTACGTGATGATGTGTCGATATCCATATAATAAACTACATGAAGATAAATCTGACAACATGTAAGCTTTTATCTGGATATTTATCTATAGACAGAAACCAAATCACATCGTGTTATACCAATCGAGATACATATATCAACGTTGAGGTGGTTGAATAATTATATTTCCATCTTCATTAAGATGATTATCTCAACATATATCCATCCTACACATCGCTATAACTATCCATGTTTACGACAATACATCGAGATATATCAATGCAAAAACAATAATCTTCGTAGTGGTGTTTTAATACAGCTAGATTCACTTTCTTGGGGAAAACTCTATCTACATATGAAAATCTACGTAGACTGATAGATAGCTACATAATTCCATCTACGTGAAGATGTGTCGATATCCATATAACAAACTACATAAAGATAAATCTGACAACATGTATGCCTTTATCTGGATAGTTATCTATAGACAGAAACCAAATCACATCGTGCTACATCAATAGAGATACATATATCAACGTTGAGGTGGTTGAATACATATGTTTCCATCTTCATTAAGATGCTTATCTCAACATATATCCATCCTACACATCGCTATAACTATCCATGTTTACTAGAATACATCGAGATATTTCAATGCAAATACAATAATCTACGTTGTGGTGTTTCAATTCAGCTAGATTCACTTTCTTGGGGAAAACTCTATCTACATATGACAATCTACGTAGACTGATAGATAGCTACATAATTCCATCTACGTGAAGATGTGTCGATATCCATATAACAAACAACATGAAGATAAATACGACAACATGTAATCTTTTATCTGGATACATATCTATAGACATAAACCAAATCACATCGTGTTATATCAATCGAAATACATATATCAACGTTGAGGTGGTTGAATACATATGTTTCCATCTTCATTAAGATACTTATCTCAACATATATCCATCCTACACATCGCTATAACTATCCATGTTTACTACAATACATCGAGATATTTCGATGCAAATACAATAATCTACGTTGTGGTGTTTCAATTCAGCAATATTCACTTTCTTGGGGAAAACTCTATCTACATATGAAAATCTACGTAGACTGATAGATAGCTACATAATTCCATCTACGTGAAGATGTGTCGATATCCATATAACAAACTACATGAAGATAAATCTGACAACATGTAAGCTTTGATCTGGATAGTTATCTATAGACAGAAACTAAATCACATCGTGTTATACCAATCGAGATACATATATCAACGTTGAGGTAGTGGAATAATTATATTTCCATCTTCATTAAGATGCTTATCTCAACATATATCCATCCTACACATCGCTATAACTATCAATGTTTACTACAATACATCGAGATATTTCAATGCAAATACAATAATCTACGTTGTGGTGTTTCAATTCAGCTAGATTCACTTTTCTGGGGAAAAATATATCTACATATGAAAATCTACGTAGACTGATAGATAGCTACATAATTCCATCTACGTGAAGATGTGTCGATATCCATATAACAAACTACATGAAGATAAATCTGACAACATGTAAGCTTTTATCTGGATACATATCTATAGACAAAAACCAAATCACATCGTGCTACATCAATAGAGATACATATATCAACGTTGAGGTGGTTGAATACATATCTTTCCATGTTCATTAAGATGCTTATCTCAACATATATCCATCATACACATCGCTATAACTATCCATGTTTACTACAATACATCGAGATATTTCAATGGAAATACAATAATCTACGTTGTGATGTTTCAATACAGCTAGATTCACGTGCTTAGGGAAAACTCTATCTACATATGAAAATCTACGTAGACTGATAGATAGCTACATAGTTCCATCTTCGTGAAGATGTGTCGATATCCATATAACAAACTACATGAAGATAAATCTGACAACATGTAAGCTTTTATCTGGATACATATCTATAGACATAAACCAAATTACATCGTGTTATATCAATCGAGATACATATATCAACCTTGAGGTGGTTGAATACATATGTTTCCATCTTCATAAAGATGCTTATCTCAACATATATCCATCCGACACATCGCTATAACTATCCATGTTTACTAGAATACATCGAGATATTTCAATGCAAATACAATAATCTACGTTTTGGTGTTTCAACACAGCTAGATTCACGTTCTTGGGAAAAACTCTATCTACATATGAAAATCTACGTAGACTGATAGATAGCTACATAATTCCATCTACGTGAAGATGTGTCGATATCCATATAACAAACTACATGAAGATAAATCTGACAACATGTAAGATTTTACCTGGATACACATCTATAGACATAAACCAAATTACATCGTGTTATATCAATCGAGATACATATATCAACGTTGAGGTGGTTGAATACATATCTTTCCATCTTCATTAAGATGCTTATCTCAACATATATCCATCCTACACATCGCTATAACTATCCATGTTTACTACAATACATCGAGATATTTCAATGCAAATACAATAATCTACGTTGTGGTGTTTCAATTCAGCTAGATTCACTTTCTTGGGGAAAACTCTATCTACATATGACAATCTACGTAGACTGATAGATAGCTACATAATTCCATCTACGTGAAGATGTGTCGATATCCATATAACAAACTACATGAAGATAAATCTGACAACATGTAAGCTTTTATCTGGATAGTTATCTATAGACAGAAACCAAATCACATCGTGTTATACCAATCGAGTTACATAAATCAACGTTGAGGTGGTTGAATAATTATAGTTCCATCTTCATTAAGATGCTTATCTCAACATATATCCATCCTACACATCGCTATAACTATCCATGTTTACTATAATTCATCGAGATATTTCGATGCAAATACAATAATCTACGTTGTGGTGTTTCAATTCAGCTAGATTCACTTTCTTGGGGAAAACTCTATCTACATATGACAATCTACGTAGACTGATAGATAGTTACATAATTCCATCTACGTGAAGATGTGTCGATAACCATATAACAAACTACATGAAGATAAATCTGACAACATGTAAGCTTTTATCTGGATTGTTATCTATAGACAGAAACCAAATCACATCGTGTTATACCAATCGAGATACACAAATCAACGTTGAGGTGGTTGAATAATTATATTTCCATCTTCATTAAGATGCTTATCTCAACATATATCCATCCTACACATCGCTATAACTATCCATTTTTACTAGAATACATCGAGATATTTCAATGCAAATACAATAATCTACGTTGTGGTTTTTCAATTCAGCTAGATTCACGTTCTTGGGGAAATCTCTATCTACATATGAAAATCTAAGTAGACTGATAGATAGCTACATAATTCCATCTACGTGAAGATGTGTCGATATCCATATAACAAAACAACATGAAGATAAATCTGACAACATGTAATCTTTTATCTGGATACATATCTATAGACATAAACTAAATCACATCGTGTTATATCAATCGAGATATATCTATCAACGTTGAGGTGGTTGAATACATATCTTTCCATCTTCATTAAGATGCTTATCTCAATATATATCCTTCCTACAGATCGGTATAACTATCCATGTTTACTAGAATACATCGAGATATTTCAATGCAAATACAATAATCTACGTTGTGGTGTTTCAATACAGCTAGATCCACGTTCTTGGGGAAAACTCTATCTACATATGAAAATCTACGTAGACTGATAGATAGCTACATAATTCCATCTACGTGAAGATGTGTCGATATCCATATAACAAACTACATGAAGATAAATCTGACAACATGTAAGCTTTTATCTGGATACATATCTATAGATATAAACCAAATCACATCGTGTTATACCAATCGAGATACATATATCAACGTTGAGGTGGTTGAATAATTATAGTTCCATCTTCATTAAGATGCTTATCTCAACATATATCCATCCTACACATCGCTATAACTATCCATGTTTACTAGAATACATCGAGATATTTCAATGCAAATACAATAATCTTCGTTGTGGTGTTTCAATACAGCTAGATTCACGTTCTTGGGGAAAACTCTATCTACATATGACAATCTACGTAGACTGATAGATAGCTACATAATTCCATCTACGTGATGATGTGTCGATATCCATATAACAAACTACATGAAGATAAATCTGACAACATGTAAGATTTTATCTGGATAGTTATCTATAGACAGAAACCAAATCACATCGTGTTATACCAATCGAGATACATATAGCAACGTTGAGGTGGTTGAATAATTATAGTTCCATCTTCATTAAGATGCTTATCTCAACATATATCCATCCTACACATCGCTATAACTACAAATGTTTAGTTCAATGCATCGAGATATTTCAATGCAAATACAATAACCTACGTTGTGGTGTTTCAATTCAGCTAGATTCACTTTCTTGGGGAAAACTCTATCTACATATGAAAATCTACGTAGACTGATAGATAGCTACATAATTCCATCTACGTGAAGATGTGTCGATATCCATATAACAAAACAACATGAAGATAAATCTGACAACATGTAATCTTTTATCTGGATACATATCTATAGACATAAACCAAATCACATCGTGTTATATCAATCGAGATACATATATCAACGTTGAGGTGGTTGAATACATATCTTTCCATCTTCATTAAGATGCGTATCTCAACATATATCCATGCTATACATCGCTATAACTATCTATGTTTACTAGAATACATCGAGATATTTCAATGCAAATACAATAATCTACGTTGTGGGGTTTCAATTCAGCTAGATTCACTTTCTTGGGGAAAACTCTATCTACATATGAAAATCTACGTAGACTGATAGATAGCTACATAATTCCATCTACGTGAAGATGTGTCGATATCCATATAACAAACTACATGAAGATAAATCTGACAACATGTAAGCTTTTATCTGGATACATATCTATAGACAGAAACCAAATCACATCGTGTTATATCAATCGAGATACATATATCAACGTTGAGGTGGTTGAATACATATCTTTCCATCTTCATTAAGATGCGTATCTCAACATATATCCATGCTACACATCGCTATAACTATCCATGTTTACTAGAATACATCGAGATATTTCAATGCAAATACAATAATCTACGTTGTGGTGTTTCAATTCAGCTAGATTCACTTTCTTGGGGAAAACTCTATCTACATATGAAAATCTACGTAGACTGATAGATAGTTACATAATTCCATCTACGTGAAGATGTGTCGATATCCATATAACAAACTACATGAAGATAAATCTGACAACATGTAAGCTTTTATCTGGATACATATCTATAGACAGAAACCAAATCACATCGTGCTACATCAATAGAGATACATATATCAACGTTGAGGTCGTTGAATAATTATATTTCCATCTTCATTAAGATGCTTATCTCAACATATATCCATCCTACACATCGCTATAACTATCCATGTTAACTAGAATCATCTTTTATCTGGATAGTTATATAAAGACAGAAACAAAATCACGTGTTATATCAATCGAGATAACTATATCAACGTTGAGGTGGTTGAATACATATCTTTCCATCTTCATTAAGATGCGTATCTCAACATATATCCATGCTACACATCGCTATAACTATCCATGTTTACTAGAATACATCGAGATATTTCAATGCAAATACAATAATCTCCGTTGTGGTGTTTCAATTCAGCTAGATTCACTTTCTTGGGGAAAACTCTATCTACATATGACAATCTACGTAGACTGATAGATAGTTAGATAATTCCATCTACGTGAAGATGTGTCGATATCCATATAACAAACTACATGAAGATAAATCTGACAACATGTAAGCTTTTATCGAGATACATATCTATAGACAGAAACCAAATCACATCGTGCTACATCAATAGATATACATATATCAACGTTGAGGTGGTTGAATACATATGTTTCCATCTTCATTAAGATGCTTATCTCAACATATATCCATCCTACACATCGCTATAACTATCCATGTTTACTAGAATACATCGAGATATTTCAATGCAAATACAATAATCTACGGTGTGATGTTTCAATACAGCTAGATTCACGTTCTTGCGGAAAACTCTATCTACATATGAAAATCTACGTAGACTGATAGATAGCTACATAATTCCATCTACGTGAAGATGTGTCGATATCCATATAACAAACTACATGAAGATAAATCTGACAACATATAACCTTTTATCTGGATACATATCTATAGACATATGCCAAATCACATCGTGCTACATCAATAGAGATACATATATCAACGTTGAGTTGGTTGAATACATATGTTTCCATCTTCATTAAGATGCTTATCTCAACATATATCCATCCTACACATCGCTATAATTATCCATGTTTACTAGAATACATCGAGATATTTCAATGCAAATACAATAATCTACGTTGTGATCTTTTAATACAGCTAGATTCACGTTCTTGGGGAAAACTCTATCTACATATGAAAATCTACGTAGACTGATAGATAGCTACATAATTCCATCTACGTGAAGATGTGTCGATATCCATATAACAAACTACATGAAGATAAATCTGACAATATGTAAGCTTTTATCTGGATAGTTATCTATAGACAGAAACCAAATCACATCGTGTTATACCAATCGAGATACATATATCAACGTTGAGGTCGTTGAATAATTATATTTCCATCTTCATTAAGATGCTTATCTCAACATATATCCATCCTACACATCGCTATAACTATCCATGTTTACTAGAATACATCGAGATATTTCAATGCAAATACAATAATCTTCGTTGTGGTGTTTCAATACAGCTAGATTCACGTTCTTGGGGAAAACTCTATCTACATATGAAAATCTACGTAGACTGATAGATAGCTACATAATTCCATCTACGTGATGATGTGTCGATATCCATATAACAAACTACATGAAGATAAAGCTGACAACATGTAAGCTTTTATCTGGATACATATCTATAGACAGAAACCAAATCACATCGTTCTACATCAATAGCGATACATATATCAACGTTGAGGTGGTTGAATACATATGTTTCCATGTTCATTAAGATGCTTATCTCAACATATATCCATCATACACATCGCTATAACTATCCATGTTTACTACAATACATCGAGATATTTCAATGGAAATACAATAATCTACGTTGTGATGTTTCAATACAGCTAGATTTACGTTCTTGGGGAAAACTCTATCTACATATGAAAATCTACGTAGACTGATAGATAGCTACATAATTCCATCTTCGTGAAGATGTGTCGATATCCATATAACAAACTACATGAAGATAAATCTGACAACATGTAAGCTTTTATCTGGATAGTTATCTATACATAGAAACCAAATCACATCGTGTTATATCAATCGAGATACATATATCAACGTTGAGGTGGTTGAATACATATCTTTCCATCTTCATTAAGATGCTTATCTCAACATATATCCATCCAACACATCGCTATAACTATCCATGGCTACTAGAATACATCGAGATATTTCAATGCAAATACAATAATCTACGTTGTGATGTTTCAATACAGCTAGTTTCACGTTCTTGGGGAAAACTCTATCTACATATGAAAATTTACGTAGACTGATAGATAGCTACATAATTGCATCTACGTGAAGATGTGTCATGAAGATAAAGCTGACAACATGTAAGCTTTTATCTGGATACATATCTATAGACATAAACCAAATCACATCGTGTTATATCAATCGAGATACATATATCAACGTTGCGGTGGTTCAATACATATCTTTCCATCTTCATTAAGATGCTTATCTCAACATATATCCATCCTACACATCGCTTTAACTATCCATGTTTACTACAATACATCGAGATATATCAATGCAAATACAATAATCTACGTTGTGGTGTTTCAATTCAGCTAGATTCACTTTCTTGGGGAAAACTCTATCTACATATGAAAATCTACGTAGACTGATAGATAGCTACATAATTCCATCTACGTGAAGATGTGTCGATATCCATATAACAAACTACATGAAGATAAATCTGACAACATGTAAGCTTTTATCTGGATAGTTATCTAAAGACAGAAACTAAATCACATCGTGTTATACCAATCGAGATACATATATCAACGTTGAGGTGGTTGAATAATTATATTTCCATCTTCATTAAGATGCTTATCTCAACATATATCCATCCAACACATCGCTATAACTATCCATGTTTAATAGAATACATCAAGATATTTCAATGCAAAAACAATAATCTACGTTGTGATATTTCAATACAGCTAGATTCACGTTCTTGGGGAAAACTCTATCTACATATGAAAATCTACGTAGACTGATAGATAGCTACATAATTCCATCTACGTGATGATGTGTCGATATCCATATAACAAACTACATGAAGATAAATCTGACAACATGTAAGCTTTTATCTGGATAGTTATCTATAGACAGAAACCAAATCACATCGTGTTATACCAATCGAGATACATATATCAACGTTGAGGTGGTTGAATAATTATATTTCCATCTTCATTAAGATGCTTATCTCAACATATATCCATCCTACACATCGCTATAACTATCCATGTTTACTACAATACATCGAGATATATCAATGCAAATACAATAATATACGTTGTGGTGTTTCAATTCAGCTAGATTCACTTTCTTGGGGAAAACTCTATCTACATATGACGATCTACGTAGACTGATAGATAGCTACATAATTCCATCTACGTGAAGATGTGTCGATATCCATATAACAAACTACATGAAGATAAATCTGACAACATGTAAGCTTTTATCTGGATAGTTATCTATAGACAGAAACCAAATCACATCGTGTTATACCAATCGAGATACATATATCAACGTTGAGGTGGTTAAATACATATCTTTCCATCTTCATTAAGATGCTTATCTCAACATATATCCATCCAACACATCGCTATAACTATCCATGGTTACTAGAATACATCGAGATATTTCAATGGAAATACAATATTCTAAGTTGTGATGTTTCAATACAGCTAGATTCACGTTCTTGGGGAAAAATCTATCTACATATGAAAATTTACGTAGACTGATAGATAGCTACATAATTCCATCTACGTGATGATGTGTCGATATCCATATAACAAACTACATGAAGATAAATCTGACAACATGTAAGCTTTTATCTGGATAGTTATCTATAGACAGAAACCAAATCACATCGTGTTATACCAATCGAGATACATATATCAACGTTGAGGTGGTTGAATAATTATATTTCCATCTTCATTAAGATGCTTATCTCAACATATATCAATCCTACACATCGCTATAACAATCCATGTTTACGACAATACATATTGATATTTCAATGCAAATACAATAATCTACGTTGTGGTGTTTCAATTCAGCTAGATTCACTTTCTTGGGGAAAACTCTATCTACATATGAAGATCTACGTAGACTGATAGATAGCTACATAATTCCATCTACGTGAAGATGTGTCGATATCCATATATCAAACTACATGAAGATAAATCTGACAACATGTAAGCTTTTATCTGGATACATATCTATAGACAGAAACCAAATCACATCGTGTTATACCAATCGAGATACATATATCAACGTTGAGGTGGTTGAATATATATCTTTCCATCTTCATTAAGATGCTTATCTCAACATATATCCATCCTACACATCGCTATAACTATCCATGTTTACTACAATACATCGAGATATATCAATGCAAATACAATAATCTACGTTGTGGTGTTTCGATTCAGCTAGATTCACTTTCTTGGGGAAAACTCTATCTACATATGACAATCTACGTAGACTGATAGATAGCTACATAATTCCATCTACGTGAAGATGTGTCGATATCCATATAACAAACTACATGAAGATAAATCTGACAACATGTAAGCTTTGATCTGGATAGTTATCTATAGACAGAAACCAAATCACATCGTGTTATACCAATCGAGATACATATATCAACGTTGAGGTGGTGGAATAATTATATTTCCATCTTTATTAAGATGCTTATCTCAACATATATCCATCCTACACATCGCTATAACTATCAATTTTTACTACAATACATCGAGATATTTCAATGCAAATACAATAATCTACGTTGTGTTGTTTCAATTCAGCTAGATTCACTTTCTTGGGGAAAACTCTATCTACATATGACAATCTACGTAGGCTGATAGATAGCTACATAATTCCATCTACGTGTAGATGTGTCGATATCCATATAACAAACTACATGAAGATAAATCTGACAACATGTAAGCTTTTATCTGGATACATATCTTTAGACATAAACCAAATCACATCGTGCTATATCAATAGAGATACATATATCAACGTTGAGGTGGTTGAATACATGTTTCCATGTTCATTAAGATGCTTATCTCAACATATATCCATCATACACATCGCTATAACTATCCATGGCTACTAGAATACATCGAGATATTTCAATGCAAATACAATAATCTACGTTGTGATGTTTCAATACAGCTAGATTCACGATCTTGGGGAAAACTCTATCTACATATGAAAATTTACGTAGACTGATAGATAGCTACATAATTCTATCTACGTGAAGATGTGTCGATATCCATATAACAAACTACATGAAGATAAAGCTGACAACATGTAAGGTTTTATCTGGATACATATCTATAGACAGAAACCAAATCACATCGTGCTACATCAATAGAGATACATATATCAACGTTGAGGTGGTTGAATACATATGTTTCCATCTTCATTAAGATGCTTATCTCAACATATATCCATCCAACACATCGCTATAACTATCCATGGTTACTAGAATACATCGAGATATTTCAATGGAAATACAATATTCTAAGTTGTGATGTTTCAATACAGCTAGATTCACGTTCTTGGGGAAAAATCTATCTACATATGAAAATTTACGTAGACTGATAGATAGCTACATAATTCCATCTACGTGATGATGTGTCGATATCCATATAACAAACTACATGAAGATAAATCTGACAACATGTAAGCTTTTATCTGGATAGTTATCTATAGACAGAAACCAAATCACATCGTGTTATACCAATCGAGATACATATATCAACGTTGAGGTGGTTGAATAATTATATTTCCATCTTCATTAAGATGCTTATCTCAACATATATCAATCCTACACATCGCTATAACAATCCATGTTTACGACAATACATATTGATATTTCAATGCAAATACAATAATCTACGTTGTGGTGTTTCAATTCAGCTAGATTCACTTTCTTGGGGAAAACTCTATCTACATATGAAGATCTACGTAGACTGATAGATAGCTACATAATTCCATCTACGTGAAGATGTGTCGATATCCATATATCAAACTACATGAAGATAAATCTGACAACATGTAAGCTTTTATCTGGATACATATCTATAGACAGAAACCAAATCACATCGTGTTATACCAATCGAGATACATATATCAACGTTGAGGTGGTGGAATATATATCTTTCCATCTTCATTAAGATGCTTATCTCAACATATATCCATCCTACACATCGCTATAACTATCCATGTTTACTACAATACATCGAGATATATCAATGCAAATACAATAATCTACGTTGTGGTGTTTCGATTCAGCTAGATTCACTTTCTTGGGGAAAACTCTATCTACATATGACAATCTACGTAGACTGATAGATAGCTACATAATTCCATCTACGTGAAGATGTGTCGATATCCATATAACAAACTACATGAAGATAAATCTGACAACATGTAAGCTTTGATCTGGATAGTTATCTATAGACAGAAACCAAATCACATCGTGTTATACCAATCGAGATACATATATCAACGTTGAGGTGGTGGAATAATTATATTTCCATCTTTATTAAGATGCTTATCTCAACATATATCCATCCTACACATCGCTATAACTATCAATTTTTACTACAATACATCGAGATATTTCAATGCAAATACAATAATCTACGTTGTGTTGTTTCAATTCAGCTAGATTCACTTTCTTGGGGAAAACTCTATCTACATATGACAATCTACGTAGGCTGATAGATAGCTACATAATTCCATCTACGTGTAGATGTGTCGATATCCATATAACAAACTACATGAAGATAAATCTGACAACATGTAAGCTTTTATCTGGATACATATCTTTAGACATAAACCAAATCACATCGTGCTATATCAATAGAGATACATATATCAACGTTGAGGTGGTTGAATACATGTTTCCATGTTCATTAAGATGCTTATCTCAACATATATCCATCATACACATCGCTATAACTATCCATGGCTACTAGAATACATCGAGATATTTCAATGCAAATACAATAATCTACGTTGTGATGTTTCAATACAGCTAGATTCACGATCTTGGGGAAAACTCTATCTACATATGAAAATTTACGTAGACTGATAGATAGCTACATAATTCTATCTACGTGAAGATGTGTCGATATCCATATAACAAACTACATGAAGATAAAGCTGACAACATGTAAGGTTTTATCTGGATACATATCTATAGACAGAAACCAAATCACATCGTGCTACATCAATAGAGATACATATATCAACGTTGAGGTGGTTGAATACATATGTTTCCATCTTCATTAAGATGCTTATCTCAACATATATCCATCCAACACATCGCTATAACTATCCATGGTTACTACAATACATCGAGATATTTCAATGCAAATACAATAATCTACGTTGTGGTGTTTCAATTCAGCTAGATTCACTTTCTTGGGGAAAACTCTATCTACATATGAAAATCTACGTAGACTGATAGATAGCTACATAATTCCATCTACGTGAAGATGTGTCGATATCCATATAACAAACTACATGAAGATGAATCTGACAACATGTAAGCTTTGATCTGGATAGTTATCTATAGACAGAAACTAAATCACATCGTGTTATACCAATCGAGATACATATATCAACGTTGAGGTGGTGGAATAATTATATTTCCATCTTCATTAAGATGCTTATCTCAACATATATCCATCCTACACATCGCTATAACTATCAATGTTTACTACAATACATCGAGATATTTCAATGCAAATACAATAATCTACGTTGTGGTGTTTCAATTCAGCTAGATTCACTTTCTTGGGGAAAAATCTATCTACATATGAAAATCTACGTAGACTGATAGATAGCTACATAATTCCATCTACGTGAAGATGTGTCGATATCCATATAACAAACTACATGAAGATGAATCTGACAACATGTAAGCTTTTATCTGGATACATATCTATAGACAGAAACCAAATCACATCGTGCTACATCAATAGAGATACATATATCAACGTTGAGGTGGTTGAATACATATCTTTCCATGTTCATTAAGATGCTTATATCAACATATATCCATCATACACATCGCTATAACTATCCATGTTTACTACAATACATCGAGATATTTCAATGGAAATACAATAATCTACGTTGTGATGTTTCAATACAGCTAGATTCACGTGCTTGGGGAAAACTCTATCTACATATGAAAATCTACGTAGACTGATAGATAGCTACATAATTCCATCTTCGTGAAGATGTGTCGATATCCATATAACAAACTACATGAAGATAAATCTGACAACATGTAAGCTTTTATCTGGATAGTTATCTATAGACAGAAACCAAATCACACCGTGTTATACCAATCGAGATACATATATCAATGTTGAGGTGGTGGAATAATTATATTTCCATCTTCATTAAGATGCTTATCTCAACATATATCCATCCAACACATCGCTATAACTATTTATGTTTACTAGAATACATCGAGATATTTCAATGCAAATACAATAATCTACGATGTGGTGTTTCAATTCAGCTAGATTCACGATCTTGGGGAAAACTCTATCTACGTATGAAAATCTACGTAGACTGATAGATAGCTACATAATTCCATCTACGTGAAGATGTGTCGAAATCCATATAACAAACTACATGAAGATAAATCTGACAACATGTAAGCTTTTATCTGGATACATATCTATAGACATACACCAAATCACATCGTGTTATATCAATCGAGATACATATATCAACGTTGAGGTGGTTGAATATATATGTTTCCATCTTCATAAAGATGCTTATCTCAACATATATCCATCCGACACATCGCTATAACTATCCATGTTTACTACAATACATCGAGATATTTCAATAAAAATACAATAATCTACGTTTTGGTGTTTCAACACAGCTAGATTCACGTTCTTGGGGAAAACTCTATCTACATATGAAAATCTACGTAGACTGATAGATAGCTACATAATTCCATCTACGTGAAGATGTGTCGATATCCATATAACAAACTACATGAAGATAAATCTGACAACATGTAAGCTTTTATCTGGATACATATCTATAGACATAAACCAAATTACATCGTGTTATATCAATCGAGATACATATATCAACGTTGAGGTGGTTGAATACATATCTTTCCATCTTCATTAAGATGCTTATCTCAACATATATCCATCCTACACATCGCTATAACTATCCATGTTTACTACAATACATCGAGATATTTCAATGCAAATACAATAATCTACTTTGTGGTGTTTCAATTCAGCTAGATTCACCTTCTTGGGGAAAACTCTATCTACATATGACAATCTACGTAGACTGATAGATAGTTACATAATTCCATCTACGTGAAGATGTGTCGATATCCATATAACAAACTACATGAAGATAAATCTGACAACATGTAAGCTTTTATCTGGATACATATCTATAGAAAGAAACCAAATCACATCGTGCTACATCAATAGAGATACATATATCAACGTTGAGGTGGTTGAATACATATGTTTCCATGTTCATTAAGATGCTTATCTCAACATATATCCATCATACACATCTTTATAACTATAAATGGCTACTAGAATACATCGAGATATTTCAATGCAAATACAATAATCTACGTTGTGATGTTTCAATACAGCTAGATTCACGTTCTTGGGGAAAACTCTATCTACATATGAAAATTTACGTAGACTGATAGATAGCTACATAATTCTATCTACGTGAAGATGTGTCGATATCCATATAACAAACTACATGAAGATAAATCTGACTACATATAAGCTTTTATCTGGATATTTATCTATAGAGAGAAACCAAATCACATCGTGTTATACCAATCGAGATACATATATCAACGTTGAGGTGGTTGAATAATTATATTTCCATCTTCATTTAGATGCTTATCTCAACATATATCCATCCTACACATCGCTATAACTATCCATGTTTACGACAATACATCGAGATATTTCAATGCAAATACAATAATCTACGTTGTGGTGTTTCAATTCAGCTAGATTCACTTTCTTGGGGAAAACTCTATCTACATATGAAAATCTACGTAGACTGATAGATAGCTACATAATTCCATCTACGTGAAGATGTGTCGATATCCATATATCAAACTACATGAAGATAAATCTGACAACATGTAAGCTTTTATCTGGATACATATCTATAGACAGAAACCAAATCACATCGTGTTATATCAATCGAGATACATATATCAACGTTGAGGTGGTTGAATACATATCTTTCCATCTTCATTAAGATGCTTATCTCAACATATATCCATCCTACACATCGCTTTAACTATCCATGTTTACTACAATACATCGAGATATATCAATGCAAATACAATAATCTACGTTGTGGTGTTTCAATTCAGCTAGATTCACGTTCTTGGGGAAAACTCTATCTACATATGAAAATTTACGTAGACTGATAGATAGCTACATAATTCCATCTACGTGAAGATGTGTCGATATCCATATAACAAACTACATGAAGATAAACCTGACAACATGTAAGCTTTTATCTGGATACATATCTATAGACAGAAACCAAATCACATCGTGCTACATCAATAGAGATACATATATCAACGTTGAGGTGGTTGAATACATATGTTTCCATCTTCATTAGGATGCTTATCTCAACATATATCCATCCAACACATCGCTATAACTATCTATGTTTACTAGAATACATCGAGATATTTCAATGCAAATACAATAATCTTCGTTGTGGTGTTTCAATACAGCTAGATTCACGTTCTTGGGGAAAACTCTATCTACATATGAAAATCTACGTAGACTGATAGATAGCTACATAATTCCATCTACGTGATGATGTGTCGATATCCATATAACAAACTACATGAAGATAAATCTGACAACATGTTAGCTTTTATCTGGATATTTATCTATAGACAGAAACCAAATCACATCGTGTTATACCAATCGAGATACATATATCAACGTTGAGGTGGTTGAATAATTATATTTCCATCTTCATTAAGATGCTTATCTCAACATATATCCATCCTACACATCGCTATAACTATCCATGTTTACGACAATACATCGAGATATATCAATGCAAAAACAATAATCTTCGTAGTGGTGTTTTAATACAGCTAGATTCACTTTCTTGGGGAAAACTCTATCTACATATGAAAATCTACGTAGACTGATAGATAGCTACATAATTCCATCTACGTGAAGATGTGTCGATATCCATATAACAAACTACATAAAGATAAATCTGACAACATGTATGCCTTTATCTGGATAGTTATCTATAGACAGAAACCAAATCACATCGTGCTACATCAATAGAGATACATATATCAACGTTGAGGTGGTTGAATACATATGTTTCCATCTTCATTAAGATGCTTATCTCAACATATATCCATCCTACACATCGCTATAACTATCCATGTTTACGACAATACATCGAGATATATCAATGCAAATACAATAATCTACGTTGTGGTGTTTCAATTCAGCTAGATTCACTTTCTTGGGGAAAACTCTATCTACATATGACAATCTACGTAGACTGATAGATAGCTACATAATTCCATCTACGTGAAGATGTGTCGATATCCATATAACAAACTACATGAAGATAAATCTGACAACATGTAAGCTTTTATCTGGATACATATCTTTAGACATAAACCAAATCACATCGTGCTACATCAATAGAAATACATATATCAACGTTGAGGTGGTTGAATACATATGTTTCCATGTTCATTAAGATGCTTATCTCAACATATATCCATCATACACATCGCTATAACTATCCATGTTTACTACAATACATCGAGATATTTCAATGGAAATACAATAATCTACGTTGTGATGTTTCAATACAGCTAGATTTACGTTCTTGGGGAAAACTCTATCTACATATGAAAATCTACGTAGACTGATAGATAGCTACATAATTCCATCTTCGTGAAGATGTGTCGATATCCATATAACAAACTACATGAAGATAAATCTGACAACATGTAAGCTTTTATCTGGATAGTTATCTATACATAGAAACCAAATCACATCGTGTTATATCAATCGAGATACATATATCAACGTTGAGGTGGTTGAATACATATCTTTCCATCTTCATTAAGATGCTTATCTCAACATATATCCATCCAACACATCGCTATAACTATCCATGGCTACTAGAATACATCGAGATATTTCGATGCAAATACAACAATCTACGTTGTGATGTTTCAATACAGCTAGTTTCACGTTCTTGGGGAAAACTCTATCTACATATGAAAATTTACGTAGACTGATAGATAGCTACATAATTGCATCTACGTCAAGATGTGTCATGAAGATAAAGCTGACAACATGTAAGCTTTTATCTGGATACATATCTATAGACATAAACCAAATCACATCGTGTTATATCAATCGAGATACATATATCAACGTTGAGGTGGTTGAATACATATCTTTCCATCTTCATTAAGATGCTTATCTCAACATATATCCATCCTACACATCGCTTTAACTATCCATGTTTACTACAATACATCGAGATATATCAATGCAAATACAATAATCTACGTTGTGGTGTTTCAATTCAGCTAGATTCACTTTCTTGGGGAAAACTCTATCTACATATGAAAATCTACGTAGACTGATAGATAGCTACATAATTCCATCTACGTGAAGATGTGTCGATATCCATATAACAAACTACATGAAGATAAATCTGACAACATGTAAGCTTTTATCTGGATAGTTATCTAAAGACAGAAACTAAATCACATCGTGTTATAAAAATCGAGATACATATATCAACGTTGAGGTGGTTGAATAATTATATTTCCATCTTCATTAAGATGCTTATCTCAACATATATCCATCCAACACATCGCTATAACTATCCATGTTTAACAGAATACATCAAGATATTTCAATGCAAAAACAATAATCTACGTTGTGATATTTCAATACAGCTAGATTCACGTTCTTGGGGAAAATTCTATCTACATATGAAAATTTACGTAGACTGATAGATAGCTACATAATTACATCTACGTGAAGATGTGTCGATATCCATATAACAAACTACATGAAGATAAATCGGACAACTTGTTAGCTTTTATCTGGATACATATCTATAGACAGAAACCAAATCACATCGTGCTACATCAATAGAGATACATATATCAACGTTGAGGTGGTTGAATACATATGTTTCCATCTTCATTAAGATGCTTATCTCAACATATATCCATCCTACACATCGCTATAACTATCCATGTTTACTACAATACATCGAGATATTTCAATGCAAATAGAAAAATCTACGTTGCGGTGTTTTAATTCAGATAGATTCACTTTCTTGGGGAAAACTCTATCTACATATGAAAATCTACGTAGACTGATAGATAGCTACATAATTGCATCTACGTGTCGATGTGTCGATATCCATATAACAAACTAAATGAAGATCAATCTGACAACATGTAAGCTTTTATCTGGATACATATCTATAGACAGAAACCAAATCACATCGTGCTACATCAATCGAGATACATATATCAACGTTGAAGTGGTTAAATACATATGTTTCCATCTTCATTAAGATGCTTATCTCAACATATATCCATCCAACACATCGCAATAACTATCCATGTTTACTAGAATACATCGAGATATTTCAATGCAAAAACAATAATCGTCGTTGTGGTGTTTCAATACAGCTAGATTCACGTTCTTGGGGAAAACTCTATCTACAAATGACAATCTACGTAGACTGATAGATAGCTACATAATTCCATCTACGTGAAGATGTGTCGATATCCATATAACAAACTACATGAAAATAAATCTGACAACATGTAAGCTTTTATCTGGATACATATCTTTAGACATAAACCAAATCACATCGTGCTACATCAATAGAGATACATATATCAACGTTGAGGTTGTTGAATACATATGTTTCCATGTTCATTAAGATGCTTATCTCAACATATATCCATCATACACATCGCTATAACTATCCATGTTTACTACAATACATCGAGATTTTTCAATGGAAATACAATAATTTACGTTGTGATGTTTCAATACAGCTAGATTCACGTTCTTGGGGATAACTCTATCTACATATGAAAATCTACGTAGACTGATAGATAGCTACATAATTCCATCTACGTGAAGATGTGTCGATATCCATATAACAAACTACATGAAAATAAATCTGACAACATGTAAGCTTTTATATGGATAGTTATCAATAGACAGAAACCAAATCACATCGTGTTATACCAATCGAGATACATATATCAACGTTGAGGTCGTTGAATAATTATATTTCCATCTTCATTAAGATGCTTATCTCAACATATATCCATCCTACACATCGCTATAACTATCCATGTTTACTAGAATACATCGAGATATTTCAATGCAAATACAATAATCTACGTTGTGGTGTTTCAATTCAGCTAGACTCACTTTCTAGGGGAAAGTTCTATCTACATATGACAATCTACGTAGACTGATAGATAGCTACATAATTCCATCTACGTGAAAATGTGTCGATATCCATATATCAAACTACATGAAGATAAATCTGACAACATGTAAGCTTTTATCTGTATACATATCTATAGACATAAACCAAATCACATCGTGCTACATCAATAGAGATACATATATCAACGTTGAGGTCGTTGAATACATATGTTTCCATCTTCATTAAGATGCTTATCTCAACATATATCCATCATACACATCGCTATAACTATCCATGTTTACTACAATACATCGAGATATTTCAATCCAAAATACAATAATCTTCGTTGTGGTGTTTCAATACAGCTAGATTCACGTTCTTGGGGAAAACTCTATCTTCATATGAAAATCTTCGTAGACTGATAGATAGCTACATAATTCCATCTACGTGAAGATGTGTCGATATCCATATAACAAACTACATGAAGATAAATCTGACAACATGTAAGCTTTTATCTGGATAGTTATCTATAGACATAAACCAAATCACATCGTGCTACATCAATAGAGATACATATATCAACGTTGAGGTGGTTGAATACATATGTTTCCATCCTCATTAAGATGCTTATCTCAACATATGTCCATCATACACATCGCTATAACTATCCATGTTTACTAGAATACATCGAGATATTTCAATGCAAATACAATAATCTACGTTGTGATGTTTCAATACAGCTAGATTCACGTTCTTGGGGAAAACTCTATCTACATATGAAAATCTTCGTAGACTGATAGATAGCTACATAATTCCATCTACGTGAAGATGTGTCGATATCCATATAACAAACTACATGAAGATAAATCTGACAACATGTAAGCTTTTATCTGGATACATATCTATAGACATAAACCAAATCACATCGTGCTACATCAATAGAGATACATATATCAACGTTGAGGTGGTTGAATACATATCTTTCCATTTTCATTAGGATGCTTATCTCAACATATATCCATCCTACACATCGCTATAACTATCCATGTTTACTAGAATACATCGAGATATTTCAATGCAAATACAATAATCTACGTTGTGATATTTTAATACAGCTAGATTCACGTTCTTGGGGAAAACTCTATCTACATATGAAAATCTACGTAGACTGATAGCTACATAATTCCTTCTACGTGAAGATGTGTCGATATCCATATAACAAACTACATGAAGATAAATCTGACAATATGTAAGCTTTTATCTGGATAGTTATCTATAGACAGAAACCAAATCACATCGTGTTATACCAATCGAGATACATATATCAACGTTGAGGTGGTTGAATAATTATATTTCCACTTCATTAAGATGCTTATCTCAACATTTATCCATCAAACACATCGCTATAACTATCCATGTTTACTAGAATACATCGAGATATTTCATTGGAAATACAATAATCTACGTTGTGGTGTTTCAATTCAGCTAGATTCACTTTCTTGGGGAAAACTCTATCTACATATGACAATCTACGTAGACTGATAGATAGCTACATAATTCCATCTACGTGAAGATGTGTCGATATCCATATAACAAACAACATGAAGATAAATCTGACAACATGTAAGCTTTTATCTGGATAGTTATCTATAGACAGAAACCAAATCACATCGTGTTATACCAATCGAGATACGTATATCAACGTTGAGGTGTTTGAATAATTATATTTCCATCTTCATTAAGATGCTTATCTCAACATATATCATCCTACACATCGCTATAACTATCCATGTTTACTAGAATACATCGAGATATTTCAATGCAAATACAATAATCTACGTTGTGGTGTTTCAATTCAGCTAGATTCACTTTCTTGGGGAAATCTCTATCTACATATGACAATCTACGTAGACTGAGAGATAGCTACATAATTCCATCTACGTGAAGATGTGTCGATATCCATATAACAAACTACATGAAGATAAATCTGACAACATGTAAGCTTTTATCTGGATACATATCTATAGACAGAAACCAAATCACATCGTGCTACATCAATAGAGATACATATATCAACGTTGAGGTGGTTGAATACATATGTTTCCGTCTTCATTAAGATGCTTATCTCAACATATATCCATCCTACACATCGCTATAACTATCCATGTTTACTAGAATACATCGAGATATTTCAATGCAAATACAATAATTTACGTTGTGATATTTTAATACAGCTAGATTCACGTTCTTGGGGAAAACTCTATCTACATATGAAAATCTACGTAGACTGATAGATAGCAACATAATTCCATCTACGTAAAGATGTATCGATATCCATATAACAAACTACATGAAGATAAATCTGACAACATGTTAGCTTTTATCTGGATAGTTATCTATAGACAGAAACCAAATCACATCGTGTTATACCAATCGAGATACATATATCAACGTTGAGATGGTTGAATAATTATATTTCCATCTTCATTAAGATGCTTATCTAAACATATAACCATCCTACACATCGGTATAACTATCCATGTTTACTAGAATACATCGAGATATTTCAATGCAAATACAATAATCTTCGTTGTGGTGTTTCAATTCAGCTAGATTCACTTTCTTGGGGAAAACTCTATCTACATATGAAAATCTACGTAGACTGATAGATAGCTACATAATTCAATCTACGTGAAGATGTGTCGATATCCATATAACAAACTACATGAAGATAAATCTGACAACATGTAAGCTTTTATGTGGATACATATCTATAGACATGAACCAAATCACATCGTGCTACATCAATAGAGATACATATATCAACGTTGAGGTGGTTGAATACATATGTTTCCATCTTCATTAAGATGCTTATCTCAACATATATCCATCCTACACATCGCTATAACTATCCATGTTTACTAGAATACATCGAGATATTTCAATGCAAATACAATAATCTACGTTGTGATGTTTCAATACAGCTAGATTCACGTTCTTGGGGAAAAGTCTATCTTCATATGAAAATCTACGTAGACTGATAGATAGCTACATAATTCCATCTAAGTGAAGATGTGTCGATATCAATATAACAAACTACATGAAGATAGTTATGACAACATGTAAGCTTTTATCTGGATAGTTATCTATAGACATAAACCAAATCACATCGTGTTATATCAATCGAGATACATATATCAACGTTGAGGTGGTTGAATACATATCTTTCCATCTTCATTAAGATGCTTATCTCAACATTTATCCATCCTACACATCGCTATAACTATCCATGTTTACTACAATACATCGAGATATTTCAATGCAAATACAATAATCTACGTTGTGGTGTTTCAATTCAGCTAGATTCACTTTCTTGGGGAAAACTCTATCTACATATGACAATCTACGTAGACTGATAGATAGCTACATAATTCCATCTACGTGAAGATGTGTCGATATCCATATAACAAACTACATGAAGATAAATCTGACAACATGTAAGCTTTTATCTGGATAGTTATCTATAGAGAGAAACCAAATCACATCGTGTTATACCAATCGAGATACATATATCAACGTTGAGGTGGTTGAATAATTATAGTTCCATCTTCATTAAGATGCTTATCTCAACATATATCCATCCTACACATGGCTATAACTATCCATGTTTACTAGAATACATCAAGATATTTCAATGCAAATACAATAATCTACGTTGTGGTGTTTCAATACAGCTAGATTCACGTTCTTGGGGAAAACTCTATCTACATATGAAAATCTACGTAGACTGATAGATAGCTACATAATTCCATCTACGTGAAGATGTGTCGATATCCATATAACAAACTACATGAAGATAAATCTGACAACATGTAAGCTTTTATCTGGATAGTTATCTATAGACAGAAACCAAATCACATCGTGTTATACCAATCGAGATACATATATCAACGTTGAGGTGTTTGAATAATTATATTTCCATCTTCATTAAGATGCTTATCTCAACATATATCATCCTACACATCGCTATAACTATCCATGTTTACTAGAATACATAGAGATAGTTCAATGCAAATACAATAATCTACGTTGTGGTGTTTCAATTCAGCTAGATTCACTTTCTTGGGGAAAACTCTATCTACATATGACAATCTACGTAGACTGAGAGATAGCTACATAATTCCATCTACGTGAAGATGTGTCGATATCCATATAACAAACTACATGAAGATAAATCTGACAACATGTAAGCTTTTATCTGGATACATATCTTTAGACATAAACCAAATCACATCGTGCTACATCAATAGAGATACATATATCAACGTTGAGGTGGTTGAATACATATGTTTCCATCTTCATTAAGATGCTTATCTCAACATATATCCATCCTACACATCGCTATAACTATCCATGTTTACTAGAATACATCGAGATATTTCAATGCAAATACAATATTCTACGTTGTGATGTTTCAATACAGCTAGATTCACGTTCTTGGGGAAAACTCTATCTACATATGAAAATCTACGTAGACTGATAGATAGCTACATAATTCCATCTACGTAAAGATGTGTCGATATCCATATAACAAACTACATGAAGATAAATCTGACAACATGTTAGCTTTTATCTGGATACATATCTATAGACATAAACCAAATCACATCGTGTTATAACAATCGAGATACATATATCAACGTTGAGATGGTAGAATAATTATATTTCCATCTTCATTAAGATGCTTATCTTAACATATAACCATCCTACACATCGGTATAACAATCCATGTTTACTAGAATACATCGAGATATTTCAATGCAAATACAATAATCTTCGTTGTGGTGTTTCAATTCAGCTAGATTCACTTTCTTGGGGAAAACTCTATCTACATATGAAAATCTACGTAGACGGATAGATAGCTACATAATTCAATCTACGTGAAGATGTGTCGATATCCATATAACAAACTACATGAAGATAAATCTGACAATATGTAAGCTTTTATCTGGATATTTATCTATAGACAGAAACCAAATCACATCGTGTTATACCAATCGAGATACATATATCAACGTTGAGGTGGTTGAATAATTATATTTCCATCTTCATTAAGATGCTTATCTCAACATATATCCATCCTACACATCGCTATAACTATCCATGTTTACTAGAATACATCGAGATATTTCAATGCAAATACAATAATCTACGTTGTGGTGTTTCAATTCAGCTAGATTCACTTTCTTGGGGAAAACTCTATCTACATATGACAATCTATGTAGACTGATAGATAGTTACATAATTCCATCTATGTGAAGATGTGTCGATATCCATATAACAAACTACATGATGATAAATCTGACAACATGTAAGCTTTTATCTGGATACATATCTATAGACATGAACCAAATCACATCGTGCTACATCAATAGAGATACATATATCAACGTTGAGGTGGTTGAATACATATGTTTCCATCTTCATTAAGATGCTTATCTCAACATATATCCATCCTACACATCGCTATAACTATCCATGTTTACTAGAATACATCGAGATATTTCAATGCAAATACAATAATCTACGTTGTGATGTTTCAATACAGCTAGATTCACGTTCTTGGGGAAAACTCTATCTTCATATGAAAATCTACGTAGACTGATAGATAGCTACATAATTCCATCTACGTGAAGATGTGTCGATATCCATATAACAAACTACATGAAGATAAATCTGACAACATGTAAGATTTTATCTGGATACATATCTATAGACATAAACCAAATTACATCGTGTTATATCAATCGAGATACATATATCAACGTTGAGGTGGTTGAATACATATCTTTCCATCTTCATTAAGATGCTTATCTCAACATTTATCCATCCTACACATCGCTATAACTATCCATGTTTACTACAATACATCGAGATATTTCAATGCAAATACAATAATCTACGTTGTGGTGTTTCAATTCAGCTAGATTCACTTTCTTGGGGAAAACTCTATCTACATATGACAATCTACGTAGACTGATAGATAGCTACATAATTCCATCTACGTGAAGATGTGTCGATATCCATATAACAAACTACATGAAGATAAATCTGACAACATGTAAGCTTTTATCTGGATAGTTATCTATAGACAGAAACCAAATCACATCGTGTTATACCAATCGAGATACATATATCAACGTTGAGGTGGTTGCATAATTATATTTCCATCTTCATTAAGATGCTTATCTCAACATATATCCATCCTACACATGGCTATAACTATCCATGTTTACTAGAATACATCAAGATATTTCAATGCAAATACAATAATCTACGTTGTGGTGTTTCAATACAGCTAGATTCACGTTCTTGGGGAAAATTCTATCTACATATGAAAATCTACGTAGACTGATAGATAGCTACATCATTCCATCTACGTGAAGATGTGTCGATATCCATATAACAAACTACATGAAGATAAATCTGACAACATGTAAGTTTTATCTGGATAGTTATCTATAGACAGAAACCAAATCACATCGTGTTATACCAATCGAGATACAGATACCAAAGTTGAGGTGGTTGAATAATTATATTTCGATCTTCATTAAGATGCTTATCTCAACATATATCCATCCTACACATCGCTAGAACTATCCATGTTTACTAGAATACATCGAGATATTTCAATGCAAATACAATAATCTACGTTGTGGTGTTTCAATTCAGCTAGATTCACTTTCTTGGGGAAAACTCTTTCTACATATGACAATCTACGTAGACTGATAGATAGCTACATAATTCCATCTACGTGAAGATGTGTCGATATCCATATAACAAACTACATGAAGATAAATCTGACAACATGTAAGCTTTTATCTGGATAGTTATCTATAGACAGAAACTAAATCACATCGTGTTATACCAATCGAGTTACATATATCAACGTTGAGGTGGTTGAATAATTATAGTTCCATCTTCATTAAGATGCTTATCTCAACATATATCCATCCTACACATCGCTATAACTATCCATATTTACTATAATTCATCGAGATATTTCAATGCAAATACAATAATCTACGTTGTGGTGTTTCAATTCAGCTAGATTCACTTTCTTGGGGAAAACTCTATCTACATATGACAATCTACGTAGACTGATAGATAGTTACATAATTCCATCTACGTGAAGATGTGTCGATATCCATATAACAAACTACATGAAGATAAATCTGACAACATGTAAGCTTTTATCTGGATACATATCTTTAGACATAAACCAAATCACATCGTGCTACATCAATAGAGATACATATATCAACGTTGAGGTGGTTGAATACATATGTTTCCATCTTCATTAAGATGCTTATCTCAACATATATCCATCCTACACATCGCTATAACTATCCATGTTTACTAGAATACATCGAGATATTTCAATGCAAATACAATAATCTACGTTGTGGTGTTTCAATTCAGCTAGATTCACTTTCTTGGGGAAAACTCTATCTACATATGAAAATCTACGTAGACGGATAGATAGCTACATAATTCCATCTACGTGAAGATGTGTCGATATCCATATAACAAACTACATGAAGATAAATCTGACAATATGTAAGCTTTTATCTGGATAGCTATCTATAGACAGAAACCAAATCACATCGTGTTATACCAATCGTGATACATATATCAACGTTGAGGTCGTTGAATAATTATATTTCCATCTTCATTAAGATGCTTATCTCAACATATATCCATCCTACACATCGCTATAACTATCCATGTTTACTAGAATACATCGAGATATTTCAATGCAAATACAATAATCTACGTTGTGGTGTTTCAATTCAGCTAGATTCACTTTCTTGGGGAGAACTCTATCTACATATGACAATCTACGTAGACTGATAGATAGTTACATAATTCCATCTATGTGAAGATGTGTCGATATCCATATAACAAACTACATGAAGATAAATCTGACAATATGTAAGCTTTTATCTGGATAGCTATCTATAGACAGAAACCAAATCACATCGTGTTATACCAATCGAGATACATATATCAACGTTGAGGTGGTTGAATAATTATATTTCCATCTTCATTAAGATGCTTATCTCAACATATATCCATCCTACACATCGCTATAACTATCCATGTTTACTAGAATACATCGAGATATTTCAATGCAAATACAATAATCTACGTTGTGGTGTTTCAATTCAGCTAGATTCACTTTCTTGGGGAAAACTCTATCTACATATGACAATCTACGTAGACTGATAGATAGTTACATAATTCCATCTATGTGAAGATGTGTCGATATCCATATAACAAACTACATGAAGATAATTCTGACAACATGTAAGCTTTTATCTGGATACATATCTATAGACATGAACCAAATCACATCGTGCTACATCAATAGAGATACATATATCAACGTTGAGGTGGTTGAATACATATGTTTCCATCTTCATTAAGATGCTTATCTCAACATATATCCATCCTACACATCGCTATAACTATCCATGTTTACTAGAATACATCGAGATATTTCAATGCAAATACAATAATCTACGTTGTGATGTTTCAATACAGCTAGATTCACGTTCTTGGGGAAAACTCTATCTTCATATGAAAATCTACGTAGACTGATAGATAGCTACATAATTCCATCTACGTGAAGATGTGTCGATATCCATATGACAAACTACATGAAGATAAATCTGACAACATGTAAGATTTTATCTGGATACATATCTATAGACATAAACCAAATTACATCGTGTTATATCAATCGAGATACATATATCAACGTTGAGGTGGTTGAATACATATCTTTCCATCTTCATTAAGATGCTTATCTCAACATTTATCCATCCTACACATCGCTATAACTATCCATGTTTACTACAATACATCGAGATATTTCAATGCAAATACAATAATCTACGTTGTGGTGTTTCAATTCAGCTAGATTCACTTTCTTGGGGAAAACTCTATCTACATATGACAATCTACGTAGACTGTTAGATAGCTTCATAATTCCATCTACGTGAAGATGTGTCGATATCCATATAACAAACTACATGAAGATAAATCTGACAACATGTAAGCTTTTATCTGGATAGTTATCTATAGACAGAAACCAAATCACATCGTGTTATACCAATCGAGATACATATATCAACGTTGAGGTGGTTGAATAATTATAGTTCCATCTTCATTAAGATGCTTATCTCAACATATATCCATCCTACACATGGCTATAACTATCCATGTTTACTAGAATACATCAAGATATTTCAATGCAAATACAATAATCTACGTTGTGGTGTTTCAATACAGCTAGATTCACGTTCTTGGGGAAAACTCTATCTACATATTAAAAATCTACGTAGACTGATAGATAGCTACATAATTCCATCTACGTGAAGATGTGTCGATATCCATATAACAAACTACATGAAGATAAATCTGACAACATGTAAGTTTTATCTGGATAGTTATCTATAGACAGAAACCAAATCACATCGTGTTATACCAATCGAGATACAGATATCAAAGTTGAGGTCGTTGAATAATTATATTTCGATCTTCATTAAGATGCTTATCTCAACATATATCCATCCTACACATCGCTAGAACTATCCATGTTTACTAGAATACATCGAGATATTTCAATGCAAATACAATAATCTACGTTGTGGTGTTTCAATTCAGCTAGATTCACTTTCTTGGGGAAAACTCTTTCTACATATGACAATCTACGTAGACTGATAGATAGCTACATAATTCCATCTACGTGAAGATGTGTCGATATCCATATAACAAACTACATGAAGATAAATCTGACAACATGTAAGCTTTTATCTGGATAGTTATCTATAGACAGAAACTAAATCACATCATGTTATACCAATCGAGTTACATATATCAACGTTGAGGTGGTTGAATAATTATAGTTCCATCTTCATTAAGATGCTTATCTCAACATATATCCATCCTACACATCGCTATAACTATCCATATTTACTATAATTCATCGAGATATTTCAATGCAAATACAATAATCTACGTTGTGGTGTTTCAATTCAGCTAGATTCACTTTCTTGGGGAAAACTCTATCTACATATGACAATCTATGTAGACTGATAGATAGTTACATAATTCCATCTACGTGAAGATGTGTCGATATCCATATAACAAACTACATGAAGATAAATCTGACAACATGTAAGCTTTTATCTGGATACATATCTTTAGACATAAACCAAATCACATCGTGCTACATCAATAGAGATACATATATCAACGTTGAGGTGGTTGAATACATATGTTTCCATCTTCATTAAGATGCTTATCTCAACATATATCCATCCTACACATCGCTATAACTATCCATGTTTACTAGAATACATCGAGATATTTCAATGCAAATACAATATTCTACGTTGTGATGTTTCAATACAGCTAGATTCACGTTCTTGGGGAAAACTCTATCTACATATGAAAATCTACGTAGACTGATAGATAGCTACATAATTCCATCTTCGTGAAGATGTGTCGATATCCATATAACAAACTACATGAAGATAAATCTGACAACATGTAAGCTTTTATCTGGATAGTTATCTATAGACAGAAACCAAATCACATCGTGTTATACCAATCGAGATACATATATCGAAGTTGAGGTGGTTGAATAATTATATTTCCATCTTCATTAAGATGCTTATCTCAACATATATCCATCCTACACATCGCTATAACTATCCATGTTTCCTAGATTACATCGAGATATTTCAATGCAAATACAATAATCTACGTTGTGTTGTTTCAATTCAGCTAGATTCACTTTCTTGGGGAAAACTCTATCTACATATGACAATCTACGTAGACTGATAGATAGCTACATAATTCCATCTACGTGAAGATGTGTCGATATCCATATAACAAACAACATGAAGATAAATCTGACAACATGTAAGCTTTTATCTGGATACATATCTATAGATATAAACCAAATCACATCGTGTTATACCAATCGAGATACATATATCAACGTTGAGAAGGTTGAATAATTATAGTTCCATCTTCATTAAGATGCCTATCTCAACATATATCCATCCTACACATCGCTATAACTATCCATGTTTACTAGAATACATCGAGATATTTAAATGCAAATACAATAATCTTCGTTGTGGTGTTTCAAAACAGCTAGATTCACGTTCTTGGGGAAAACTCTATCTACATATGAAAATCTACGTAGACTGATAGATAGCTACATAATTCCATCTACGTGATGATGTGTCGATATCCATATAACAAACTACATGAAGATAAATCTGACAACATGTAAGCTTTTATCTGGATAGTTATCTATAGACAGAAACCAAATCACATCGTGTTATACCAATCGAGATACATATAGCAACGTTGAGGTGGTTGAATAATTATATTTCCATCTTCATTAAGATGCTTATCTCAACATATATCCATCCAACACATCGCTATAACTATAAATGTTTAGTTCAATGCATCGAGATATTTCAATGCAAATACAATAACCTACGTTGTGGTGTTTCAATTCAGCTAGATTCATTTCTTGGGGAAAACTCTATCTACATATGAAAATCTACGTAGACTGATAGATAGCTACATAATTCCATCTACGTGAAGATGTGTCGATATCCATATAACAAAACAACATGAAGATAAATCTGACAACATGTAATCTTTTATCTGGATACATATCTATAGACATAAACCAAATCACATCGTGTTATATCAATCGAGATACATATATCAACGTTGAGGTGGTTGAATACATATCTTTCCATCTTCATTAAGATGCGTATCTCAACATATATCCATGCTACACATCGCTATAACTATCCATGTTTACGACAATACATCGAGATATATCATTGCAAAAACAATAATCTTCGTTGTGGTGTTTTAATACAGCTAGATTCACTTTCTTGGGGAAATCTCTATCTACATATGAAAATCTACGTAGACTGATAGATAGCTACATAATTCCATCTACGTGAAGATGTGTCGATATCCATATAACAAACTACATAAAGATAAATCTGACAACATGTATGCTTTTATCTGGATAGTAATCTATAGACAGAAACCAAATCACATCGTGCTACATCAATAGAGATACATATATCAACGTTGAGGTGGTTGAATACATATGTTTCCATCTTCATTAAGATGCTTATCTCAACATATATCCATCCTACACATCGCTATAACTATCCATGTTTACTACAATACATCGAGATATATCAATGCAAATACAATAATCTACGTTGTGGTGTTTCAATTCAGCTAGATTCACTTTCTTGGTAAAAACTCTATCTACATATGACAATCTACGTAGACTGATAGACAGCTACATAATTCCATCTACGTGAAGATGTGTCGATATCCATATAACAAACTACATGAAGATAAATCTGACAACATGTAAGCTTTTATCTGGATACATATCTTTAGACATAAACCAAATCACATCGTGCTACATCAATAGAGATACATATATCAACGTTGAGGTGGTTGAATACATATGTTTCCATGTTCATTAAGATGCTTATCTCAACATATATCCATCATACACATCGCTATAACTATCCATGTTTACTAGAATACATCGAGATATTTCAATGGAAATACAATAATCTACCTTGTGATGTTTCAATACAGCTAGATTTACGTTCTTGGGGAAAACTCTATCTACATATGAAAATCTACGTAGACTGATAGATAGCTACATAATTCCATCTTCGTGAAGATGTGTCGATATCCATATAACAAACTACATGAAGATAAATCTGACAACATGTAAGCTTTTATCTGGATAGTTATCTATACACAGAAACCAAATCACATCGTGTTATATCAATCGAGATACATATATCAACGTTGAGGTGGTTGAATACATATCTTTCCATCTTCATTAAGATGCTTATCTCAACATATATCCATCCAACACATCGCTATAACTATCCATGGCTACTAGAATACATCGAGATATTTCAATGCAAATACAATAATCTACGTTGTGATGTTTCAATACAGCTAGTTTCACGTTCTTGGGGAAAACTCTATCTACATATGAAAATTTACGTAGACTGATAGATAGCTACATAATTGCATCTACGTGAAGATGTGTCATGAAGATAAAGCTGACAACATGTAAGCTTTTATCTGGATACATATATATTTCCATCTTCATTAAGATGCTTATCTCAACATATATCCATCCAACACATCGCTATAACTATCCATGTTTACTAGAATACATCAAGATATTTCAATGCAAAAACAATAATCTACGTTGTGATATTTCAATACAGCTAGATTCACGTTCTTGGGGAAAATTCTATCTACATATGAAAATTTACGTAGACTGATAGATAGCTACATAATTCCATCTACGTGAAGATGTGTCGATATCCATATAACAAACTACATGAAGATAAATCTGACAACATGTAAGCTTTTATCTGGATACATATCTATAGACAGAAACCAAATCACATCGTGCTACATCAATAGAGATACATATATCAACGTTGAGGTGGTTGAATACATATGTTTCCATCTTCATTAAGATGCTTATCTCAACATATATCCATCCTACACATCGCTATAACTATCCATGTTTACTACAATACATCGAGATATTTCAATGCAAATAGAAAAATCTACGTTGCGGTGTTTTAATTCAGATAGATTCACTTTCTTGGGGAAAACTCTATCTACATATGAAAATCTACGTAGACTGATAGATAGCTACATAATTCCATCTACGTGTCGATGTGTCGATATCCATATAACAAACTAAATGAAGATCAATCTGACAACATGTAAGCTTTTATCTGGATACATATCTGTAGACAGAAACCAAATCACATCGTGCTACATCAATCGAGATACATATATCAACGTTGAGGTGGTTGAATACATATGTTTCCATGTTCATTAAGATGCTTATCTCAACATATATCCATCCAACACATCGCAATAACTATCCATGTTTAATAGAATACATCGAGATATTTCAATGCAAAAACAATAATCGTCGTTGTGGTGTTTCAATACAGCTAGATTCACGTTCTTGGGGAACACTCTATCTACATATGACAATCTACGTAGACTGATAGATAGCTACATAATTCCATCTACGTGAAGATGTGTCGATATCCATATAACAAACTACATGAAAATAAATCTGACAACATGTAAGCTTTTATCTGGATACATATCTTTAGACATAAACCAAATCACATCGTGCTACATCAATAGAGATACATATATCAACGTTGAGGTGGTTGAATACATATGTTTCCATGTTCATTAAGATGCTTATCTCAACATATATCCATCATACACATCGCTATAACTATCCATGTTTACTACAATACATCGAGATATTTCCATGGAAATACAATAATCTACGTTGTGATGTTTCAATACAGCTAGATTCACGTTCTTGGGGAAAACTCTATCTACATATGAAAATCTACGTAGACTGATAGATAGCTACATAATTCCATCTACGTGAAGATGTGTCGATATCCATATAACAAACAACATGAAAATAAATCGGACAACATGTAAGCTTTTATCTGGATAGTTATCAATAGACAGAAACCAAATCACATCGTGTTATACCAATCGAGATACATATATCAACGTTGAGGTCGTTGAATAATTATATTTCCATCTTCATTAAGATGCTTATCTCAACATATATCCATCCTACACATCGCTATAACTATCCATGTTTACTAGAATACATCGAGATATTTCAATGCAAATACAATAATCTACGTTGTGGTGTTTCAATTCAGCTAGATTCACTTTCTAGGGGAAAGTTCTATCTACATATGACAATCTACGTAGACTGATAGATAGCTACATAATTCCATCTACGTGAAAATGTGTCGATATCCATATAACAAACTACATGAAGATAAATCTGACAACATGTAAGCTTTTATCTGTATACATATCTATAGACATAAACCAAATCACATCGTGCTACATCAATAGAGATACATATATCAACGTTGAGGTCGTTGAATACATATGTTTCCATCTTCATTAAGATGCTTATCTCTACATATATCCATCCTACACATCGCTATAACTATCCATGTTTACTACAATACATCGAGATATTTCAATCCAAAATACAATAATCTTCGTTGTGGTGTTTCAATACAGCTAGATTCACGTTCTTGGGGAAAACTCTATCTACATATGAAAATCTACGTTGACTGATAGATAGCTACATAATTCCATCTACGTGAAGATGTGTCGATATCCATATAACAAACAACATGAAGATAAATCTGACAACATGTAAGCTTTTATCTGGATAGTTATCTATAGACATAAACCAAATCACATCGTGCTACATCAATAGAGATACATATATCAACGTTGAGGTGGTTAAATACATATGTTTCTATCCTCATTAAGATGCTTATCTCAACATATATCCATCCAACACATCGCTATAACTATCCATGTTTACTAGAATACATCGAGATATTTCAATGCAAATACAATAATCTACGTTGTGATGTTTCAATACAGCTAGATTCACGTTCTTGGGGAAAACTCTATCTACATATGAAAATTTACTTAGACTGATAGATAGCTACATAATTCCATCTACGTGAAGATGTGTCGATATCCATATAACAAACTACATGAAGATAAATCTGACAACATGTAAGCTTTTATCTGGATACATATCTATAGACATAAACCAAATCACATCGTGCTACATCAATAGAGATACATATATCAACGTTGAGGTGGTTGAATACATATCTTTCCATTTTCATTAGGATGCTTATCTCAACATATATCCATCCTACACATCGCTATAACTATCCATGTTTACTAGAATACATCGAGATATTTCAATGCAAATACAATAATCTACCTTGTGATATTTTAATACAGCTAGATTCACGTTCTTGGGGAAAACTCTATCTACATATGAAAATCTACGTAGACTGAGAGCTACATAATTCCATCTACGTGAAGATGTGTCGATATCCATATAACAAACTACATGAAGATAAATCTGACAATATGTAAGCTTTTATCTGGATAGTTATCTATAGACAGAAACCAAATCACATCGTGTTATACCAATCGAGATACATATATCAACGTTGAGGTCGTTGAATAATTATATTTCCATCTTCATTAAGATGCTTATCTCAACATATATCCATCCTACACATCGCTATAACTATCCATGTTTACTACAATACATCGAGATATTTCAATGCAAATACAATAATCTACGTTGTGATGTTTCATTACAGCTAGATTCACGTTCTTGGGGAAAACTCTATCTACATATGAAAATGTACGTAGACTGATAGATAGCTACATAATTCCATCTACGTGAAGATGTGTCGATATCCATATAACAAACTACATGAAGATAAATCTGACAACATGTAAGCTTTTATCTGGATAGTTATCTATAGACAGAAACCAAATCACATCGTGTTATACCAATCGAGATACATATATCAACGTTGAGGTGGTTGAATAATTATATTTCCACTTCATTAAGATGCTTATCTCAACATTTATCCATCAAACACATCGCTATAACTATCCATGTTTACTAGAATACATCGAGATATTTCATTGGAAATACAATAATCTACGTTGTGGTGTTTCAATTCAGCTAGATTCACTTTCTTGGGGAAAATTCTATCTACATATGACAATCTACGTAGACTGATAGATAGCTACATAATTCCATCTACGTGAAGATGTGTCGATATCCATATAACAAACAACATGAAGATAAATCTGACAACATGTAAGCTTTTATCTGGATAGTTATCTATAGACAGAAACCAAATCACATCGTGTTATACCAATCGAGATACATATATCAACGTTGAGGTGTTTGAATAATTATATTTCCATCTTCATTAAGATGCTTATCTCAACATATATCATCCTACACATCGCTATAACTATCCATGTTTACTAGAATACATAGAGATAGTTCAATGCAAATACAATAATCTACGTTGTGGTGTTTCAATTCAGCTAGATTCACTTTCTTGGGGAAATCTCTATCTACATATGACAATCTACGTAGACTGATAGATAGCTACATAATTCCATCTACGTGAAGATGTGTCGATATCCATATAACAAACTACATGAAGATAAATCTGACAACATGTAAGCTTTTATCTGGATACATATCTATAGACATAAACCAAATCACATCGTGCTACATCAATAGAGATACATATATCAACGTTGAGGTGGTTGAATACATATGTTTCCGTCTTCATTAAGATGCTTATCTCAACATATATCCATCCTACACATCGCTATAACTATCCATGTTTACTAGAATACATCGAGATATTTCAATGCAAATACAATAATCTACGTTGTGATATTTTAATACAGCTAGATTCACGTTCTCGGGGAATACTCTATCTACATATGAAATTCTACGTAGACTGATAGATAGCTACATAATTCCATCTACGTGAAGATGTGTCGATATCCATATAACAAACTACATGAAGATAAATCTGACAACATGTAAGCTTTTATCTGGATACATATCTATAGACAGAAACCAAATCACATCGTGTTATATCAATCGAGATACATATATCAACGTTGAGGTGGTTGAATACATATCTTTCCATCTTCATTAAGATGCTTATCTCAACATATATCCATGCTACAAATCGCTATAACTATCCATGTTTACTAGAATACATCGAGATATTTCAATGCAAATACAATAATCTACGTTGTGGTGTTTCAATTCAGCTAGAGTCACTTTCTTGGGGAAAACTCTATCTACATATGACAATCTACGTAGACTGATAGATAGCTACATAATTCCATCTACGTGAAGATGTGTCGATATCCATATAACAAACAACATGAAGATAAATCTGACAACATGTAATCTTTTATCTGGATACATATCTATAGACATAAACCAAATCACATCGTGTTATATCAATTGAGATACATATATCAACGTTGAGGTGGTTGAATACATATGTTTCCATCTTCATTAAGATGCTTATCTCAACATATATCCATCCTACACATCGCTATAACTATCCATGTTTACTAGAATACATCGAGATATTTCAATGCAAATACAATAATCTACGTTGTGGTGTTTCAATTCAGCTATATTCACTTTCTTGGGGAAAACTCTATCTACATATGAAAATCTACGTAGACTGATAGATAGCTACATAATTCCATCTACGTGAAGATGTGTCGATATCCATATAACAAACAACATGAAGATAAATCTGACACCATGTAATCTTTTATCTGGATACATATCTATAGACATAAACCAAATCACATCGTGTTATATCAATCGAGATACATATATCAACGTTGAGGTGGTTGAATACATATCTTTCCATCTTCATTAAGATGCGTATCTCAACATATATCCATGCTACACATCTTTATAACTATCCATGTTTACTAGAATACATCGAGATATTTGAATGCAAATACAATAATCTACGTTGTGGTGTTTCAATTCAGCTAGATTCACTTTCTTGGGGAAAACTCTATCTACATATGAAAATCTACGTAGACTGATAGATAGCTACATAATTCCATCTACGTGAAGATGTGTCGATATCCATATATCAAACTACATGAAGATTAATCTGACAACATGTAAGCTTTTATCTGGATACATATCTATAGACATAAACCAAATCACATCGTGTTATATCAATCGAGATACATATATCAACGTTGAGGTGGATGAATACATATCTTTCCATGTTCATTAAGATGCTTATCTCAACATATATCCATCCTACACATCGCTTTAACTATCCATGTTTACTACAATACATCGAGATATATCAATGCAAATACAATAATCTACGTTGTGGTGTTTCAATTCAGCTAGATTCACTTTCTTGGGGAAAACTCTATCTACATATGAAAATCTACGTAGACTGATAGATAGCTACATAATTCCATCTACGTGAAGATGTGTCGATATCCATATAACAAACTACATGAAGATAAATCTGACAACATGTAAGCTTTTATCTGGATAGTTATCTATAGACAGAAACCAAATCACATCGTGTTATACCAATCGAGATACATATATCAACGTTGAGGTGGTTGAATAATTATATTTCCATCTTCATTAAGATGCTTATCTCAACATATATCCATCATACACATCGCTATAACTATAAATGTTTACTACAATACATCGAGATATTTCAATGCAAATACAATAATCTACGTTGTGGTGTTTCAATTCAGCTAGATTCACTTTCTTGGGGAAAACTCTATCTACATATGAAAATCTACGTAGACTGATAGATAGCTACATAATTCCATCTACGTGAAGATGTGTCGATATCCATATAACAAACTACATGAAGATAAATCTGACAACATGTAAGCTTTGATCTGGATAGTTATCTATAGACAGAAACTAAATAACATCGTGTTATACCAATCGAGATACATATATCAACGTTGAGGTAGTGGAATAATTATATTTCCATCTTCATTAAGATGGTTATCTCAACATATATCCATCCTACACATCGCTATAACTATCAATGTTTACTACAATACATCGAGATATTTCAATGCAAATACAATAATCTACGTTGTGGTGTTTCAATTCAGCTAGATTCACTTTTTTGGGGAAAAATCTATCTACATATGAAAATCTACGTAGACTGATAGATAGCTACATAATTCCATCTTCGTGAAGATGTGTCGATATCCATATAACAAACTACATGAAGATAAATCTGACAACATGTAAGCTTTTATCTGGATAGTTATCTATAGACAGAAACCAAATCACATCGTGTTATACCAATCGAGATACATATATCAATGTTGAGGTGGTGGAATAATTATATTTCCATCTTCATTAAGATGCTTATCTCAACATATATCCATCCTACACATCGCTATAACTATCCATGTTTACTAGAATACAACGAGATATTTCAATGCAAATACAATAATCTACGATGTGGTGTTTCAATTCAGCTAGATTCACTTTCTTGGGGAAAACTCTATCTACGTATGAAAATTTACGTAGACTGATAGATAGCTACATAATTCCATCTACGTGAAGATGTGTCGATATCCATATAACAAACTACATGAAGATAAATCTGACAACATGTAAGATTTTATCTGGATACATATCTATAGACATAAACCAAATTACATCGTGTTATATCAATCGAGATACATATATCAACGTTGAGGTGGCTGAATACATATGATTCCATCTTCATAAAGATGCTTATCTCAACATATATCCATCCGACACATCGCTATAACTATCCATGTTTACTAGAATACATCGAGATATTTCAATGCAAATACAATAATCTACGTTTTGGTGTTTCAACACAGCTAGATTCACGTTCTTGGGGAAAACTCTATCTACATATGAAAATCTACGTAGACTGATAGATAGCTACATAATTCCATCTACGTGAAGATGTGTCGATATCCATATAACAAACTACATGAAGATAAATCTGACAACATGTAAGCTTTGATCTGGATAGTTATCTATAGACAGAAACTAAATAACATCGTGTTATACCAATCGAGATACATATATCAACGTTGAGGTAGTGGAATAATTATATTTCCATCTTCATTAAGATGGTTATCTCAACATATATCCATCCTACACATCGCTATAACTATCAATGTTTACTACAATACATCGAGATATTTCAATGCAAATACAATAATCTACGTTGTGGTGTTTCAATTCAGCTAGATTCACTTTTTTGGGGAAAAATCTATCTACATATGAAAATCTACGTAGACTGATAGATAGCTACATAATTCCATCTAAGTGAAGATGTGTCGATATCCATATAACAAACTACATGAAGATAAATCTGACAACATGTAAGCTTTTATCTGGATACATATCTTTAGACATAAACCAAATCACATCGTGCTACATCAATAGAGATACATATATCAACGTTGAGGTGGTTGAATACATATCTTTCCATGTTCATTAAGATGCTTATCTCAACATATATCCATCATACACATCGCTATAACTATCCATGTTTACTACAATACATCGAGATATTTCAATGGAAATACAATAATCTACGTTGTGATGTTTCAATACAGCTAGATTCACGTGCTTGGGGAAAACTCTATCTACATATGAAAATCTACGTAGACTGAGAGATAGCTACATAATTCCATCTTCGTGAAGATGTGTCGATATCCATATAACAAACTACATGAAGATAAATCTGACAACATGTAAGCTTTTATCTGGATAGTTATCTATAGACAGAAACCAAATCACATCGTGTTATACCAATCGAGATACATATATCAATGTTGAGGTGGTGGAATAATTATATTTCCATCTTCATTAAGATGCTTATCTCAACATATATCCATCCAACACATCGCTATAACTATCCATGTTTACTAGAATACAACGAGATATTTCAATGCAAATACAATAATCTACGATGTGGTGTTTCAATTCAGCTAGATTCACTTTCTTGGGGAAAACTCTATCTACGTATGAAAATTTACGTAGACTGATAGATAGCTACATAATTCCATCTACGTGAAGATGTGTCGATATCCATATAACAAACTACATGAAGATAAATCTGACAACATGTAAGATTTTATCTGGATACATATCTATAGACATAAACCAAATTACATCGTGTTATATCAATCGAGATACATATATCAACGTTGAGGTGGCTGAATACATATGTTTCCATCTTCATAAAGATGCTTATCTCAACATATATCCATCCGACACATCGCTATAACTATCCATGTTTACTAGAATACATCGAGATATTTCAATGCAAATACAATAATCTACGTTTTGGTGTTTCAACACAGCTAGATTCACGTTCTTGGGGAAAACTCTATCTACATATGAAAATCTACGTAGACTGATAGATAGCTACATAATTCCATCTACGTGAAGATGTGTCGATATCCATATAACAAACTACATGAAGATAAATCTGACAACATGTAAGCTTTTATCTGGATAGTTATCTATAGACAGAAACCAAATCACATCGTGTTATACCAATCGAGATACATATATCAACGTTGAGGTGGTTGAATAATTATATTTCCATCTTCATTAAGATGCTTATCTCAACATATATCCATCATACACATCGCTATAACTATAAATGTTTACTACAATACATCGAGATATTTCAATGCAAATACAATAATCTACGTTGTGGTGTTTCAATTCAGCTAGATTCACTTTCTTGGGGAAAACTCTATCTACATATGAAAATCTACGTAGACTGATAGATAGCTACATAATTCCATCTACGTGAAGATGTGTCGATATCCATATAACAAACTACATGAAGATAAATCTGACAACATGTAAGCTTTGATCTGGATAGTTATCTATAGACAGAAACTAAATAACATCGTGTTATACCAATCGAGATACATATATCAACGTTGAGGTAGTGGAATAATTATATTTCCATCTTCATTAAGATGGTTATCTCAACATATATCCATCCTACACATCGCTATAACTATCAATGTTTACTACAATACATCGAGATATTTCAATGCAAATACAATAATCTACGTTGTGGTGTTTCAATTCAGCTAGATTCACTTTTTTGGGGAAAAATCTATCTACATATGAAAATCTACGTAGACTGATAGATAGCTACATAATTCCATCTAAGTGAAGATGTGTCGATATCCATATAACAAACTACATGAAGATAAATCTGACAACATGTAAGCTTTTATCTGGATACATATCTTTAGACATAAACCAAATCACATCGTGCTACATCAATAGAGATACATATATCAACGTTGAGGTGGTTGAATACATATCTTTCCATGTTCATTAAGATGCTTATCTCAACATATATCCATCATACACATCGCTATAACTATCCATGTTTACTACAATACATCGAGATATTTCAATGGAAATACAATAATCTACGTTGTGATGTTTCAATACAGCTAGATTCACGTGCTTGGGGAAAACTCTATCTACATATGAAAATCTACGTAGACTGATAGATAGCTACATAATTCCATCTTCGTGAAGATGTGTCGATATCCATATAACAAACTACATGAAGATAAATCTGACAACATGTAAGCTTTTATCTGGATAGTTATCTATAGACAGAAACCAAATCACATCGTGTTATACCAATCGAGATACATATATCAATGTTGAGGTGGTGGAATAATTATATTTCCATCTTCATTAAGATGCTTATCTCAACATATATCCATCCAACACATCGCTATAACTATCCATGTTTACTAGAATACAACGAGATATTTCAATGCAAATACAATAATCTACGATGTGGTGTTTCAATTCAGCTAGATTCACTTTCTTGGGGAAAACTCTATCTACGTATGAAAATTTACGTAGACTGATAGATAGCTACATAATTCCATCTACGTGAAGATGTGTCGATATCCATATAACAAACTACATGAAGATAAATCTGACAACATGTAAGCTTTTATCTGGATAGTTATCTATAGACAGAAACCAAATCACATCGTGTTATACCAATCGAGATACATATATCAACGTTCAGGTGGTTGAATACATATCTTTCCATCTTCATTAAGATGCTTATCTCAACATACATCCATCCTACACATCGCTAAAACTATCCATGTTTACTAGAATACATCGAGATATTTCAATGCAAATACAATAATCTACGTTGTGGTGTTTCAATACAGCTAGATTCACTTTCTTGGGGAAAACTCTATCTACATATGAAAATCTACGTAGACTGATAGATAGCTACATAATTCCATCTACGTGAAGATGTGTCGATATCCATATAACAAACTACATGAAGATAAATCTGACAACATGCATGCTTTTACCTGGATAGTTATCTATAGACAGAAACCAAATCACATCGTGTTATACCAATCGAGATACATATATCAACGTTGAGGTGGTTGAATAATTATATTTCCATCTTCATTAAGATGCTTATCTCAACATATATCCATCCTACACATCGCTATAACTATCCATGTTTACTAAAATACATCGAGATATTTCAATGCAAATACAATAATCTACGTTGTGGTGTTTCAATTCAGCTAGATTCACTTTCTTGGGGAAAACTCTATCTACATATGAAAATCTACGTAGACTGATAGATAGCTACATAATTCCATCTACGTGAAGATGTGTCGATATCCATATAACAAACTACATGAAGATAAATCTTTCAAAATTTAAGCTTTTATCTGGATACATATCTATAGACAGAAACCAAATCACATCGTGCTACATCAATAGAGATACATATATCAACGTTGAGGTGTTTGAATACATATGTTTCCATCTTCATTAAGATGCTTGTCTCAACATATATCCATCCTACACATCGCTATAACTATCCATGTTTACTAGAATTCATCGAGATATTTCAATGCAAAAACAATAATCTACGTTGTAGTGTTTCAATTCAGCTAGATTCACTTTCTTGGGGAAAACTCTATCTACATATGACAATCTACGTAGACTGATAGATAGTTACATAATTCCATCTACGTGAAGATGTGTCGATATCCATATAACAAACTACATGAAGATAAATCTGACAACATGTAGGCTTTTATCTGGATATATATCTATAGACAGAAACCAAATCACATCGTGCTACATCAATCGAGATACATATATCAACGTTGAGGTGGTTAAATACATATGTTTCCATCTTCATTAAGATGCTTATCTCAACATATATCCATCCTACACATCGCTATAACTATCCATGTTTACTAGAATGCATCGAGATATTTCAATGCAAATACAATAATCTACGTTGTGGTGTTTCAATACAGCTAGATTCGCGTTCTTGGGAAAAACTCTATCTACATATGAAAATCTACGTAGACTGATAGATAGCTACATAATTCTATCTACGTGAAGATGTGTCGATATCCATATAACAAACTACATGAAGATAAATCTGACAACATGTAATCTTTTATCTGGCTACATATCTATAGACAGAAACCAAATCACATCGTGTTATATCAATCGAGATCCATATATAAACGTTGAGGTGGTTGGATACATATGTTTCCATCTTCATTAAGATGCTTATCTCAACATATATCCATCCTACAAATCACTATAACTATCCATGTTTACTACAATACATCGAGATATTTCAATGCAAAAACAATAATCGTCGTTGTGGTGTTTCAATACAGCTAGATTCACGTTCTTGGGGAAAACTCTATCTACATATGACAATCTACGTAGACTGATAGATAGCTACATAATTCCATCTACGTGAAGATGTGTCGATATCCATATAACAAACTACATGAAAATAAATCTGACAACATGTAAGCTTTTATCTGGATACATATCTTTAGACATAAACCAAATCACATCGTGCTACATCAATAGAGATACATATATCAACGTTGAGGTGGTTGAATACATATGTTTCCATGTTCATTAAGATGCTTATCTCAACATATATCCATCATACACATCGCTATAACTATCCATGTTTACTACAATACATCGAGATATTTCAATGGAAATACAATAATCTACGTTGTGATGTTTCAATACAGCTAGATTCACGTTCTTGGGGAAAACTCTATCTACATATGAAAATCTACGTAGACTGATAGATAGCTACATAATTCCATCTACGTGAAGATGTGTCGATATCCATATAACAAACTACATGAAAATAAATCTGACAACATGTAAGCTTTTATCTGGATAGTTATCAATAGACAGAAACCAAATCACATCGTGTTATACCAATCGAGATACATATATCAACGTTGAGTTCGTTGAATAATTATATTTCCATCTTCATTAAGATGCTTATCTCAACATATATCCATCCTACACATCGCTATAACTATCCATGTTTACTAGAATACATCGAGATATTTCAATGCAAATACAATAATCTACGTTGTGGTGTTTCAATTCAGCTAGATTCACTTTCTAGGGGAAAGTTCTATCTACATATGACAATCTACGTAGACTGATAGATAGCTACATAATTCCATCTACGTGAAAATGTGTCGATATCCATATAACAAACTACATGAAGATAAATCTGACAACATGTAAGCTTTTATCTGTATACATATCTATAGACATAAACCAAATCACATCGTGCTACATCAATAGAGATACATATATCAACGTTGAGGTCGTTGAATACATATGTTTCCATCTTCATTAAGATGCTTATCTCAACATATATCCATCCTACACATCGCTATAACTATCCATGTTTACTACAATACATCGAGATATTTCAATCCAAAATACAATAATCTTCGTTGTGGTGTTTCAATACAGCTAGATTCACGTTCTTGGGGAAAACTCTATCTACATATGAAAATCTACGTTGACTGATAGATAGCTACATAATTCCATCTACGTGAAGATGTGTCGATATCCATATAACAAACAACATGAAGATAAATCTGACAACATGTAAGCTTTTATCTGGATAGTTATCTATAGACTTAAACCAAATCACATCGTGCTACATCAATAGAGATACATATATCAACGTTGAGGTGGTTGAATACATATGTTTCTATCCTCATTAAGATGCTTATCTCAACATATATCCATCCAACACATCGCTATAACTATCCATGTTTACTAGAATACATCGAGATATTTCAATGCAAATACAATAATCTACGTTGTGATGTTTCAATACAGCTAGATTCACGTTCTTGGGGAAAACTCTATCTACATATGAAAATTTACTTAGACTGATAGATAGCTACATAATTCCATCTACGTGAAGATGTGTCGATATCCATATAACAAACTACATGAAGATAAATCTAACAACATGTAAGCTTTTATCTGGATACATATCTATAGACATAAACCAAATCACATCGTGCTACATCAATAGAGATACATATATCAACGTTGAGGTGGTTGAATACATATCTTTCCATTTTCATTAGGATGCTTATCTCAACATATATCCATCCTACACATCGCTATAACTATCCATGTTTACTAGAATACATCGAGATATTTCAATGCAAATACAATAATCTACGTTGTGATATTTTAATACAGCTAGATTCACGTTCTTGGGGAAAACTCTATCTACATATGAAAATCTACGTAGACTGAGAGCTACATAATTCCATCTACGTGAAGATGTGTCGATATCCATATAACAAACTACATGAAGATAAATCTGACAATATGTAAGCTTTCATCTGGATAGTTATCTATAGACAGAAACCAAATCACATCGTGTTATACCAATCGAGATACATATATCAACGTTGAGGTCGTTGAATAATTATATTTCCATCTTCATTAAGATGCTTATCTCAACATATATCCATCCTACACATCGCTATAACTATCCATGTTTACTAGAATACATCGAGATATTTCAATGCAAATACAATAATCTACGTTGTGATGTTTCATTACAGCTAGATTCACGTTCTTGGGGAAAACTCTATCTACATATGAAAATGTACGTAGACTGATAGATAGCTACATAATTCCATCTACGTGAAGATGTGTCGATATCCATATAACAAACTACATGAAGATAAATCTGACAACATGTAAGCTTTTATCTGGATAGTTATCTATAGACAGAAACCAAATCACATCGTGTTATACCAATCGAGATACATATATCAACGTTGAGGTGGTTGAATAATTATATTTCCACTTCATTAAGATGCTTATCTCAACATTTATCCATCAAACACATCGCTATAACTATCCATGTTTACTAGAATACATCGAGATATTTCATTGGAAATACAATAATCTACGTTGTGGTGTTTCAATTCAGCTAGATTCACTTTCTTGGGGAAAACTCTATCTACATATGACAATCTACGTAGACTGATAGATAGCTACATAATTCCATCTACGTGAAGATGTGTCGATTTCCATATAACAAACAACATGAAGATAAATCTGACAACATGTAAGCTTTTATCTGGATAGTTATCTATAGACAGAAACCAAATCACATCGTGTTATACCAATCGAGATACATATATCAACGTTGAGGTGTTTGAATAATTATATTTCCATCTTCATTAAGATGCTTATCTCAACATATATCATCCTACACATCGCTATAACTATCCATGTTTACTAGAATACATAGAGATAGTTCAATGCAAATACAATAATCTACGTTGTGGTGTTTCAATTCAGCTAGATTCACTTTCTTGGGGAAATCTCTATCTACATATGACAATCTACGTAGACTGATAGATAGCTACATAATTCCATCTACGTGAAGATGTGTCGATATCAATATAACAAACTACATGAAGATAAATCTGACAACATGTAAGCTTTTATCTGGATACATATCTATAGACATAAACCAAATCACATCGTGCTACATCAATAGAGATACATATATCAACGTTGAGGTGGTTGAATACATATGTTTCCGTCTTCATTAAGATGCTTATCTCAACATATATCCATCCAACACATCGCTATAACTATCCATGTTTACTAGAATACATCGAGATATTTCAATGCAAATACAATAATCTACGTTGTGATATTTTAATACAGCTAGATTCACGTTCTTGGGGAAAACTCTATCTACATATGAAATTCTACGTAGACTGATAGATAGCTACATAATTCCATCTACGTGAAGATGTGTCGATATCCATATAACAAACTACATGAAGATAAATCTGACAACATGTAAGCTTTTATCTGGATACATATCTATAGACAGAAACCAAATCACATCGTGTTATATCAATCGAGATACATATATCAACGTTGAGGTGGTTGAATACATATGTTTCCATCTTCATTAAGATGCTTATCTCAACATATATCCATGCTACAAATCGCTATAACTATCCATGTTTACTAGAATACATCGAGATATTTCAATGCAAATACAATAATCTACGTTGTGGTGTTTCAATTCAGCTAGATTCACTTTCTTGGGGAAAACTCTATCTACATATGACAATCTACGTAGACTGATAGATAGCTACATAATTCCATCTACGTGAAGATGTGTCGATATCCATATAACAAACAACATGAAGATAAATCTGACAACATGTAATCTTTTATCTGGATACATATCTATAGACATAAACCAAATCACATCGTGTTATATCAATAGAGATACATATATCAACGTTGAGGTCGTTGAATACATATGTTTCCATCTTCATTAAGATGCTTATCTCAACATATATCCATCCTACACATCGCTATAACTATCCATGTTTACTACAATACATCGAGATATTTCAATCCAAAATACAATAATCTTCGTTGTGGTGTTTCAATACAGCTAGATTCACGTTCTTGGGGAAAACTCTATCTACATATGAAAATCTACGTTGACTGATAGATAGCTACATAATTCCATCTACGTGAAGATGTGTCGATATCCATATAACAAACAACATGAAGATAAATCTGACAACATGTAAGCTTTTATCTGGATAGTTATCTATAGACATAAACCAAATCACATCGTGCTACATCAATAGAGATACATATATCAACGTTGAGGTGGTTGAATACATATGTTTCTATCCTCATTAAGATGCTTATCTCAACATATATCCATCCAACACATCGCTATAACTATCCATGTTTACTAGAATACATCGAGATATTTCAATGCAAATACAATAATCTACGTTGTGATGTTTCAATACAGCTAGATTCACGTTCTTGGGGAAAACTCTATCTACATATGAAAATTTACTTAGACTGATAGATAGCTACATAATTCCATCTACGTGAAGATGTGTCGAAATCCATATAACAAACTACATGAAGATAAATCTAACAACATGTAAGCTTTTATCTGGATACATATCTATAGACATAAACCAAATCACATCGTGCTACATCAATAGAGATACATATATCAACGTTGAGGTGGTTGAATACATATCTTTCCATTTTCATTAGGATGCTTATCTCAACATATATCCATCCTACACATCGCTATAACTATCCATGTTTACTAGAATACATCGAGATATTTCAATGCAAATACAATAATCTACGTTGTGATATTTTAATACAGCTAGATTCACGTTCTTGGGGAAAACTCTATCTACATATGAAAATCTACGTAGACTGAGAGCTACATAATTCCATCTACGTGAAGATGTGTCGATATCCATATAACAAACTACATGAAGATAAATCTGACAATATGTAAGCTTTCATCTGGATAGTTATCTATAGACAGAAACCAAATCACATCGTGTTATACCAATCGAGATACATATATCAACGTTGAGGTCGTTGAATAATTATATTTCCATCTTCATTAAGATGCTTATCTCAACATATATCCATCCTACACATCGCTATAACTATCCATGTTTACTAGAATACATCGAGATATTTCAATGCAAATACAATAATCTACGTTGTGATGTTTCATTACAGCTAGATTCACGTTCTTGGGGAAAACTCTATCTACATATGAAAATGTACGTAGACTGATAGATAGCTACATAATTCCATCTACGTGAAGATGTGTCGATATCCATATAACAAACTACATGAAGATAAATCTGACAACATGTAAGCTTTTATCTGGATAGTTATCTATAGACAGAAACCAAATCACATCGTGTTATACCAATCGAGATACATATATCAACGTTGAGGTGGTTGAATAATTATATTTCCACTTCATTAAGATGCTTATCTCAACATTTGTCCATCAAACACATCGCTATAACTATCCATGTTTACTAGAATACATCGAGATATTTCATTGGAAATACAATAATCTACGTTGTGGTGTTTCAATTCAGCTAGATTCACTTTCTTGGGGAAAACTCTATCTACATATGACAATCTACGTAGACTGATAGATAGCTACATAATTCCATCTACGTGAAGATGTGTCGATTTCCATATAACAAACAACATGAAGATAAATCTGACAACATGTAAGCTTTTATCTGGATAGTTATCTATAGACAGAAACCAAATCACATCGTGTTATACCAATCGAGATACATATATCAACGTTGAGGTGTTTGAATAATTATATTTCCATCTTCATTAAGATGCTTATCTCAACATATATCATCCTACAGATCGCTATAACTATCCATGTTTACTAGAATACATAGAGATAGTTCAATGCAAATACAATAATCTACGTTGTGGTGTTTCAATTCAGCTAGATTCACTTTCTTGGGGAAATCTCTATCTACATATGACAATCTACGTAGACTGATAGATAGCTACATAATTCCATCTACGTGAAGATGTGTCGATATCAATATAACAAACTACATGAAGATAAATCTGACAACATGTAAGCTTTTATCTGGATACATATCTATAGACATAAACCAAATCACATCGTGCTACATCAATAGAGATACATATATCAACGTTGAGGTGGTTGAATACATATGTTTCCGTCTTCATTAAGATGCTTATCTCAACATATATCCATCCAACACATCGCTATAACTATCCATGTTTACTAGAATACATCGAGATATTTCAATGCAAATACAATAATCTACGTTGTGATATTTTAATACAGCTAGATTCACGTTCTTGGGGAAAACTCTATCTACATATGAAATTCTACGTAGACTGATAGATAGCTACATAATTCCATCTACGTGAAGATGTGTCGATATCCATATAACAAACTACATGAAGATAAATCTGACAACATGTAAGCTTTTATCTGGATACATATCTATAGACAGAAACCAAATCACATCGTGTTATATCAATCAAGATACATATATCAACGTTGAGGTGGTTGAATACATATGTTTCCATCTTCATTAAGATGCTTATCTCAACATATATCCATGCTACAAATCGCTATAACTATCCATGTTTACTAGAATACATCGAGATATTTCAATGCAAATACAATAATCTACGTTGTGGTGTTTCAATTCAGCTAGATTCACTTTCTTGGGGAAAACTCTATCTACATATGACAATCTACGTAGACTGATAGATAGCTACATAATTCCATCTACGTGAAGATGTGTCGATATCCATATAACAAACAACATGAAGATAAATCTGACAACATGTAATCTTTTATCTGGATACATATCTATAGACATAAACCAAATCACATCGTGTTATATCAATTGAGATACATATATCAACGTTGAGGTGGTTGAATACATATGTTTCCATCTTCATTAAGATGCTTATCTCAACATATATCCATCCTACACATCGCTATAACTATCCATGTTTACTAGAATACATCGAGATATTTCAATGCAAATACAATAATCTACGTTGTGGTGTTTCAATTCAGCTATATTCACTTTCTTGGGGAAAACTCTATCTACATATGAAAATCTACGTAGACTGATAGATAGCTACATAATTCCATCTACGTGAAGATGTGTCGATATCCATATATCAAACTACATGAAGATAAATCTGACAACATGTAAGCTTTTATCTGGATACATATCTATAGACATAACCCAAATCACATCGTGTTATATCAATCGAGATACATATATCAACGTTGAGGTGGATGAATACATATCTTTCCATCTTCATTAAGATGCTTATCTCAACATATATCCATCCTACACATCGCTTTAACTATCCATGTTTACTACAATACATCGAGATATATCAATGCAAATACAATAATCTACGTTGTGGTGTTTCAATTCAGCTAGATTCACTTTCTTGGGGAAAACTCTATCTACATATGAAAATCTACGTAGACTGATAGATAGCTACATAATTCCATCTACGTGAAGATGTGTCGATATCCATATAACAAACTACATGAAGATAAATCTGACAACATGTAAGCTTTTATCTGGATAGTTATCTATAGACAGAAACCAAATCACATCGTGTTATACCAATCGAGATACATATATCAACGTTGAGGTGGTTGAATAATTATATTTCCATCTTCATTAAGATGCTTATCTCAACATATATCCATCATACACATCGCTATAACTATAAATGTTTACTACAATACATCGAGATATTTCAATGCAAATACAATAATCTACGTTGTGGTGTTTCAATTCAGCTAGATTCACTTTCTTGGGGAAAACTCTATCTACATATGAAAATCTACGTAGACTGATAGATAGCTACATAATTCCATCTACGTGAAGATGTGTCGATATCCATATAACAAACTACATGAAGATAAATCTGACAACATGTAAGCTTTGATCTGGATAGTTATCTATAGACAGAAACTAAATAACATCGTGTTATACCAATCGAGATACATATATCAACGTTGAGGTAGTGGAATAATTATATTTCCATCTTCATTAAGATGGTTATCTCAACATATATCCATCCTACACATCGCTATAACTATCAATGTTTACTACAATACATCGAGATATTTCAATGCAAATACAATAATCTACGTTGTGGTGTTTCAATTCAGCTAGATTCACTTTTTTGGGGAAAAATCTATCTACATATGAAAATCTACGTAGACTGATAGATAGCTACATAATTCCATCTACGTGAAGATGTGTCGATATCCATATAACAAACTACATGAAGATAAATCTGACAACATGTAAGCTTTTATCTGGATACATATCTTTAGACATAAACCAAATCACATCGTGCTACATCAATAGAGATACATATATCAACGTTGAGGTGGTTGAATACATATCTTTCCATGTTCATTAAGATGCTTATCTCAACATATATCCATCATACACATCGCTATAACTATCCATGTTTACTACAATACATCGAGATATTTCAATGGAAATACAATAATCTACGTTGTGATGTTTCAATACAGCTAGATTCACGTGCTTGGGGAAAACTCTATCTACATATGAAAATCTACGTAGACTGAGAGATAGCTACATAATTCCATCTTCGTGAAGATGTGTCGATATCCATATAACAAACTACATGAAGATAAATCTGACAACATGTAAGCTTTTATCTGGATAGTTATCTATAGACAGAAACCAAATCACATCGTGTTATACCAATCGAGATACATATATCAATGTTGAGGTGGTGGAATAATTATATTTCCATCTTCATTAAGATGCTTATCTCAACATATATCCATCCAACACATCGCTATAACTATCCATGTTTACTAGAATACAACGAGATATTTCAATGCAAATACAATAATCTACGATGTGGTGTTTCAATTCAGCTAGATTCACTTTCTTGGGGAAAACTCTATCTACGTATGAAAATTTACGTAGACTGATAGATAGCTACATAATTCCATCTACGTGAAGATGTGTCGATATCCATATAACAAACTACATGAAGATAAATCTGACAACATGTAAGATTTTATCTGGATACATATCTATAGACATAAACCAAATTACATCGTGTTATATCAATCGAGATACATATATCAACGTTGAGGTGGTTGAATACATATGTTTCCATCTTCATAAAGATGCTTATCTCAACATATATCCATCCGACACATCGCTATAACTATCCATGTTTACTAGAATACATCGAGATATTTCAATGCAAATACAATAATCTACGTTTTGGTGTTTCAACACAGCTAGATTCACGTTCTTGGGGAAAACTCTATCTACATATGAAAATCTACGTAGACTGATAGATAGCTACATAATTCCATCTACGTGAAGATGTGTCGATATCCATATAACAAACTACATGAAGATAAATCTGACAACATGTAAGCTTTTATCTGGATAGTTATCTATAGACAGAAACCAAATCGCATCGTGTTATACCAATCGAGATACATATATCAACGTTGAGGTGGTTGAATAATTATATTTCCATCTTCATTAAGATGCTTATCTCAACATATATCCATCATACACATCGCTATAACTATAAATGTTTACTACAATACATCGAGATATTTCAATGCAAATACAATAATCTACGTTGTGGTGTTTCAATTCAGCTAGATTCACTTTCTTGGGGAAAACTCTATCTACATATGAAAATCTACGTAGACTGATAGATAGCTACATAATTCCATCTACGTGAAGATGTGTCGATATCCATATAACAAACTACATGAAGATAAATCTGACAACATGTAAGCTTTGATCTGGATAGTTATCTATAGACAGAAACTAAATAACATCGTGTTATACCAATCGAGATACATATATCAACGTTGAGGTAGTGGAATAATTATATTTCCATCTTCATTAAGATGGTTATCTCAACATATATCCATCCTACACATCGCTATAACTATCAATGTTTACTACAATACATCGAGATATTTCAATGCAAATACAATAATCTACGTTGTGGTGTTTCAATTCAGCCAGATTCACTTTTTTGGGGAAAAATCTATCTACATATGAAAATCTACGTAGACTGATAGATAGCTACATAATTCCATCTAAGTGAAGATGTGTCGATATCCATATAACAAACTACATGAAGATAAATCTGACAACATGTAAGCTTTTATCTGGATACATATCTTTAGACATAAACCAAATCACATCGTGCTACATCAATAGAGATACATATATCAACGTTGAGGTGGTTGAATACATATCTTTCCATGTTCATTAAGATGCTTATCTCAACATATATCCATCATACACATCGCTATAACTATCCATGTTTACTACAATACATCGAGATATTTCAATGGAAATACAATAATCTACGTTGTGATGTTTCAATACAGCTAGATTCACGTGCTTGGGGAAAATTCTATCTACATATGAAAATTTACGTAGACTGATAGATAGCTACATAATTCCATCTTCGTGAAGATGTGTCGATATCCATATAACAAACTACATGAAGATAAATCTGACAACATGTAAGCTTTTATCTGGATAGTTATCTATAGACAGAAACCAAATCACATCGTGTTATACCAATCGAGATACATATATCAATGTTGAGGTGGTGGAATAATTATATTTCCATCTTCATTAAGATGCTTATCTCAACATATATCCATCCAACACATCGCTATAACTATCCATGTTTACTAGAATACAACGAGATATTTCAATGCAAATACAATAATCTACGATGTGGTGTTTCAATTCAGCTAGATTCACTTTCTTGGGGAAAACTCTATCTACGTATGAAAATTTACGTAGACTGATAGATAGCTACATAATTCCATCTACGTGAAGATGTGTCGATATCCATATAACAAACTACATGAAGATAAATCTGACAACATGTAAGATTTTATCTGGATACATATCTATAGACATAAACCAAATTACATCGTGTTATATCAATCGAGATACATATATCAACGTTGAGGTGGTTGAATACATATGTTTCCATCTTCATAAAAATGCTTATCTCAACATATATCCATCCGACACATCGCTATAACTATCCATGTTTACTAGAATACATCGAGATATTTCAATGCAAATACAATAATCTACGTTTTGGTGTTTCAACACAGCTAGATTCACGTTCTTGGGGAAAACTCTATCTACATATGAAAATCTACGTAGACTGATAGATAGCTACATAATTCCATCTACGTGAAGATGTGTCGATATCCATATAACAAACTACATGAAGATAAATCTGACAACATGTAAGATTTTACCTGGATACACATCTATAGACATAAACCAAATTACATCGTGTTATATCAATCGAGATACATATATCAACGTTGAGGTGGTTGAATACATATCTTTCCATCTTCATTAAGATGCTTATCTCAACATATATCCATCATACACATCGCTATAACTATCCATGTTTACTACAATACATCGAGATATTTCAATGCAAATACAATAATCTACGTTGTGGTGTTTCAATTCAGCTGGATTCACTTTCTTGGGGAAAACTCTATCTACATATGACAATCTACGTAGACTGATAGATAGCTACATAATTCCATCTACGTGAAGATGTGTCGATATCCATATAACAAACTACATGAAGATAAATCTGACAACATGTAAGCTTTTATCTGGATTGTTATCTATAGACAGAAACCAAATCACATCGTGTTATACCAATCGAGATACACAAATCAACGTTGTAGTGGTTGAATAATTATATTTCCATCTTCATTAAGATGCTTATCTCAACATATATCCATCCTACACATCGCTATAACTATCCATGTTTACTAGAATACATCGAAATATTTCAATGCAAATACAATAATCTACGTTGTGGTGTTTCAATTCAGCTAGATTCACTTTCTTGGGGAAAACTCTATCTACATATGACAATCTACGTAGACTGATAGATAGCTACATAATTCCATCTACGTGAAGATGTGTCGATATCCATATAACAAACTACATGAAGATAAATCTGACAACATGTAAGCTTTTATCTGGATAGTTATCTATAGACAGAAACCAAATCACATCGTGTTATACCAATCGAGATACATATATCAACGTTCAGGTGGTTGAATACATATCTTTCCATCTTCATTAAGATGCTTATCTCAACATACATCCATCTTACACATCGCTAAAACTATCCATGTTTACTAGAATACATCGAGATATTTCAATGCAAATACAATAATCTACGTTGTGGTGTTTCAATACAGCTAGATTCACTTTCTTGGGGAAAACTCTATCTACATATGAAAATCTACGTAGACTGATAGATAGCTACATAATTCCATCTACGTGAAGATGTGTCGATATCCATATAACAAACTACATGAAGATAAATCTGACAACATGCATGCTTTTACCTGGATAGTTATCTATAGACAGAAACCAAATCACATCGTGTTATACCAATCGAGATACATATATCAACGTTGAGGTGGTTGAATAATTATATTTCCATCTTCATTAAGATGCTTATCTCAACATATATCCATCCTACACATCGCTATAACTATCCATGTTTACTAAAATACATCGAGATATTTCAATGCAAATACAATAATCTACGTTGTGGTGTTTCAATTCAGCTAGATTCACTTTCTTGGGGAAAACTCTATCTACATATGAAAATCTACGTAGACTGATAGATAGCTACATAATTCCATCTACGTGAAGATGTGTCGATATCCATATAACAAACTACATGAAGATAAATCTTTCAACATTTAAGCTTTTATCTGGATACATATCTATAGACAGAAACCAAATCACATCGTGCTACATCAATAGAGATACATATATCAACGTTGAGGTGTTTGAATACATATGTTTCCATCTTCATTAAGATGCTTGTCTCAACATATATCCATCCTACACATCGCTATAACTATCCATGTTTACTAGAATTCATCGAGATATTTCAATGCAAAAACAATAATCTACGTTGTAGTGTTTCAATTCAGCTAGATTCACTTTCTTGGGGAAAACTCTATCTACATATGACAATCTACGTAGACTGATAGATAGTTACATAATTCCATCTACGTGAAGATGTGTCGATATCCATATAACAAACTACATGAAGATAAATCTGACAACATGTAGGCTTTTATCTGGATATATATCTATAGACAGAAACCAAATCACATCGTGCTACATCAATCGAGATACATATATCAACGTTGAGGTGGTTAAATACATATGTTTCCATTTTCATTAAGATGCTTATCTCAACATATATCCATCCTACACATCGCTATAACTATCCATGTTTACTAGAATACATCGAGATATTTCAATGCAAATACAATAATCTACGTTGTGGTGTTTCAATACAGCTAGATTCGCGTTCTTGGGAAAAACTCTATCTACATATGAAAATCTACGTAGACTGATAGATAGCTACATAATTCTATCTACGTGAAGATGTGTCGATATCCATATAACAAACTACATGAAGATAAATCTGACAACATGTAATCTTTTATCTGGCTACATATCTATAGACAGAAACCAAATCACATCGTGTTATATCAATCGAGATCCATATATAAACGTTGAGGTGGTTGGATACATATGTTTCCATCTTCATTAAGATGCTTATCTCAACATATATCCATCCTACAAATCACTATAACTATCCATGTTTACTACAATACATCGAGATATTTCAATGCAAATACAATAATCTACGTTGTGGTGTTTCAATTCAGCTAGATTCACTTTCTTGAGGAAAACTCTATCAATATATGAAAATCTACGTAGACTAATAGATAGCTACATAATTCCATCTAAGTGAAGATGTGTCGATATCAATATAACAAACTACATGAAGATAGTTCTGACAACATGTAAGCTTTTATCTGGATAGTTATCTATAGACAGAAACCAAATCACATCGTGTTATATCAATCGAGATACATATATCAACGTTGAGGTGGTTGAAAACATATCTTTCCATCTTCATTAAGATGCTTATCTCAACATATATCCATCCTACACATCGCTTTAACTATCCATGTTTACTAGAATACATCGAGATATTTCAATGCAAATAGAATAATCTACGTTGCGGTGTTTCAATTCAGCTAGATTCACTTTCTTGGGGAAAAATCTATCTACATTTTACAATCTACGTAGACTTATAGATAGCTACATAATTCGATCTACGTGAAGATGTGTCGATATCCATATAACAAACTACATGAAGATAAATCTTACAACATGTAAGCTTTTATCTGGATACATATCTATAGACATAAACCAAATCACATCGTGCTACATCAATAGAGATACATATATCAACGTTTAGGTGTTTGAATACATATCTTTCCATCTTCATTAAGATGCTTATCTCAACATATATCCATCCTACACATCGCTATAACTATCCATGTTTACTAGAATACATCAAGATATTTCAATGCAAATACAATAATCTACGTTGTGGTGTTTCAATTCAGCTAGATTCACTTTCTAGGGGAAAACTCTATCAACATATGAAAATCTACGTAGACTGATAGATAGCTACATAATTCCATCTACGTGAAGATGTGTCGATATCCATATAACAAACTACATGAAGATAAATCTCACAACATGTAAGCTTTTATCTGGATAGTTATCTATAGACAGAAACCAAATCACATCGTGTTATGTCAATCGAGATACATATATCAACGTTGAGGTGGTTGAAAACATATCTTTCCATCTTCATTAAGATGCTTATCTCAACATATATCCATCTACACATCGCCATAACTATCCATGTTTACTAGAATACATCGAGATATTTCAATGCAAATACAATAATCTACGTTGTGGTGTTTCAATTCACCTAGATTCCCGTTCTTGGGGAAAAATCTATCTACATATGACAATCTACATAGACTGATAGATAGCTACATAATTCCATCTACGTGAAGATGTATCGATAGCCTTATAACAAACTACATGAAGATAAATTTGACAACATGAAAGGTTATATCTTGAGACATATCTATAGATAGAAACCAAATCACATCGTGCTATATCAATGGATATACAAATATCAACGTTATGGTGATTGTATACAGATATTTCCATCTTCGTTAAGATGCTCATCCCAACAATTATCCTTCTTCACATAGTTATAAGTATCCTTCTTTACTAGAAAACATCCAGATATTCCAATCCAAATACAGTATTCAACGTTGTGGTGGTTCAATTCAGCTAGGTTCACTTTCTTGGGGATAAACTTATCTAAATATTACAATCTACGTTGACTGATAGATCGCAACATGATTCAATCAACGTCATGATGAGTCCAATTACATATAACGAACTATACGAAGATTAATCTGACATGTAAGCTTATATCTTGATACATCTATAGAAAGAAACCAAATGACATCGTGCTATATCAAAGGATATACATATATCAACGTTATGGTGACTGTATAGAGATGTTTCCATCTTCGTAAAGATGCTTATCTCAACATATATCCTTGTTCACATAGCTATAACTATCCATATTTACTAGAATGCATCTATATATTTCAATCCAAATACATTAATCTACGTTGTGTTGGTTCATTTCAGCTAGATTCACCTTCTTCGGGATAAATCTATATACATATGACAATCTACTTAGACTGATAGATCGCTACATAATTCCATCTACGTGATGATGTGTCCATATACATATAACGAACTACACGAAGATAAATCTGACAACATGTTAGCTTCTGTTTGGAGATATATATGTAGACTGAAACCAAATTGCATCGTGCTATATCAATGGATACACATATATCAGTGTTATGTTGATTGTACAGAGATGTTTCCATCTTCGTTAAGATCCTTATCTGAACATATATCCTTATTCACATACCTATAACTATCCATCTTTTTTAGAATACATCGAGATATTTCTATCCAAATACATTAATCTACGTTGTGGTGTTTCAATTTGGCTAGATTAAGATTCTTGGGGATAAATGCATCTACATATGACATTCTATGTAGTCTTATAGATCTTAACATAATTCTATCTACGTGAAGATGTGTCGATATACATATAACAAACTACATGAAGATAAATCTGACATGTAATCTTATATCTTGAGACATCTATAAACAGAAACCAAATCACATCGTGCCATATCATTGGAGATACAAATATCAACGTTAAGGAGGTTGAATACAGATGTTTTCATCTTCGTTAAGATGCTTATCTCAACATTTATCCATATACACATAGCTATAACTATCTATGTTTACTAGAATACAACGTTATGGTGATTGTAAAAAGATGTTTCCATCGCTTATCTCAATAAATATCCTTCTTAACATACTTACAATTAATCTAGATTCACTTTCTTGGGGATAAATCTATCATCATATAACAATCCACGTGGTCTCATAGATCTTAACCAAATCACATCGTGCTATGTCAATGGATATGCAAATACCAACGTTATGGTGATTGTATACAGATATTTGCATCTTCTTTAAGACGCTTATCCCAACAATTATCCTTCTTCACATAGCCATAACTATCCATCTTTGCTAGAATACATCGAGATATTCCAATCAAAATACATTAATCTATGTTGTGGTGGTTCAATTCAGCTAGATTAACTTTCTTGGGGATAAATCTATCTACATATGACAATCGACGTAGACTGATAGATCGCTACATAATTCCATCTACGTGAAGATGTGTCGATATACATATAACAAGCTACACAGAGATACATCTGATATGTAAGCATATATCTTGAGACATTTATAGACAGAAACCAAATTACATCGTGCTATATCATTGGAGATACAAATATCAACGTCCAGGAGGTTGAATACAGATGTTTCCATCTTCGTTAAGATGCTTATCTCAACATATATCCTTATTCACATAGCTATAACTATCCATATTTACTAGAATATTCACCTAGATTCAGATTCTTGGGGATAAATGTATCTACATATGACAATCTATGTAAGTCTTATAGATTTTAACATAACTCAATCAATCTACACATAGCTATAACTATCCATGTTTACTAGAATACATCGAGAGATTTCAATTGAAATACATTAATCAACGATGTGCTGTTTCAATTCAGCTTGATTCACTTACGTTTTCGATAAATCTATCTACATATGATAATCTACGTAGACTGGTAGATCGCTGAATAATTCCATCTGCGTCAAACTACAAAATTCACGAAGGTAAATCTGACAACATGTAAGCTTATGTTTGGAGATATATCTGTAGACCGAAACCAAATTGCATCGTGGTATATCAATGGATATACATATATAAACGTTATGGTGATTGTATACAGATATTTCCATCTTCGTTAAGACGCTTATCCCAACAATTATCCTTCTTCACATAGCTATAACTATCCATCTTTACTAGAAAACATCGAGATATTCCAATCAAAATACATTAATCAGCGTTCACTTTCTTGGGGATAAATCTATCTACATATGACAATCTACATTGACAGATAGATCGCTACATAATTCAATCAACGTGATGATGTGTCGATATCCATATAACGAACTATACAAAGATTAATCTGACATGTAAGCTTATATCTTGAGACATCTATAGACAGAAACCAAATTACATCGTGCTATATCAAAGAATATACATATGCCAACGTTATGGTGATTGTATAGAGATGTTTCCATCTTCGTTAAGATCCTTATCTCAACATATATCCTTATTCACATAGCTATAACTATCCATCTTTACTAGAATGCATCGATATATTTCAATACAAATGCATTAATCTACGTTGTGTTGGTTCATTTCAGCTAGATTCACTTTCTTCGGGATAAATCTATCTACATATGATAATCTACTTAGACTGATAGATCGCTACATAATTCCATCTACGTGATGATGTGTCCATATACATATAACGAACTACACGAAGATAAAACTGACAACATGTTAGCTTATGTTTGGAGATATATATGTAGACCGAAATCAAATTGCACCGTGCTATATCAATGGATATACATATATCAACGTTATGGTGATTGTATAGAGATGTTTCCATCTTCGTTAAGATCCTTATCTCAACATATATCCTTCTTCACATAGCTATAACTATCCATATTTACTAGAATACATCGAGATGTTTCAATCAAAATTCATTAATCTACGTTGTGGTGGTTCAATTCGGCTAGATTCAGATTCTTGGGGATAAAAGTAGTAATATGGGGCACTGGAAAATTCAGTCAAAAACAGCTTGGGGCACAATGGGGACAAAACAGCTTGGGGCACTATAGGGACAAGGGAAATTTAACATGGTGGGCCTGTATAGGGACAAGGGAAATTTAACATGGTGGGCCTGCAGAGGGACAAGGGAAATTTAATATGGTGGGCCTGTATAGGGACAAGGGAAAATTAAACATGGGGAATATTATTGGTATAGGAGACTGTCTAGCGATAAGGGAAAAAAATGGAGGCAAAGAAAGCTAATATCTTTTCGAGGCCTATGAGTGGCCCTGAAAAGGGCCTTTGGATACTTCTTCTTCTTTTATTTTCTGCCGTTGTTCCACCACCTTTCGATTTTTCCAATGATCCCCGTTTTCTTCTTCTTGTCCTCGGGAATCCAATTATGATGTCCCATAGCTCTAAACTTTTCCTGAACTTTGATCCATCTTTGATTTAGTTGATCAAAGTCCTCTTTCTTCTTTTTGTTCTTTTGTACCTTTTTCTCCTTAGCCCAGTTTTCTTTAATCTTGATCACCTGTTCTTCAATCACTATTCTCATCATTGCTTCTGCTTTCTTTAGCTGGTCTAGACCCCACTTCACATATTCCCACTATATCAAATGTAATGTTTCTTCTAGAAAGCACCTGACTTTGATGACATGATCAAGTGCCTGCTTCAAGTTCCCTATTCTTATATATGATTGGTTTAAGCACAAAGATGTACCAGGCAGTACACATATGCGGGCCCCAATCCAGGCGATTCCTAGTATAGGAAAGGGCCTGTTTCCTCGCAACTGCATTCACTTTCCCCTATTCCCGAGAAGAGACAAAAGGTTGGGGATAGGTACAGTACAATTACAACAATGAACATTAAGTAGCCCTAAGAAGGGCTGTTCTGTAATCTGGTCCTCCACTTTTCCCTCGGTGTCATTGATAGCATCAGCAGTTCCATTTATAGTAGGAGTTTCCTCTGACCCTTGCCACCCCGTTTTTTATATTTGGTTTTTTATGTTGGGGTGTAGGGTCAGAGCGCATCCCCTATCAAAAAGTTGGAATTCGCCGACACCGGCTGGTGTCGGCATGGGGTACTCGCCTACTGACAGGCCTAGAAAATTTTAATGACTTTATATTCGGTCATACTTACATTAAATCGATAGGGAAATAATTTATCTTCTCAGAAATTACAAATATAACACTGATTGTGTATTTAATCCATTGTCGGACGAGACGAAATTACAGCGTTGACGAATTTTGACCTCGATCGCACCATTTGCATTGCTAGTCACGTGACTAGCCAAATCTCGCAGCCGATATGCAAAACACGTCACAGGTCAAATAGTCACGTGATAACAACAAACCCGCGTTGTCGTATGGTTTCAGCGTGATCTATTAGTCCGAGTTTCCTCTGACCCTTGCCACCCCGTTTTTTATATTTGGTTTTTTATGTTGGGGTGTAGGGTCAGAGCGCATCCCCTATCAAAAAGTTGGAATTCGCCGACACCGGCTGGTGTCGGCATGGGGTACTCGCTTACTGACAGGCCTAGAAAATTTTAATGACTTTTATATTCGGTCATACTTACATTAAATCGATAGGGAAATAATTTATCTTCTCAGAAATTACAAATATAACACTGATTGTATATTTAATCCGTTGTAGGACGAGACGAAATTACAGCGTTGACGAATTTTGACCTCGATCGCACCATTTGCATTGCTAGTCACGTGACTAGCCAAATCTCGCAGCCGATATGCATAACACGTCACAGGTCAAATAGTCACGTGATAACAACAAACCCGCGTTGTCGTATGGTTTCAGCGTGATCTATCTGCCTCTTTCCAGGACGATGCGACAAAGACACGTTTCCGATTGGTGTCATCTCAATTAATGTTGAAAAGCAAATGTTCTTTCATGTTATACTAAACATTGATTGACTTTCATTCACTATTTTCGAGTGTTTGCTTCATCAACATTCAGTCATTGGAAAATAATTGTACATATACTATGATGGAGTGTTCCTGCTGCGGCACAGAGTTTCAGAAAAAAAAAGGATTTAAAAGAATAGCCATTCATTCTAAATTTAAAGGTGGACCTAGTGCGGCAGAATTACTAGAAGAAACATATTCTGTAACATTCACGCCTGAAAAACGTGCATTCATTTGTACTAAATGCAGCTCGACAATAAAATCCTTGGATGTATGCAAGACTAACCTTGATGAGGTAGAGGAGATATTCAGAAAAATTCGAAAATCAGAGTCGTATGTAAGAAGTAAGATTCAAATCACGCCAACCCACAGCGGAATTGCTAAGAAAACCAAGGTTATCTCAACACCAAGAAAAGCATACCAACCAAAGCTGATGTGAAGAAAATCTTTGACAGAATAAAAGGTAAGTACATAAATAACTATAACATCTATCAGCATTCTAGATAACCATTTCTTATTATAATTCAGCATCAGTTCCATATCATATATGTGACTATATTAAATCTAAATTCAAAATTTGAAGCTCATAATTCTATGTATAGAATGAGAAAAGATTAAACTAACCTGTAAACAGGCCATCCATACCTAGGAATAATTGTGACTTTCTGTTTTCTTAAACCAGGTGTAAATAACACTCCTATTGGGAAGGCAATACAACTTTTGGCACACTCAAGATACAGAAATGGTCTGCGACAACTCTTTAAACAAAGCAGATCTGCCAAGAAAGCTGCAGTTTATGTCATTTGTGATGTAGTGAGGCAGGAGATCTGCAGCTTTACAAAAATGGTTTCCAAAAGTGGTTTCAATGGTGGATTGTCCTCAATTTTGGATTTTGAATGGGTCAAAATGATGTATCATGCCAATAAATGTTGCCCCAGTTTGCTTGAGCTTGTCAAAGCCAGCATAACCAAGAAGTACTACCACAACTCTGCCACAAAAAGGATCGGAAGAAAGGTCATCTCTTTAGTACCTGTCATTGGCTCCCTCCTATGTATAATCAGTTTTATCAGAACCAGGCAATGTACTATCCTGCAACAGCTGGTTTCCATTATAATGTGGTTAGGTGGTTGTAAGAGAAAGGTAACACAATCATTCAAGTATAATTAGCAATTTTATCTAAATTGTATGGATTCAGCATTTTTTTTAAAACCTACAAGGAAAGGCTAAACATTTTATTTACCCAGACTTTACAAATAAATTTAAAGAATGCAGCATGCATTTTAATTAATTTAATGCAAATTAATTACCGTTTATGCATTTTTTTAAAACCGTAGATATGTTGTTAATTTTTATTGTAACTATGGTTATTTATGAATATATATTCTGGTGATTGTTAGCAACAGTAGAGAAGATTTTGACAGTAAGGTTAAGTTGTGGATAGATAAATTGTCAGGAAAAGAAAGAGGCATAAACCATTGTGAACATGATAGAATTTTCTATATGTAATGTCCATGATATATTGTGGTATATCAGAATCATACTAATTGTTTCATTTTTTTTTATTTTCAGTTTTGATAATTTAAAAGGGTTATTGTGAAAAGAATTAAAATTGTTGAGTGTCAATTCTTACAATTCTTTGTTTAAATGTTTACTTCATGATACTTATATTTTAGGTCACCTAAGTATATAATGTTCAACAACACATCATCCAAATTTAGCATAAAAGTGAGGCATAACAATTTTGTTTGAGGTACACACAACTGTAGGCTTTATTAAACAGTAAGCAAGCATTATGACAAAATTATACATATTCTTTCCTTTCTTAGATAAAGGAGATGAAACTTTGGATGAGCTGCCAGAGTTAGAGTATGTTTTGGATGATGAAGAGGATGAGGATTTGATGGAGGAGGAAGAGCAGGCAGAGGAGGAAGAGCAGGTGGAGGAGGAAGATGAAGAGGAGAATGAGAAAGAAGAAGAGGAATCTAGTTCAGTCCAAGAAAGTGATGAGTTGACTAGTGTAGAATGTATATTCAGATGATTAATCAAGTCATTGACATGGATATCTGAAATTACTGTTTTTAAAATAATATAATGATAATATTTTTCATCATTAAATTTCTAGTAAGAAAAAACAATCTGAACAATGTCATACATAAAGTAAAAAGTCAAATACCTCCAGGTTTCTGTCACAGTATGCAAATTCTACGACGTGGGGAAAGTTATCAATAATAGTTATCTGAGATATTACAATGTATGTGAGATGGACACGAGTCATTAATATCCACCATTATGACCAGGTTTAATGGAGGAAAATGATACCAGATATCGCAATAATTTACATGCAACAGATTTTAAATCACTTATGAAAAATTTAAATTGACACTGAATAACATTTGATATATTTGAACTACAAGAATATTTTCTGAAGATCACAGATTGAAGCCTATGCATGTCAGTTATAATTTAAGATATCAATGCACAATGCTTGCTTAATTTAAGAATAATATATTCAAATATTACATTAGTTTTACTATTTTTGCAGCATTCAACAATGAAAGTAGGTCACATTGACCAATAATTGTAATGCTAATGATTTTGTTCATATTGTCAAACTTAAATCATCCAAGTAAAATTTAATCTTTTAGAGTGCTCCATGCATAATGATGCCATTCCGTGTAGTCAGTTGATAACTTTTTTCTTAGTGAAAGTTGTTACTGAGTTGTATAATTGTTATTGCCAACTATTTACTATATTTTGTCATGAATGGTCACCATATCTACTAAACATACAACTCTTTCCTGTATTTTTATTCATATTATTGTTTATAATGTTATTGTCAAACAACCACACAGTGGAATGAATGATTATTATCATACAAAGCACTCTCATTTAAAATTTCAGTTACAACTGAAGTAACATCTGAGTCGGTTATGTTGCCTATTTCCAACATTAACCAAAAATTATACTTTGATATTACTTTTGATAATATTAACCAGAAGATTGGTGTCTGGCATCATGTGAGGGGCAAGAGAAATACCATGCTGAACATGGTACAGGGATTTGCCACACTGGAAAGGATTGGTAGCTATGGAATGTCAAATGTATTCCCTTCACCAGAGGCCATAAGGAATGTAAAGATTTCAGATATCTTACCATCCAGTGAAGACGAGATGGCCTTAAAAGAGGAGCTAGCAGTTATAGTCTCAAGGATTCTGACAACATATGTTCCTGCCTATGCTGGACTTGACACTGTGTGGTCCATTCCTCATCAATATTCATCAGAATCAGCATTCAGGAGTGAAATTGTTATAGTATATATTTCTCACTCTCTTTATATATACATACACATTTGCCTACATACTGTCATTTTCATGCACCATGCAAAGTATAGTTATATGATGTCATATTTGAGACAAATTAAATTTTTTGTGCAGTATTTTGCAAATTATAGGTAATAAATAATAAATGCTTTTCTTTAGGCATCATTTACCTACTCTAACATATATAATCCACATGGTCAAAATTAATGATATTGTTACAAGCACAGGGGTATTCACTTGACCGAGCGGTGTCAAAACCCTGGCGCGAGTCACGCTGGAAGTCATATGTTTTCCCCAAATTTCCAAAGACTTCCATACAACTTGAGTTGTAAAATGGAAAGAAAGACGTGTCTGCTATAATTATTAATCTTTGCTGTAATCAATGGGCGACCCAGAGGAGACAACTTGCCCAAACGTCCATTAACTGCACCTTTACATGGTTTTTCTTCATTATCATCCGTTTTCCGTACCGATAGCTTGTCATGCCATAGAAATTACACCAGTATTCCCTTACTAACTGGGAAATATTTAACTGCGCGACCCTAGGCCAGTCCATCCACAGAATTTCCGGCGTATCACACTCATATACATACGCCAACTTTCCACTATGGCCACATAAACGGTACCTACCAAGTTCCAACTTATTGATTCCATTCTATAATTTACTGATTTCCAACCATAAATGCTGCCTTTTCAATCACACTACTTGTATACACCACTGAATTTTAATATGGACTATGTTACGAAAAGGGACAGTCATTCGGCTTGTACCCAAAATCACTACTAACGACCCAAGCATGCTTCAAATTCACTAACACTTACTCCAAATTTATTACAATATATTTATAATTATTGCTAACCTCTGTATTATGAACACACATTTAAAAGGGACACATGTTATGACCAACTGAATATGCTTCACTAAGATAATAACTATTTGCTGTTAACTGTCAGTATATATCAATGAAAAGAAATTTAAAGAATTTAAAAATAATACATTTAGACAGGTTTGATTGTTCATTTTAAGTTAGACTATAACTTCAGTCAAACAGATTGTTTGTATGTAATAATAATAATAATGAGGACTTGGTATAGAGCCTAATCTTTAGAAGCTCTAAGCGCTTGACATCTATAATGAAATGACTACAGAAAAAAAATATGAAATTGGAAAACAAAAAATGCTGAAAATATTTAAGGTAGGAAACATTATTAGGTTTTTAAGTTTGCTTTTGCAGTTGAAAAAGGTTAGTTTTAAGAGCACTCTTGAAATGGATCATCGTCTTTGTGTCTAATTTACACTTTAGTTCAGAATGAAGTTGTTGGTTAATTTATGCTCATATTTTGTATTTTGTTAGCCCCCTTTCAAAGATCAAATGACAGTAAACAAATAATCCAATGCAACATTGGTTCTCTCTCTCTCTCTCTCTCTCTCTCTCTCTCTCTCTCTCTCTCTCTCTCTCTCTCTTCTTGCCTTGTCTAATATCATTGGTGGGAGAATGTAACATACACTTATCCCATACCCCGTGGGAAGGACGGCAAATGTGTCACTTCCATCAATAAGTGATTTTATTATCTCATACTGTTTTTCTTTAATTTTAAAATTATATCCATTTTCAAGAAGTATCTCATTGGCAAGAGATTCCATGTATTTACCTGCCATGTTGCAATATAGATGTATGCACCAAATCTTCTTTGAGGAAAGAATACAACAAACTCGAAACTATTAATTCTGCCGCACTAGGTCCACCTATAAATTTAGAATGAATGCCTATTCTTTTAAATACTTTATTTTATTTTTTTCTGAAACTCTGTGCCGCAGCAGGAACACTCCATCATAGTACATGTAGTATGTACAATTATTTTCCAATGACTGAATGTTGATGAAGCAAACACTCGAAAATAGTGAATGAAAGTCAATCAATGTTTAGAATAAAATGAAAGAACATTTGCTTTTCAACATATTAATTGAGATGACACCAATCGGAAACGTGTCTTTGTCGCATCGTCCTGGAAAGAGGCAGATAGATCACGCTGAAACCATACGACAACGCGGGTTTGTTGTTATCACGTGACTATTTGACATGTGACGTGTTTTGCATATCGGCTGCGAGATTTGGCTAGTCACGTGACTAGCAATGCAAATGGTGCGATCGAGGTCAAAATTCATCAACGCTGTAATTTCGTCTCCTCCGACAACGGATTAAATACACAATCAGTGTTATATTTGTAATTTCTGAGAAGATAAATTATTTTCCTATCTATTTAATGTAAGTATGACCCAATATAAAGTCATTAAAATTTTCTAGGCCTGTCAGTAGGCGAGTACCCCATGCCGACACTAGCTGGTGTCGGCGAATTCCAACTTTTTGATAGGGGATGCGCTCTGACCCTACACCCCAACATAAAAAACCAAATATAAAAAATGGGGTGGCAAGGGTCAGAGGAAACTCGGACTATTCCATTTATTTTCCTTTGAATATTGTCTATGCATTTCTTCCAATCTTCTCTTCCTGTGAAGTTCAGTTCAAGGTCCGGATAATTTTGAATATTAAGTGCCATTAGCTTTCTTAATTCTATATATGCAACCCCATAGGACATGTGATGAAGTGATGGTAATGCAACTTTATTGTGGCGACATTGTGTCGCTGGGCCTGATAGTCCTGGATTAAGACTACCTTATGTTTCTATTTGGGGTCATATAAGTATGATTGTAAAGTAAACTTATTGTTTGAGTGTAAAGTAAACTTATTGTTGCAACATTGTGTCGCTGGGCCTGATAGTCCTGGGTTAAGACTACCTTATAATTCTATTTAGGGCCATATGAAGAATAAATGTATAATATGTAAGAGTTTTTAATAGTATGTGTTGTGGTGTCCATGAGGCTGCATATAGGAGGATAAAGATAGTATTGTTGACATGGAAGAGCTTGGAAAAGAAGGTGATGTTAAGAAGGTTTTTTCCCAGACTACACTTATTTGTTATATTTGATGTGCCTGTTTGTCGTATGACACTATACCAGGTCATGAAAGGAGGGTTGATGTAAATTTGCGTTTGCATAAGGTTATTTAACAACCTCTTATTGACACCCCTTCTCCTTTCATTTCCCTAACAGTGGTCACAGACTTATCACATTTTAAAAAAAAAAAAAAAATTCTATTAATCTTTAAGTCAATTGTAGCAATGTAACTCCCGTTTGGCGGGATGCGCATTTAAGTCCAGAGTGTGGGTTGGTATAAACTCGCAAGTTGCATAGAGTTCTTTGACCCTATATTGACACCCATCCTCACTCTTTCCCCACATGCGCCCCTAGCCAGTGTCACATAATGTAAAATTGGATAATATTATTGTTGTTATTGTATGTATTTTAATTTTATTTTATCTATTATCCTACTTTTATGAATAAATAATCCCTTTATTGATAGAAAAATGTAACATATGTAACCCCCCTTAGCGGGATGCGCAGTCAGGCCAGAAGCGTGGATTGATATAAACTCGCAAGGTGCATAGAATTTTATAACCCTATATTGACATCCATCCTCACTCCTTTCCCATCTGCGCCCCTGGCTGGTGTCACATAGTGTAATTATATTATTGTTTCTATTTTTGTTATTAATAGTTTATCCTATTTGATCTATTAATCCTGCCTTTATAAGTAAATAATCCCTTTGTTGATAGAAAAAATGCAACCCCCTCTTGGCGGGATGCGCAGTTGAGTCAAGAGTGTGAATAGGTATAAACTCGCAAGGTGCGTAGAGTTCTTTTGACCCTATATTGACACCCTTCCTCACTCCTTTCTCACCTGCGCTCCTAGCCTGGGGCACATAGTGTAATATTATATTATATATATTAGGTTATTGTTGCTATTGTTGTTATGTGTATATTGTTATATTTTATCTATTAAACCTGCTTTTATGAGGAAGTTAATGATATTAGTAACTGTTGTTTTGAAATTGTTTTGGTCTGGATTTAATATTTCTGGGTATGTATATGGTGCTTTATTTTTCACTTGTTCAAGTTTAAATGCCTGTCTATCATTTATAGTAGCCTTACAAGTGTTGAATATATGCCCTAAATCTTCTGGTAAATTACATCTATAACAATTTATATTGTGTGGGAAGGGTCCTAAATATTTTGCAAAACTGTTAGCCAGCTTTGTTTTTCCTATCATTATTCTATTAAATTTAATTTGTTCTAATCTGGTTCTTCCCACCATTAATGCTGTCCTATTTACTTTTTTAAGAACTGTGCGTAATACTCTGCCCTGATTATGATTATTCCATTCATTTTGCCATTTATTATTTATCCAATTGTAGATTATACTATAAATTTCGAGATGACTATATTTTAATGTGATCCAATTAGGATCGTTTAGTTTTTCATTAGCTAACTTGTCAGCTAATTCATTATCTTTTACATTTATATGTGATGGTATCCACATAAATTCTATCATTATATTTTGTTTATTAGCTTGCTGTATAATTTGTTGAACTTGGAAGAGAAATTTTTTTCTAGTGTTAGATTGGTTATTACGTATAGATTGTAGGACACTGAACGAGTCACTGACAATCAAGGTTTTATGTGGTTTATGTATTTTAATCCATTTCAGAGCCTCAATGATGGCCCAGAACTCAGCTGTGTAAATAGAACAGTGTTTTGGGAGCCGACTGCCCATGTTAACATTATGTTCTGGTATAACCCAAGCAGCTGCCGTCCTATCAGGGTTAACACTCCTGGATCCATCCGTGAATATCTGAAGATGCTGACTATATTGTGTATTAAGTTTTTCCATAACAAGCATTTTTAAATAGTGTTGATTTTGTTGTTTATTTCCTTTGTTTAATAGAGAAAGATCAACTCTGATTGGTACATAAATTAAGGGTAGGCAAGCAAGTTGGAGTTTTTAAGTAACAACCGACCACTCAGGGTCATTTGTGCTACTTTTATATATCGCTGGACATTTATTTTCCCTATTTATATGTGCACAATAGTGCACTTATCAATTTGGGCGTTATACCGAATTACTAATTAGTAACTATCGGTATAGATGTAAGCCCTGGGGCAGGTAGGCAAGACCCATCCACACCTCCCCTTATCAACGTCGTTGGAAGGTCAGCAGGAAGAGGCAAAGGCGGAAGAGGTCCCGGAGGCAAATTCATCATCGTCCTACACGCAGAGGCAGCGCCACACGCACACCCGGACCCCAACAAAGAAACACGAGGCGTCCACACCCTAGGTTAATAATTACCACTATGCAACCCCATAGGACATTGTGTCATAGTGTATGTGCTATACTATGTTGTGATGTGAATCGTTGTAATGTTATTTAGTAATATTGCATTATTGTTGCAACATTGTGTTGCGGGGCCTGATAGTCCTGGGTTAAGACTACCTTATATTTCTAATAAGGTCATATAAGATCATGTTTATAAGTATGTAAAGTGAGTGTGTGTTGTCCATGAGGTTGCAGTCCCATTAATTTTATTTCAAATTTAGTCCAGTTATACTAGTGGATGCCCTAGACCAATTATGTGCAAGCCACCTGTGCAATTGTGTCGAGATATATAAGTTACGGAATTTCCTAACACTTATCACTATGCCCCTAGTTAAGTACAAAGTGTACTGTACAATTCGCCACCATCCTACCGGAGAAAATCCCTTCTCGAAGAGGGAAATTCTCCCTAGAAAAAACAAAAAACCTATACTAGGGTGTCAGAGTGACTATTTGATTTGTTCAGGTTAGGTTGTTTTAAGTTATGAATTTTGGTTGGGTGTGATCCGAAATGGTCATTTTTGAGATTTGATGTTTGGTTAGTCAAATGGAATTCTCACACCAATCGATATTGCGAGAATTCAATGTCTATTCACATGTAACAGAGAAAACCGTCAGGACAATACAGACAGACAGACAGATTTAGAAATGGAGGTGGGAGGGGTCAGTCAGCTTTTGTGCAGGAATGATTGGGTTAAGCACAGAGATGTACCAGGCTGTACACATATGCGGGCCCCAATCCAGGCGATTCCTAGTATAGGAAAGGGCCTGTTTCCTCGCAACTGCATTCACTTTCCCCTATTCCCGAGAAGAGACAAAAGGTTGGGGATAGGTACAGTACAATTACAACAATGAACATTAAGTAGCCCTAAGAAGGGCTGTTCTGTAATCTGGTCCTCTACGTTTCCCTCGATGTCAGTGATAGCATCAGTAGTTCCATTTATTGTCCTTTGAATATTGTCTTTGCAATCCTCTCTTTCTGTGAAGTCCAGTTCAAGGTCGTTAGAAATTAATTGAATAATTTTGAATATTAAGTGCCATTAGCTTTCTTATTCTGGCAGGGAAGAGCTTGGAAAAGAGGGTGATGTTAATAAGGAGGTTTTTTCCCAGACTACACTTATTTATTACATGATGTGCCTGTTTGTTGTTGGCCGGATGCGCATTTAAGTCCAGAGTGTGGGTTGGTATAAACTCGCAAGGTGCGTAGAGTTCTTTGACCATATATTGACACCCATCCTCACTCTTTTCCCACATGCGCCCCTAGCCGGTACCTATTCTTAAAATACCAGGGATAAATTTTTTTGTTTAAAGCTAATTTAGTTTATAATTTCAATACAGGCTAAGTAGCGGTAATCTCTGCCAGAACCGTAATAATGAGTGAATGTAAACTCGTAGGCACGTAGAATTCAATATGAACCCAATATCGACACCCATCCAAATCACGACTCCGACAGAGTCACAGGCTAGTCTTATGCATAGTTATTAATTAACTAGATATTGTTGTTAAAATTATTTTAATATTTATAATGTAATTAATAATTGAGTTATCATGGGAACAAAAGGCGTGAAGTTTTGTGGGTTGATACCAGGGATAAATTATTTTGTTTAAAGGTAGTTTAATTTATAATTTGACTACAAGCTAAGTAGCGGTAATCTCTGCCAGAACCGTGATCATGAGTGAATGTAAACTCGTAGGCACGTAGAGTTCAATATGAACCTAATATCGACACCCACCTGAATCACGACTCCGACAGAGTCACAGGCTAGTCTTATATATATTTAGAGTAGGGTTATGTTTAGGGTAATGTAACTTATGTTTTACTTTATTGACAATTTTAGAGAATTTATTTAGTATAATATCCTATGCTAGTGTTATATTTTATCAATTAAGTTCGAATTAATAAGAAAATCAATTATGTTTTTTGCAGTTAATTGTATATTGGGTTGTGCTACATTAAGTATGTTTGGATATGCACTTGTTGTTTTCCCTAATTTTTGTTTATTTTTAAGTGTGTTTCTATGTATAATATTGTTTGTGCATTTGTTGAATATATGATCTAAATCTTCTGGTTGTTTGCACTTAAAGCAGTTTATGTTATGGGGAAATGGTCCTAGATATTTACCAAAGCTGTTAGCCAACTTTGTTTTTCCTATCATTATCCTATTCATTTTGATTTGTTCACGTCTTGTATTGCCTAGTATTATTGTTGTTCTTTTAACAGTTTTTATAATATTATGTAGTACTTTCCCTTTAGTCGATAAACTCCAGTTGCTTTGCCATAAGTTATTTATCATGTCATGTATTAATCTATACATTTCAGTATGGCTATACGGTAATGGTTCATAGTGCAGTTCATTTAGTTTGTCATTAGCTAGTTGGTCAGCTAATTCATTTTCCTTTATATCTATGTGTGAAGGTACCCATAGAAAATCTACTATAATATTTTGAGTTTTGAGTTTAGTTATTTGATATTGTAGTTGATATAGGAAGTTTTTCCTACTATTGGAGTTATTATTATGAATAGTTTTTAGGACACTAAGCGAGTCACTGACAATTAGTGCTTTTGTAGGTTTATGTTGTTGTATCCATATCAGAGCTTGTAGTATAGCCCAGAATTCAACACTATATATGGAACAATAGTCTGGTAAGCGTTTGCCCTCTTTTATTTGAAGACTAGATATGACCCATGCTGCCGCTGTTCGTGCAGGATCGATATTTTTGGAACCATCCGTATAAATTTTTAGATGATTTTTGTATTTATTATTTATCTGTTCATTTACAAGCATTTCCAAAAAATGTGGGTCCTGTATTTTATTACCTTGATTTTGCAAGGAGAGATCTACGTGTATATAGTTCATTCTCCAGGGAATTATAATTGGAGGTTTAAGTTTTTGTACTTGAAATATATCAACAGGGAGTTTGGTTTTTATATTATGTATCTGTTTACCAAATAAGTTAGAATATTTACCTCGTTTTATTAGTGGTTTATTGCATTTTTTAATGGCCTGTAATGTGGGGTGTGTTTCATTATGAGTTGACAAACTTGCGACATATCTCAACATGACCTCTTGTCTTCTCAATTGAAGCGGAGGTTCACCTGTCAGAACCTGCAACTCTTCTGCTGATGTAGATGGCAATGCCCCAGTTGCTATAAGGAGGGCTTTTCGTTGTATTTGTGTAATTTTATTGAGTAATGTTGGTGATGCCGTGGTGTAAATCTGGCACCCGTAATCAATTTTAGATCGAATAAGTGATCTATATAGAGTAATTATTGTTTTTTGACAGGCACCCCAATGTGTACCTTGTATACTTCTAATTAGATTAAGGTCTAAATTACACCTTTTAATTAGGTCTGTAATATGATATGACCATTTCATGTGTTGATCAAAGTACATTCCTAAAAATTTAACTACCTTTACAAATGTTATATCTTGATTTTGTAGGGTGAGTTTTGGATATATTATATTATTTTTATAAGGGGTAAATAGTACAGCTACTGTTTTTTGGTGTGAAAATTTAAATCCCCATTTATCAGCCCAGTTACCTATATTATCTAAACTATTTTGTATTTCAGCAATATGGTTCCGGTTGGATGGGTCGCCTGCTCGCCAGAGGGCACTATCATCGGCAAATTGTGATAGCCCAACTTGTGGAGTAGCTACATTTTTATCTAAGTCATTTATCATAATGTTAAATAAGGTAGGGCTGAGTACACTCCCTTGAGGGGTACCATTTTCTAAAGTGTACTTTTCAGAATATGTTGTTCCTATCCTAGTGGTAATTTTACGGTCAATTAGAAAGTCATTTATGAAGTTATATATATTACCTGTTATGCCATATTGATTTAATTTAGTTAATAGTCCCTTAGTCCAAACAAGATCAAATGCTTTTTCCATATCTAAAAAGACAGCGATAAGGTTTCTGTTTTTACGTTGATGATTATTGAAAGCAAGTTTGATGGCTGATTCTAATTTAATTAGTTGATCTATAGTAGATCTAATATTACGAAAACCACATTGATTTTTAGATATGAGATTATTGGTTTCTAAATGATATTTAAGCCTATTATTGATAATAATTTCCATAATTTTACATATATTATTTGTAAGGGAAATAAGCCTATATGAATTTACATCATTTCTATCTTAATTTGGTTTTAATATGGGAATAACTACTGCTGTTTTCCATTTTATTGGGAGTTTTCCAGTATTCCAAATCTTCTTATACATATTTAATATTATTTTTATAAAGTTGATAGGTAATTTTTTTATAAATTGAATATCCTATTGTATCCTCTCCAGGTGAGGTGTCTTTTTTAGTTTTAAGGGCTTGATACCATTCATTAATGGTAATTTTATCATTTAAATAAGAGTTTTTGGTCCCTAAATCTGCAAATGTATGTTTATAGTCTGTTTCAATTTTATTTCTATGTTCCTAGAATTTCTTGGTGTGATTTGTATTACTGCTCATAGCTTGGAAATGTGTTGCTAATGAGTCAGCTTGCTCTTTATGATTACTGGTATTATTTATTTTGGGCGTATTATTTGTATGTTTACCCCTAATTATTCTAATTTTATCCCAGACTTGTTTTGAGTTAGTTTTATAATCTAGGTTGCTGCAATATTTTTGCCATCTATTCATTTTACCCTGTTTTATTGCATATTTTAATTCAGTGTCATATTTTTTATATTCCTTAAAATGCTCAGTATTATTTGTACGTTTAAATCTATTTAATGCTTTTCGTTTGTTTTGTCTAATATTATTGATTTCATTTGTCCACCAAGGGACACTAAGTTTAGTAGATTTACAATTAGTTTTTGGAATAGAGGCATTAGCTGCCCTTATTATAGCATTTGTAATATTTTCATAATATTGATCTATGTCTTCACTTTGAATATCCTCAAGTTTTTCATTTATAATATTTTGTTGAAAGTTATCCCAATCTGCTTTTTTATAGTTCCATTTAGGGATTTTGTTGTTAGTTTCTAATTGTGCAGAGTTTTGTAGTGTGGTTATTATAAGAAAGTGGTCACTTCCCATTGTGTCTGTTTGTTCTACACTCCATGTTGCTATTTGTGCAAGTTTGGGAGTACATAAAGTAAGATCTATGGCTGATAAAGTGCCATCTACCGGATTAAGTCTGGTTTTTGTGCCATCATTAAGTATTACAAAGTTAGATTCATTAATCCATTTTTCAATCCTCCTACCTCTACTATTTGTTATTTCACCCCCCCCCCCCTCCCCATATTTCATTATGAGAATTAAAGTCACCTAGCACAATTGCTTGATTATTGCCTATGTGTAATTTAAATGCTTGTAGTGCAAGGTTATGAGTTTCTTTAATATCTCCTCCTGGATCATATAAATTATATAGGATAAATTTAGTTTTGCCCGTATTTATTGAAAGGGCCTGTACTTCAATTTGGGAAATTTTAATTCTATCTTATTCTATTGGAATTATTGAGGCTGATGGAATGTTATTATTTAAAAAAAACAACTATTCCCCCCCCCCCCCCCCCGTTGTCCTTCTTTCCTATTTTGAAAGTATCCAGGAGCATATCCTTGAATAGATAGTAGTGGTTTAGTATTAGGAGTTATTTTAGTTTCCTGTATGCAGATAATATCAGGTTTAATTGATGTATTTATTAGTTTTAGTTCATTAATATTTACTGTTATACCTCGAGCATTCCATTGCCATATTATTAGATTTGATTTATGTCTATTTATGTTTCTATTGTTATTCTCTATTGTTGTATTATTCATGTTCGGGAAATATCTTTTCAGTTTTATTACCCTCTTCTATGTGTTGTAAAAGGTGCATGGAGCCCATTTGTGAGGGTAGCTATGTAGTCTCTATCCTTATTTGTTGCGTTACTAATGTAACGACCTATTTCAGTGATAGCTAGTTCTATTGTAGGGAGTGTTAAATTGTTGACCAAATCAATAGTTGTTTCAGTTTCAGTTTGTGTCTGAGTGTCACATGTTAATTTGTCACTTTGCATAACTATGTCAGTTGTTATGATTGTGTTTATTTTATTTTGAGTGTTTAGTAGTTTTAGATTTTTAATTTCACTATGTTCCTTTTTACCATTTGTTTTGTTTTGCTTCTGCAAAATTATTTCTTGTTTTGCTTTGTTATATGTTCAGTTATTTATATTCATTGAGGAGACTATTTCTTTCTCCATTATTGCACTTGGACATATGTCAGAGTTAGCAGAGTGCTCTCCCTTGCAGTTTGCACATTTGGGTTTTTCCCTTTTGCATGTCCCCATGTGTGGCCCCCCACAGTTTTCACATAGATGTTTAAAGGTGCAAGTGACTTTATAATGTCCCCAGTGTTGACAGTTGGTACAAAATCTTACTTTATTAATAAAGGGTTGAGTTTTGTATCTAATACCCATGGATCCAAGTTTAATTATCGATGGCAATGGGGTGAGGGTCTCTATCACTGTAACACTTTGAGTCTTAGTTAGATTGATTTTCCCTATTTTGTAATTTTTGATGATGTTATTGCCTCCCTCTGTCAGTTTATCTTTTATCTCCTGATTGCTACTGTGCGCCAATTTGCCTTTTAATTTGAGGACTGATTTGTATTTAATTGGCTGTGATTGTTGTTGTTGTTGTTGTTGTTTACCTTGAGTATTTCTGTCCTTTTTTGCTTTTTCCTTACTTGACTGACTGACTAGTTGGTGTTTTAAAGTTGCCACCGTTCACTAGGAACATTTGGGCAACTTTTATATCCAGCATATCGCTGGACATTTATTTACCCTTTTTATATGTGCACAATAGTGCACTTATCGATTTGGGGCGTTATACCGAATTACTAATAAGTAACTATCGGTATAGATGGAAGCCCTGGGGTAGGTAGGCAAGACCCATCCACACCTACCCTTATCAACTTCGTCGGAAGGTCAGCTGGAAGAGGAAAGGGCGGAAAGACCCTGGAATTAATTCATCGTCGTCCCACACGCAGAGGCAGCGCCGCACATACACCCGGACCCCAGCGAAGAGCGCCACACCCTAGGTTAATTATTTGCAACCCCATAGGACATTGTGCCAAAGTGGAAGTGCTATACTATGTTGTGATGTAGATTGTTTTAATGTTATTTAGTATTTCATTATTATTGCAACATTGTGTTGCGGGGCCTGATAGTCCTGGGTTAAGACTACCTTATATTTCTAATAAGGACATATATGTAAGTGAGTGTGTGTGTTGTCCATGAGGTTGCAGTCCCTTTAATTTTATTTCAATTTAATCCAGTTATACTAGTGGATGCCCTACACCAATCATGTGTAAGCCACCTGTGCAATTGTGTCGAGATATATAAGTTATGGAATTTCCTAACACTTATCACTATGCCCCTAGTTAAGTACAAAGTGTACTGTAAAAGTCACCACCATCCTACCGGTGAAAATCCCTTCTCGAAAAGGGAAATTCACCCTAGAAAAAAAAACAAAATACCTACACTAGGGTGTCAGAGTGACTATTTAAGTTTGTTCAGGTTAGGTTGTTTTTAAGTTATGAATTTGGTTGGGTGTGTTCCGAAATGGTCATATTTGAGATTTGAAATTTGGTTAGTCAAATGGAATTCTCATACCAATCAATTTTGCGAGAATTCAATATCTAAGAACATGTAACAAAGAAACCAACAGGACCATACAAACAAACAGACATAGAGATTTAGAAAATAAGGGGGGGGGGGAAATGGGTCATCACCAGCTTCCCTGGGGAACTGATTAGATTAGGCACAGAGATGTACCAGGCTGTACACATGTGCGTACACCAATCCAGGCGATTTCTATATAGAAAAGAGCCCGTTTCCCCACAGTTCCACTAGTCTTACCCTATTCCCGAGAGGTACAAAGGGTGGGAAATAGGTTCAGTACAATTACAACACTAAACATTAAAACCCTATTCACATGTAACATACAAAACCGACAAGACAATACAAACAGACAGACAGAAAGATTTAGGTACAGAACAATTACAACAATTAACATTAAGTAGCCCTAAGAAGGGCTGTTCTGTAATCTGGTCCTCCACGTTTCCCTCGTTGTCAGTGATAGCATCAATGGCTCCATTTATTGTCCTTGAATATTGTCTATGCAATCCTCACTTTCTGTGAAGTCCAGTTCAAGATCGTTGTTAATCGAATAATTTTGAATATTAAGTGCCATTAGCTTTCTTATTCTGACAGGAAAGAGCTTGGAAAAGAGGGTGATGTTAATATGAAGGTTTTCCCAGACTACACTTATTTATTATATGTTGTGCCTGTTTACTGCTTGGCGGGATGTGCATTTAAGTCCAGAGTGTGGGTTGGTATAAACTCGCAAATTGCGTAGAGTTCTTTGACCCAATATTGACACCAATCCTCACTCTTTTCCCATATGCGCTCCTAGCCGATTAATTTAGTTTAGAATTTTAATATAAGCTGTATAGCGGTAATCTCTGTCAGAACCATGATTATGAGCGAGTGTAAACTCGCAAATCGCGTATAAGTTCAGTATGAACTCAATATCGACACCCACCCAGATCACAACTCCAACAGAGTTACAGGCTAGTCTTAAACTTAATTATTAATGAACTAGTTATTGTTATTAAAATTATTTTAGTATTTATAATGTTAATAATAATTGAATTATCATGTGGATAAAAAGGCGTGAAACTCTGTGGATTGATAATTATGGGTCAACATTGGCTCGCAGGGTGCGTATGATCATGTAGACCAAGTACCAAAGCCCCCCCCCCCCCCTCTCACCAACCCCCCAGAGTCTCAGTCCGATCCCGTAATCTAACTTATGTTTTACTTTATTATCAATTTTAGGAAATTTATTTGACATATAGCATCCTATGATAATGTTATATTTGTCAATTAAGTTTGAATTAATAAGAAAATCGATTATGTTTTTTGCAGTTAATTGTATGTTGGGTTGTGTTAGATTAAGTATATTTGGATATACATTTGTTGATTTCCCTAATTTTTGTTTATTTTTAAGTGTGTTTCTATGTATAATATTGTTTGTGCATTTGTTGAATATATGATCTAAATCTTCTGGTTGCTTGCATTTAAAGCAGTTTATGTTAGGGGGAAATGGTCCTAGATATTTACCAAAGCTGTTAGCCAGCTTTGTTTTTCCTATCATTATCCTATTCATTTTAATTTGTTCCCTCCTTGTATTGCCTAATATTATTGCTGTTCTTTTAACAGTTTTTACAATATTATGTAATACTCTCCCTTTATTGGATAAGCTCCAGGTGTTTTGCCATTTGTTATTTATCATGTCATTTATTAATCTATACATTTCAGTATGGCTATACGGTAATGGGTCATAATGCAGTTCATTTAGTTTGTTGTTAGCTAATTGATCAGCTACTTCATTTCCCTTTACATCTATGTGTGAAGGTACCCAAAGAAAATCTACTATAATATTTTGTGTTTTGAGTTTAGTTATTTGATATTGTAGTTGATAAAGGAAGTTTTTCCTACTATTGGAGTTATTATTATGAATAGTTTTTAGGACGCTAAGCGAGTCACTGACAATTAGTGTTTTTGATGGTTTATTTTGTTGTATCCATATCAGAGCTTGTAGTATAGCTCAAAATTCAACACTATATATGGAACAATAGTCTGGTAAACGTTTGCCCTCTTTTATTTGAAGATTAGGTATGACCCATGCTGCTGCTGTTCGTGCAGGATCGATTATTTTAGGACCATCCGTATAAATTTTTAAATGATTTTTGTATTTATTATTTATCTTTTCATTTACAAGCATTTTCAAAAAATGTGGGTCCTGTATTTTATTACCTTGATTTAGTAAGGAGAGATCTACGTGTATATAATGCAATCTCCAGGCACGGACGTGAAAGAAAACACCCCTTACACTCACTTTTCATATTATATACTATTCACAAACCATATTATTTACTATCCAAAATCACACCATATACTAACAACACACATGGGAAGCAGCCAAAACAAACCATATTATTTACTATCCAAAATTACACCATTTACTAACCACACACATGGGAAGCAGCCAAAACAAACCATATTATTTACTATCCAAAATCACACCATTTACTAACCACACACATGGGAAGCAGCCAAAACAAACCATATTATTTACTATCCAAAATCACACCATTTACTAACCACACACACGGGGAAGCAGCCAAACACACCATATTATTTACTATCCAAAATCACACCATTTACTAACCACACACACGTGAAGCAGCCAAAACAAGCCATATCATTTACTATTCAAAATCACATCATTTACTAACCACACACACGTGAAGCAGCCAAAACAAACCATATCATTTACTATTCAAAATCACACCATATACCATCTAAAAAGAGTTAGTGTTTATAATCACACTACTCCTCTCTCACATCCATTGGCAATTGACATAGTATTTCTTTTCTAGACATTTGGGTAGCTCTGAGAAGGGCTGTTTTTGTAACTTTAAAATGCACCTGGTTAAAGCTGGCATCTCCCAGGTCTAGCCCCGCACACACATCTTCTACTCCAATCGTTCACCCAATTTACTCTTGTGACTGGGAGCGCAGAGGGAGAATGAGTGGCTTCACTATCCCAGTCTTCACTTTGAGGGATAGTGAAAACTTCCCTCTCTATTCTCCTATTCCGCAACCGCGGATGAGGCTGTGGTTGTTGCGGCTGAGACTGTGGTTGTTGCGGTGGGGACTGTGCCTGTAGTGGACGAGATGGTTCTGGTGGTGAAGGCGTCCTCAGTTCCTAACTGTCCTGTGGCTTCGTACAGCGACAAGTACGACCTCAAGTAATTCTTCTGTTCGCCAAAGTCGGGTTCCAAGGGCCGGGTACACAAAGTTTTGCCATCGTGACTGACTTCGATTTTGGATACTCTGCTGTGCTTAAACTGGAAAGGATTTTCATCGTGGGCACCATTGAGGGCTGCATTGCTGACGATACCAATGAATAAACGTTTGAGTAACTGTCCTTGGAACAGATGATCTTCGATCTTAGATCGGAGTCCAGCGGCAATGGTGAAAGTTTTGACTTCCACGCGTCGTATCGGATACTTGGCTGTCGTTCTGCTCAAAGTGTGACTGATATCATTTCCTACTTTAGGAAACACTTCCACACGACGCACGTATAACCTGGCTTCTTGGATAATGGTTTTGTATTCGTTGGCATGAGCCATCAAATGGAAAGCAGTACTACTACGATTTAGTCTCAAGCGAATATCTACTCCGTTCAGCAAATACGTTTCTTGAAACCACATGTCCAAATGCGAACGATCGAACAGTTCTAAACTACGTCCTTGCAAAATTTTCTTACGACGGTCGTTAAAACCTACATTGTGAGGATCGGCAGGATTGTCACCCTCAGCTGCTACGGGCAAGGCTGTGTCGTAAAACGTATATGCTGTGTCAGGTTTCCATACCACGCAAGCATCTAGATGAGTGTTCTTGGCTTCTTTTCCGTACGTCAAGAGATTTTCGAGGTACGCTCGGTAAGGGTAAGTATCCATGCTACTGCTGATCAGTTTGTTATTCATGTACAAATCCACATCGCTGAACAAGGAATGCATGAAATTGTTGACAGGAGCTACTCTATCATTGGCTCCTAGATTGGTGTTGTCCGTTTTGATTATTTTCACTTTCAAATACAAGTAACTGTTGTTGAGATCGATGTAATCTTCGGGTTGTCCTTTAATTTCAAACTCGATGGGAGCTGAATCGGTCAAAGAGGAGACGGGATGAAATTCGACCCATTGGGCTTCTTGCATGGTCATCATTGTGGGTGGCATGGCAAAGAGATCTAGTTCCGACTTGGAACAGGCACAAGATTCTTGGTGCATCATTTTTTTCTCTCAGTCTCTATGTTTTTTTACTTTTAATAATCAAAAATGTCTAAGTCTCGAGCGGTTCTTTTTTTCTTCGTCTTTCTAACTTTAGAGGTACGGAGACTTTTGAAAGGGTGCCTTCGTCGTTGCTTCCTACCTTGTCCTTGCTGTGTCGTCAGAGAGGCTGGAATGCCAGACTCGGTACCATTCAGGGCATTTATAGGACTTTCTCGTCGACCCAAAATTTCTTTACCCGTTTGAAGCAAGACATTTTTGCCTGCTCTCAAAAAAGCTTCTTTGGGGTTTTGTTTGTCAATGAGAACATTTTGAATAAAATCTTTGCCGTGAGTCAATGCGGCATCTTTTAAGGCGCGCAATCCTCGTGTCACCATCGGTTTTAAAACAGGGACCACAGAACGAAAGGCTGATTTAAACATATCTCCTAAACCATGTCCTCGTTGTCGAGTGACTCCTTGGTACACAGGATACATCACTTTTTCAGTTGTTCGAGAATCGTTTTTGAAAATGGAGTTTCACTGTGAATTTCCCTTTGGTAAATGGAATATTTTGTCCTAGTTCTCCTTTTATAGTAATGTTGACACTGTCGAAATACGACTTACTGACAGGTAAATAATGAGGTTGTACAAATTCGCGGTGAACGTGATAAGTATTTCCACCTTCCTCGTCAGCAGTAGTGGTGTCCACTTTGAAAGGAATGACACGTAGCAACGGTACAGAGGTGTGTCCTACCACGTTGTACTCCACAACATCGGAGTACACAAACATCAAGTTGAGTCCTTGGTTCATTTCTACAGGGGATCGAAAATATTTTGCAAGATCCGAGTTACTGCTTATGCCTGGTATTTCTTTTTTGTTCGAGAGCATCTTGAGGTCTCCACCTAAAATATCAAACAATTCAGGACAAAAGGTAATGGCTATTTTCTTCTCTGAAAATTTGATCATGAGGCGACGAGCCACTTTAATGTACTCAAAGGTAACCCTTTTTTTGATTTTTTCCAGGGGTTTACCAAACACAGCATTGAACCTGGTTGCAATCGTAGTCACTAAATGTTGACCACTAAAATAGTAGCCTGCAGGAATGGTGAACACATGAGTGGACAGTTGTTTAGTTAAGGGCTCATTTGATTTCTTTTTGTCCATGCCAGTGATGCCGCGTTCGTCTAAGGTTTGTTGCAATTGCTTGTCGTACACTCCAACTGTGAAAAAGTTTTGATTTTTGACGATGTTTTTGATTTGTGTCGGGTGTATTATTTCCACTAAAGCTGCTTCCCAATGAGCATATTGATCCACATGCATGGCTTGAGGTAATTTAGCCGTGTAACAGCACAACGTGTTTTTAGGAAACACCTCCATGGAACTGTCACTGGGTAACGTTAAGTAAAATTGGTTAATAGTGTTGTTCATAATTCCAATGTTCTTCTGTCCGAGGAGTCACTCGAGGTTAAAGAAGTGTCTAAAAGAGGATTGTGATTGGAAGGGTGACTGTCAGGAGAATGACTAACATTGGATGCAAGACTCCCAATATTGTTATTGTTGTTCCCGTTGTAGGAGTATTTCAGGGAAGGATTGGGAAGAAGATAACCGATGCAACTGCTGAGTAAATAGTCTACAATTGTGTGTCTTCTTGTTGCAAACTCAAATTAGCAATGGCTGCACCGATGACACAATACACCACAAAGATTTGACAGAAAAAGACGATTTGCGTTTTAGGGACACGTTCTCCACACCACACCCACAAGGGATGCTTTTGTAAATCTTGCAGAGAAGAACTGGGTGAAGGAGTAGTAACTGTGGTTGCTGAAGCTGTATTGAAGGGCATGATGGTCACTTCTTTTTATAGTCATTGACTTGCGAAGCGTCAATCCAAGAATCAAAACTAGGAGGATATCCTTTCCAACGTACTTTGACTTCTTTGACACGACGTTTTCCTACTTTACGGGTTCTTCGTTCGAGAATGCTTTCAATGTCGTACACGGCGTCTTCTTTTTTGGTGACACGTTGTAACTCAGGCAAGTAAAACGTTCCTTTTAATACTTCTCCGTTCATGTCTTCCAATTTATAGACGGTAGGATGACGATCACGCACTCGTCCAGTAACACGAAAAAATTCGGTGGTCCAGTTGGGTAAGTAACCTTTGTCGAAAGTGCGTTTGGTTTTACCAATGCGTACCCAATCTCCCGGGGTTAACACTTCTCCACCTTTCTTGGGGACAGCCATCGTCCGGGACGTACCAAACAGACGCTCAAAAACAGTCACTTCGTTGTCGGGTGTCACATCTTGTGGTGCACGTCCAATGCTTCTATGGTAAGATTGATTGTAGGCTTGGACTAAGTGCGGTGAGACGTCGATGTACTTGAGAGTGTGTTGATGCGTAAAATATTTCCACATGCGTTCTTTCAAGGTACGTTGAAAACGTTCCAAGATACTGGCTTTGGTTTCAGGATTTTCGGTAGTGAAAAAATGAATGTCACGTTTCTTTAATTCTCGTTGGAAAGCTTGGTTCAGAAATTCGGTGCCTTTGTCGGTTTGCCATCGAAGAGGGTGACGACCACTTTGTTTCAACACCAGTTGCAAAGCTTTTACTAACTCTCCGCTCGATTTGGATGTCAATGGTACGACCCAGGCAAATTTAGAAAAGACGTCGATGACACAAAACAAATATTTGTAGCCGCGATTGTAGGTGGCTAAATGAGAGACATCGGCTAAATCGGCTTGCCATTGATGATCGATGCCTTCCACTTGAGTGCGACTTCTGTGAAATTTTCGTCGAATGGGTTTGTGTAAAGTGTATGTCGCTTGTTCTTATAACTATCGTTGTACTGCGGGTAAACGGAGCTTTTTCAGGCGAGTTTTGGCAGCACGATACAATTTCTGAATGCCTCCGTAACCTGCAGGGTGAGCTGGATAGTAGTAAATGCTGGCTAATACCTTCTCCATGGTTTAGGTTAATAAGTGACCCACTCTTCGAGGATATTGCTTTGGCTGGGACGAAATGGGGGTTGTTTGGAAACGGTTTTACGTGTCCGATGTGCCACAGGAGTTGACGTCGAGGGTACTGGTGGTGGTAGTGGTGGTGGTGGTGGCGGCGGAGGTAATGAGATAGTTTTGGTCTTCTTTTCTTTTTTCACTTCTGGTTTCCTTTCTTTCTTTTTCACTTCTGTTGAAGAAGGAGAAGCCATCATCTTTTTAACCCAAGTTTTGAGTTCTTCTCGTTGGGGAGTAGGAGAAGGGGTCAATAAGGAAGCGGCAATCTTACTCGGAATGGGAGTGGCAGTGGGTGTTTGAAAGAGATCATGGGGTTCTTCTTCTTCATTGGGTAATGGTGGGGTGACGTCTGTTTTGGCCACTGTAGATGGTAAGGGCGACGGATTATTCATAAGTGCCTTCAAATCGGACAAAGTAGGTAGAGCTGTTTGTTCCACAGCTTTTCGATGAAAGAGTTGTAGTCGTTGCAAAAGTTGACCGTACTTTTACGATTTTTCGGTTTCGGACAAATCGTGGCGATGCATCAAGGATTGCAATTCGTGTTGTAATTGGGACATCTCGTTCAAATCAGGATTGGGTGGTAAATGGGGGGGGGGGGGGGGGGTACGTTGTTCTTGCCAACGATGGTATTCCATCCGTCGTTTGTAAGGGACTAAAGTCAGTTTTTGACCTTCCATGGGCTTCCAAAAGTTACGTCTGAGTTCTTGGTGTTCTATGAGTCCCTTTTATCTTCTGGAAGGATCATACATATTGCTACCCATACCTTGGGGACATCCCTTGGGTCATCCCTTGTGTCATCCCTTGTAAAAAAAAACTGGTAATATGCTGGATAGGATGCCGGATTTCGCTAATCCTCCCAACACAGGAAGAAGAAAGGGTAAAAATCCTCCGCGTTGCACCAACATCTTTTTCTTTTGACGGACGGGTATTTTCTTTTGGACCATTTGACGAAGAACGTGTCGATGTTTGGCTAAGCATTTTTTCTGGTGTGGAGACAAAGGTTTCGTGCCTTTCAAAACATTTAAACAACATTCGCACACGGTATCGATGACATCTTTGGAAGCAGTTTCAATGATTTGTTTTCGCATGGGTGGAGAGGCTTTGGACAGGACAGACAACATGTCTCCGTGTTTGACTAGACGAGGAGGTAGTTCTTTCTTTTTTTTTCCCTTGGGGAGTGAATAAGAATCTTTTGTGCGAGGTGACATCTTTACTTGTTCGTTCCACAATATCACTAACGTCAATGACTTGGTACACACCCTCTTTTATTTACTAGCGCTTCGTCAAAAAGGTAACAAGTCTTTCACAAAATTGCCAAAGGATCCTCCTTTTTGATGACTCTTCTTTTTCTTTAAAAGACTCGTCTTTGGAGGGAAGGACGTCGATGTTTGGCTTTTAAGCCTTTGGTGGGATGACGAGATTGTCTTTTTCCTTTTCCTTTTTGGACAGCAGAACGACGAGGGTTGTGGTGTGCACATTTTTGAGGAAGCATTCTTGAGTGTTCAGCAGTGGTACAGAAAATACTGATTCACGTCGTGGTCTTCAAGTCAATTTTATACTGGAATGCGTCGCCACTGATTATCTTTGCGTCGTATCAACTTCATGGCAGGTAACACACGTTGTGAAGGGGTTCGCAACGGACTCAATCGGGACAGTTCTTGTTTGGACAAATCTAGTAAACTCTTTAACATACCAGATCTTTCTTGGACTTTGACTTTCGGGGCAGGTACTTTGTAAGAAGTGAGAACGGAGAAGTGGAAGCACCAGAGGCTACTGGCAACGTAGTCCCTGCCAAACGTCCTTGTAGATCTTCTCTTACAGGTCGTGGTTGACGAAGATAAGGTTGCGTCCTGGCCGAATTGCCTCTTTTGCGGGTGACCGCTTTTTCCTGTGGACTCTTCTTTTTCTTTGTTTTGGTCTTGGCACCCTTGTTCTTTTCCTTAAGGGCTTGTTTGGCTTTTTTTTCTTGGGGTGAACTTTGGGAGCATTGGGATCCCATTTTAAAAGGGAACGAATGATGACACCTCCTAGAGAACCACTACCTCCAGGTTTCAATATGATTTGCTTTTTGATTTGAGTGTCGATGCGAGGATCGGCCAGTTGCGTCAAGGCTACTTTGTTTCTGTCAAAAAAGCGTTTGGTTTGATGTGGAATGTGAATGATGCCTTGCAGTATTTGACGTGCTGTCACCGTAAACCATGGTAAGACTTCTTTGAGACCGGCTTCTAAGACTTGAGCACGTATTTGTGGATTTTTTTCGCGACTGATGCCGTACAAGGCACGAATCAATTTGATGGGAAGATGAGACTGAAGGGACGTCATGTTGACAATGTATGAGACAAGGTCAAAGTGTCCAAGGTTTTTATAGATTTTTTTAGTGCTTCATATGGTTATGTCGACGACGAGGACGTGTACACGACAGGTCCTCCGTCTTGACACCAGTCGTGAAACAAATCGGTACGAAATCGCAAATAATCAGGGGTGGTGGGTTTTAAATCCACGAGTAAATAGGCATGTGGCGTTTGAGTGGCATCATCGTACGCATGAGTCAGCCAAGGTGTTCCTAACTGTTTGGCTAAAACTTGCACTTGTGATTTATCTCGAGGACTTTTAAACAAGACCACGTAATGAGCATTGAGACTAATGGTACGATGGGCTTTACTTTGTTGAAATAAATTTTGTGTAATGTAAATGACAATGGCATTACGATGATGCCCTTTACGTATAAACCACAGTTTAATTTCTTCTTCGTCTTCTCCTAACATGTCGTCAAAAATGACCCAATGAGTTTGACTAGGGTCAGACACGATCCCCTCGTCTTCTCTAGGAATACCTTCCACAAACACAATGGAATCACCTTGACTTTCTTGCAAGAGGCTGTATGCGTTGAGGTGGACGATCGATCAAATGATGTTTATGTTCGATCAAACGTTTGACAAATTCGGTTTTGCCTGAACCGCTTGGTCCAGCAATTAACATGTTAAAAGCATGACGAAGATACAAGGCTTTCCAACTAGCATGATCTAAGTGTTCGTCAATTACTTTGAATGTGGAGGAGGAAGGAGTAGTAGAAATAGCAGAGTTAGCCATTGTCGTGTAGGGTATGACACTATTGACACAAAAACAGACAAGACAAGAGGTTTTTATACTTTTTTTCAAGACACGTTTATTTCAATGCATGTTTAAATTCGAACAACACGAAAGACAAATATACATAAAAGCCAAATGGATAAATACAGGGATAAAATACACAGGGAAACGATCAAAGTGGCATATAAACAAGTCTCTGTACAACATTGTTTGGGTAACGAAGGTGTCCTAGAGGTAGTGTGTAATGTTCTTATAGTCTCTACATGGGGTATAGTCACATAGGTGTCTTCTCAGAAGGGTCTTTGTGGGGGAATGTCCATGACAGTTCTGTCTTGAACAGAGGGATTGTCCTGGGTGACAGATTCTTTTTCTTCTTCTTCTGGTACTGTCACTAACACAGGTTTAAAAGTGACTTTTTTCACTCGACGATGTATTTTACGAACACAACTCTTGGGCATAATGGGATGCTTCGCTTGTCCAAGCCTCAAAATCCCAACTTTTCCAGTTACGTACATCTGTCCAATGAGGGTGTAAATCACAAGCTACACACACATCTTCGTACACCACTTCCGTACGTAAAAGTTGACGAATCTTTTTTTCTTGGAGAGGTCGAGACGTATCCAGATGAAAGCGTAAGGCTTTTAACAGAATAAGTCTCTCGTGGACATTTAAAGGAGTCACCATACTGTCTTTTTTGGTAGGTAGTATTCGTAAAGTGTCCACAAGGAATCGACAGGTAAACGAAATCCCAGAAAGCAAGTCACTAAAACACACACTACACGTCGACCCCAATTCATAGGGTATAGTTCTTGCAATAAGTGTTCGTAATCTTTCACCGTGTGAATCTTCTCATTGATATCCTTCCACGGAATCTGTTTGATCACAAGTGATAAAGGTTGTGGCATGGTCGTTCTCTTTTATACTTCTTTAGGTCGAAGACCATCAGTGTACATTCTGCACAGAATCAAATCTCCTCCAAAAGCAAAAGTGATTAATATAACGTGTAATTTCGTCCCACTGCCATTCAGGGTAACGATTAAGAAGGATCAAAACATCTTCAGATGTAAACGTACTAAATTGGAAACAGAGCAAAAAAACACCCTTGATCCAGAGAAATCTAACACGTTGGTTAATTTTTGTCACTTTCCTCTTGTGAATTTCACGACACAAAAGTTCTACAGTCACCCATTGAGATTTTTCTTTAGCAAGGCTTTGCCAAACGTCCTTGTAGATCTTCTCTTGCAATTCTTGTGGTAATCCTTGAATATTATGTTTTAGAGAGGGCTTATATACTGGTCTAGGTTTGTTACACGACATGAAGCAGTAGTGTCACTTCCAATCACTAGGTCCTACTAAAGGTAGGTATTGACAATTCGGAGACCATCGAGCATGTTCCAGGTAAGCGGAATCTTTCTGTTCCCACTCGTAAATGGATACACCACAACTGAAGCACTTGACTTTATCCCCTTCGCCCAAGTAGAAAAATCCGGCTCTGGTTAATTCTTCAGGAGTTGGTCCAGGCAGATATTTTGGCCATTTATCTTTGAAGGTTTGGAATCGACTTTTAAAGTGACAGTATTCAGTCAAACTCGTCGGGAACGAATATTCGACTCTCCTCACTTCAGTTCGATGTAGGTACGGTGAAATTCCTAGGAATCCACAATAACGTGTGGCACCGCTTTCGCATCCCTCAGGTTTGACACACACAGCATCACTTTCCATGGTAGATATAGGGGTAGTAGTCATAGCAAAGTTCCCACGATATTTTGCTGAATCGCTGAGGTCACAGCGCCTGGCATCACTACAATCGCAAGGCTTAGCATCGCACTCCACTTGAGAATTCCCAAATTTGAATGATGTCTGTTTAAATGGATTCATCTTTTTTTCGCTTGGTCGATGTAGTGACAAATGAACTATCGGTCTTGGACAATGTCCATTTTTATATGCTGCCCAATTTCGACGTGACCGTACGGTAGTGTGAAGTGATTGGAAAGTCGTACTCTTTTTTGGTACACGATTTGATAGACTTTCTCCAAAGGTCGGCTAACGATTTGGTGAGTGGGTAAACGGACAATCTTGTGCGGTTCGTGGGTAGTCACTTTAAACGTTTCATCCTGTCCCGACTGTATGGCTTCTTGAAGCACGTCAAAGTTCACCACTCGACTGGTGCGATAATTGAGAGTCAATCCTTTCACTTTACATTCGGTGTGTATTTCTCCTTGAGGCTCTCGGTATTCGTAGCCGTAATTTTTAGGACCGCCACTTGCAAAACATAGAATCTTGTCGTCGGGATGTTCATCGGTCCAGGCTCCTAAACGGTCTCCTTCAATGACAGGGTTACACTGGTTCGGCCGGTGAATGTAGATGCAACTGTCCGTGTCAAAATACAGCACACGATTTCCTAACAGTTCTAACACTTCGTACAATTTTAAGCGAGCGTGGGCTGTCACGTAACCCGCAATGATGACATTTCCAAATTTGTCGGCTTCTACAAAGTCTAGCTCTTCTTCGTAATTGACTAAGATCAGGTCCTCACGAATGACGTCCACGTGTTTCATGACTTTGGTTTTGTCGTGAATCATCTGGAAGTAGCGAGACGGTTCGGACAAATACTCTGTCTTGGGTAAAGACGGTCGTTGTGCCATTTTACCCCACAAGCAATTGAGCATCACTTTGGCAAACGATCGCCTTCCTTCGTTTTTCTCGATCTGGTCTAAAGTGATGCCTTCCTGTTCCCAATATTTTTCTTTGAATATCTTTTGGTCTTCGGGAGTGTGACACCAGGAAGGATAGCCACTAGCTTCTTGTTTTAGTTTTAAAAAGGCATCCACGTAGTCTGCAAAAATACCTTTCTGTGTCTCGTTGCCCTTATGGTATTGTTGTGTCTTGGGAAAGTGGTAAATTTCGTACACTTCTAACAGTCGGTATCCCAGGTCTAGTGCTTTAAACAATTCCACGCTCACCCACGTTCCTGTCAAGTCGCGTTCTTCCTGGGTGTGCTGACAAAGTTGGTCTTGGTTGCACGTTTCGGCACAAGTGCGACACAAAGGAAACATCAGTTTTCCTTGGCAATGGTGAGGTAAAACGGGATGGTACAAGTCTGTGGGAGGCATGACTTTACACTTGATCAATCCTTCGTACTGTCGAATGTGGTCCAAGTCAATGTGTTCTGTCATCAATTCTGGGTGCCCTACGGGAAAGTGACAATATTTGCAGACGTAAGGATACAGCGAACACACGTCCAAGTATTTGATTTCTTCTCCTTTCTCTTCGTCCGCCTGGTACAGCAAACAGGTAGCATTTGTTCGTCCTCCGTACAAACTATCCCGGGGGTTCAGGGGGTCCACCAACTTGTAACTTTCAACGATGCGTTTAAACTCGGGATCGGTTTTCAAACGCTGATCGTACTCGTGTTCCTACATTTCCACTACCTGGTATCCTTGCTGTTCTAACTTCAAACGTCGCTGACAAGTAGTCCGGTACAAATCTTCCATAGTCCGTTGTAAAAACTGATTTTTTGTGTCACGCTCAGGGTAGCACAGGGGACATCCGTGAAATAAGCATCCGTTAAACTCGTACACGATCTGAGGGTTTTCTAAGTCCCAACCATCCACCGAATACCTTCCAATGGTCTTTTCGCCTCCTCCGTTGCGAGCGTGTTGGATCCATTTGTCTTCCTTGTCGCACAAATAATGGAGCCAGCGTAGGGCCTTGACCGAGTATTGACGTTTGACAAAATTTGTCGCTTGAGGACTGATGACAGCTAGAGTATTTTCGGGCATAAAGCGTTTTCGGTACACTAAGGAACACGCTTTGGCGATGGTACAAGCTTCTTTCAAAGGATCGATCCCTCCGTACTCCATGAACAATTCTCGAAATTTTCCACAGCAACGTCGTAAAATGTCCACGTCAGATCGACAGTACTTTAAAATTTCTTCTTGAAAGTCAAAGGGGTCCGAGGCGTGAGTCTGGTACCAAGAATGGAAAGCTTCTCGTTGTTCGGTGCGCATGTTATCGGGGTCGTAGTCGTCAGCCTCAGGCAAATGGGGTAGAACGGCATATTGATTGGCTTCAGTATTAAAAAAGTGTGGAAAATAACCTTTTGCCATTTCTGTCATTCCAAACGTTTTAGGCATGCGACTCAAAGGCATGGTCAAGTAACACATCGAATCTTTAAACTGTACTTGTCCTACTTGCATAGAAATGATTTTGGCTCCGTTTAAACTCACTTGAGGTCGTTCGGTACTTTGTTCCGCATAGTATCTGAGCAGAAATTGCCCATCGTATCCCGAGAAATTGTGAGCCATGACCTTAGCATGGTGATGACAATCGCCGTAACGTTCGATTTCTTCTGGACTCCACGTTTCGTCGATGGGGTTTAGGATCCATTGGGCAAAATCGGCTAGCGTGTTTGACCCTCGAAAGATTTTTTCACGTCCTCCAGGAATCTTGCTGCAGTGAGGGCAATGACTAAAGATAGGTTCTTGGATGCACTTCTCGCACGCACGGTGAGCCACGCAGAAATACCAGTCTCTTGAATGCATTCGAAATCAAAAAAGATAAAATTCCCCTTCTTCTAGGTATCATCTGGTCGGGGTTGATATTTTTGAATGAAGCTTTCGTGCTCCAAATCCACAATTTGGTGACAAATGTGACATCGTTTCTTCCCTCGACAAACGTGAAACTTGGCATTACTGGTACGTATGCCTTGTCCACAAGTAGGGCACAATCTCAGAAGCTGACAAGTACTTTTCTGCTGTGAACCTTGCATCTTCAAATGTTGTTGGTAACAGGTAAGACTGACAAAAGTACGCTGACACACAAGGCAATGTACTCGTACTTGTCCTTTGTCCAGACAAGGTTGAGAGGCCAAACATCCCTCACATTTTGATCCACAATGCTTGTGTTGTTCTCGATCGTTATGACCATAGTCACATTTTTTACAGTAGTAACTGAATTTCAGAAATCCAGTGATACTGGTAATGGTATCAAAATGACCATCGTGATGATAGACGTGAATGCATTTTCAGTCTTTGAAATCGTGGCCTCGAAACAAAAGTGGACCACGCACTTCTTGAGGGTGTACTTTCAAGGTGTAATGTGGAGCCAAGGCACCTTGCAATTTTTGCATTTCTGGAATACCGCAAGGGGTGTCTTTGGATATCCCTGCTTGCTGTAACAGGAGTTCTGCTTCACTTCGTTGTTTGGCTCGGCCCAATTTTCGAATAGTTGTCCAGACTCTTTTCCATTCTATCGTCTCGTTCTTGTTGGCATACATTTGTCCCACGACGATGGCACGGGCTAAACACATCTGGTATTGAGGATTGTTAATTTGGACGAGGCTTCGCTTAATGTTGCGAAGGCTGTCCACCAATAACACTTTTTGCATCCGGTCCCCTGAGGAAGAGACACGTGAGTCATGAACAGTGTGGATTTTCCATCGGTGATGTGAAACTTGTCGCTGGATTGTTGCACATGTTGAATTTTGTCGATGACTTTGGAAGGTGTTAATTGTGATGGGCTAGTAAACTGGATCCAAACGGGAGACTTCAAATTATCGTGATGAATAGAAAGTCACAAGCGATCGTCTTCTTTGGCTTGACATTGCTGTTTCAGTGCAGTTAACACAGAATCCCACACCTCGGTAATGAACTCTTCTGTATTCTCCAAAGGTACATTGGACTTGAAATCTTTAAACTTTACGGCATACGTGTAAGCCGTTGTTCTAAATTTTCGAGAGGAACGCTTTTCCGTCTCTCGAATGTGATAGTAATTTTCAGGCTTTACTAAGGGTGGTGCACTTTACTTGGACGTCGATTGCCTAGGTGTGGATTCGTGTTCACTCATGTCATCTTCAAAATCACTGGCATGAATTTGAGCCAAGACTTCAGCTACTGTGCTAGGCGATACATTACGTTTCTGTCTCTTACTGTCTTCTCCTTTCTCCACAACATGATGCGGTCTTTTCATCTTGTCTGCAAAAAGTCAAATGACTACCTTTTACAGACCATAACCCCTATATATTCATGTCCGATCCGTGCATATATAAAGGGTCAATGTCTAACCTTTCAGTATTCATTTTATTCTCACATTGACCAGAACGATGGAAGAACCTACATAAGATGAACTTCTCATCAGAGCTTTACGTGGGGTCATACGAAAGTTTTCTTCAGACCAGCCGACGGACTACTCTCCTTCCTATCGAGATAAAAGTCAAGATACTTGCTATATTTGTAAGAAGAAAGGACATTGGGCTACAGAATGTTCAGATCGTGACAAAAACAGAAACAGTACCAATAGAGACAAAAGTCAAGATACCTGTTATTATTGTAAAGAGAAAGGACATTGGTCTCCAAACTGCCCTAAGAAACAACAGGAGCAGGAGGAGGAGGGGGAAAGGAATTCTGAACAGGAGGAGGAAGAGGTACCCTCCCCCAAGGAAGAAACCCGACACGTTCACAAAGACAAGAAAAGAAGACGAAACGAAAGTGAAGAGGAAGAAGAAAAATCTGTGACAGTAAAGAAAATTAAAAAACAGAAAGAGTGAAAAAGAAGAAAGCTATGAACTTTTTAAAGTGGTATTGTGTTATGTTATGTTGTGATATTGAATTGTAACGTTTGTACTAGAATACACCAGAGAGAAAAAACGTAAGTGTCTCTTGGTTTTGATTTTATAGAATAATCACCTACACTCACACATTCCTTCATTCACATGTACATCATGGGTTTAAAAAAAATAATAAAAAGGACTTTTGAGTTTTCATTGAATTAGGAAATTGAAATAGTATTTTTTTTTCGAAATAATTGGAGTGGCCCTGAAAAGGACCGTTGGTGTTTTGTTTGTTTAAAACAAAACAAACTCAGAAACGGGACGAAATCCTCTTGAGCTGACTTAAGCCTTTGCCACGGCCAAGGACAACTTCGGGACTGGTGGTTCCTGGCAATGATTTGGTAGAAATCACTAACGGTGGTATGGCAGACGTAGTCACAGAGAGATCGGGTTGTTTAGCTCGAGAAGGTCTTTTTCTCTTCGGTCGTGATAAAGAAGTCTGATACATTTGTTTCAGACTCCTTAACTCTGCTAAAATATCTAAAAGTACCGTCGTGACTGTTTGATTTTCACTATTCTATTTCAGTCCTTGGTCTTCATTCTTCTCTGTTGTTGCTGTTGCTACTGTTTCTTCCTGGTGTTTCCTTCTCGCTTCTTCTTCCTGCTGTTGAATAAGAAAAGCTTGTTCTTCTACTTTCTGTTGTTGTAAAAATCGCTCCAATTCTTCTTTTTGTCTTTGCTTAAAATCATCGACGTGTACATAAGAAGAATAAGAAGGCAACGAAGGTTACGGAATAAACTCTTGTGATGTTAAAAAATCCACATTATCCCAGTTAAAATCAGCTTCTTCTGGATGTAGATTTGTCATGACTTTAGTAGTCACTGCTGGCCCATGACTTGCTGTCTCTACTACTGACTCACCCCAATTCATCGTCTTCTTAGTGTCCGCCATTATTGACAACTCTGTCTCATCGATTGACTGCGCACAGGCGCTAGTACCTCTATATAGAAAAGGTGACGTCACAGACTGCTCTCTTCCGATTGGATGGCTGTGACTGACTTTTGTAACGCGTGTTTGGATTGGTCGATACACTCAATCCGTTTCGATCCGCTCTTCCCCTATAAATAACCGCAGTTCACGGCATTCACTTCACCTGTTTCTCATCACAAGATGTGGACGAACGTTGAATCATCTACCCTTATTTCTACCATGCTGTTTCGGACTGACATACCCAAGTATGTCAGATCATCGTGAAGTGTCATTCATATGACGGATACAGCCTTTTGGAAGAGAAGGGTATACGTAGAAAGACAAGGTTGCTTAAAGAGAGTTCTCTTCTATGGACCCACAGTGAGGAGAAGTTTAAGGAAGAGAAGAAGATCTGTGAGATGTCCTCTGTGTTAAGAAGATACTGTTAACATTACACATAACGACCCTTTTCAGGGCCACTCATAGGCCTCGAGAAGATATTAGCTTTCTTTGCCTCCATTTTTTTCCCTTATCGCTAGACAGTCCCCTATACCATTAATATTCCCCATGTTTAATTTTCCCTTGTCCCTATATAGGCCCACCATGTTAAATTTCCCTTGTCCTTATACAGGCCCACCATGTTAAATTTCCCTTGTCCCTATACAGGCCCACCATGTTACATTTCCCTTGTCCCCACAATGCCCCAAGCTGTTTTGTCCCCATAGTGCCCAAAGCTGTTTTTGACTGGATTTTCCATCGTCCCCATAAATCTTGTCCCCATAGTGCCCCAAGCTGTTTTTGACTGGATTTTCCATTGTCCCCATAGTGCCCCATATTACTACTGATAAATGTATCTACATATGACAATCTAAGTAAGTCTTATATATCTTAACATAATTCTATCTACGTGAAGATGTGTCGATATACATATAACAAACTACATGAAGATAAATCTGACATGTAAGCTTATATCTTGAGACATCTATAGACAGTAACCAAATCACATCGTGCTATATCATTGGAGATACAAATAGCAACGTTCAGGAGGTTGAATACAGATGTTTGCATCTTCGTTAAGATGCTTATCTCAACATATATCCATCTACACATAGCTATAACTATCCATGTTAACCAGGCTACATCGAGAAATTTCAATCCAAATACATTGATCTACGTTATGGTTTTCAATTCAGCTAGATTCACTTTCTTGGGAATAAATCTATCTACATATGACAATCTACATAGACTGATAGATCGCTACATATTTCCATCTACGTGAGGATGTGTCCATATACATATAACGAACTACACGAAGATAAATCTGACAACATGTTAGCTTATGTTTGGAGATATATCTGTAGACCGAAACCAAATTGCATCGTGCTATATCAATGCATATACATATATCAACGTTAAAGTGATTGTATAGAGATGTTTCCATCTTCGTTAAGATGCTTATCTCAACATGTATCATTATTTACATAGCTATAACTATCCATAGTTACTAGAATACATCGAGATATTTCAATCCAAATATATTAATCTACGTTGTGGTGTTTTAAGTCAGCTAGATTCAGATTCTTGGGGATAAATGTACCTACATATGACAATCTATGTAGGTCTAATAGATCCTAACATAATTCTATCTACGTGAAGATGTGTCGATATACATATAACAAACTACATGAAGATTAATCTGATATGTAAGCTTATATCTTGAGACATCTATAGTAAGAAACTAAATCACATCGAACTATATCATTGGAGATACATATAACAACGTTATGGTGGATAAATACAGATGTTTTCATCTTCGTTAAGATGCTTATCTCAACAAATGTCCTTCTTCACATAGCTATAACTATCCAAATTTATTAGAATACATCGAGATATTTTAATCCAAATACATTAATCTACGATGTGGTGTTTCAATTCAACTAGATTCACTTTTTTTGGGATAAATCTGTCTACATACGACAATCTACGTAGTCTGATAGATCTTAACATAATTCCATCTACGTGAAGATGTGTCGATATACATATAACAAATTACATGAAGATAAATCTAGCATGTAAGCTTATATCTGGAGACATATCTATAGACAGAAACCAAAATATATCGTGCAAAAACATTGGAGATACATATATCAACGTTGAGGTGGTTGAATACAGATGTTTCCATCTTAGTTAAGATGCTTATTTCAACATATATCCTTCTTCACATAGCTATAACTATCCATATTTACTAGAATACATCGAGATATTTCATTCCAAATACATTAATATACGTTGTGGTGGTTCAATTCGGCTAGATTCATTTTCTTGGGGATAAATCTATCTACATATGACAATCTACGCAGTCTCATAGATCTTAACATAATTTCATCTACGTGAAGATGTGTCGATATACATATCAGAAACTACATGAAGATAAATCTGACATGTAAGCGTATATCTGGAGACATATCTATAGACAGAGACCAAATCATATCGTGCTATATCAATCAATATCAATCTATTAAAGCTGAGATGTCTGAAATCTGATCCTTCCAACCTCGTTAAGATGCATATTTTATCATATATCCATCTACAAATAGCTATAACTATCCACATTTACTAAAATACATCGAGATATTTCAATACAAATATATTAATCTACGATGTGCTATTTCAATTTAGCTAGATTCACTTTCTTGAGGATAAATCTATCTACAAATGACAATCTACGTAGACTGATAGATCGCTACATAATTCCATCTACGTGATGTGACCAAATACATATAACAAACTACACGAAGATCAATCTGACAACATGTAAGCTTATGTTTGGAGATATATCTGTAGACCGAAAACAAATTGCATCGTGCTATATCAACGGATATACATATATCAACGTTATGGTGATTGTATACAAATTTTTCCATCTTCGTTAAGACGCTTATCTCACCATATATTCTTCTTCACATAGCTACAACTATCCATATTTAATAGAAATCATCGAGATATTTCAATCAAAATACCTTAATCTACGTTGTGGTGGTTCAATTCAGCCAGATTCACTTTCTTGGGGATAAATCTATATACATATGACAATCTACGTAGACTGATAGATCGCTACATAATTCTACCTACATGATGATGTGTCGATATACATATAACAAACTACATGAAGATAAATCTGACAACATGTAAGCTTATGTTTGGAGATATATCTGTAGACCGAAACCAAATTGCATCTCAATGGATATACATATATCAACGTTATGGTGATTGTATACATATGTTTCCATTTTCGTTAAGATGCTTATCTCAACATATATCCTTGTTCACATAGCTATAACTATCCATATTTACTAGAATACATCGAGATATTTCAATCCAAATACATTAATCTACGTTGTGATTGTTCAATTCAGCTAGATTCACTTTTTTTGGGGATAAATCTATCTACATATGACAATCTACGTAGACTGATAGATCGCTATATAATTCCATCTACGTGATGATATGTCGATATACATATAACGAACAACACGAAGATAAATCTGACAACATGTTAGCTTATGTTTGGAGATATATCTGTAGATCGAAACCAAATTGCATCTTGCTATATCAATGGATATACATATACCAACGTTATAGTGATTGTATAGAGATGTTTCCATTTTCGTTAAGATCCTTATCTCAACATATATTCTTATTCACATAGCTATAACTATCCATATTTACTAGAATACATCGAGAAATTTCAATCCAAATACATTAATCTACGTTGTGGTGTTTCAATTTATCTAGATTCAGAATCTTGGGTATAAATGGATCTATATCTGAAATCTATGTAAATCTTATAGATCTTAACATAATTTCATCTACGTGAAGATGTGTCGATATACATATAAGAAACCACATGAAGATAAATCTGACATGTAAGCTTATATCTGGAGACATATCTATAGACAGAGACCAACTCATATCGTGCTATATCAATCAAGATTAATCAATTAAAGCTGAGATGTCTGAAATCTGATCCTTCCAACCTCGTTAAGATGCATCTCTTATCCTATATTATCTACACATAGCTATAACTATCCACATTTACTAAAATACATCGAGATATTTCAATCCAAATATAAATATCTTAGTCGATGTTTTTCAAATCAGTTAGATTCACTCTTTACGTGAATATTACATATGAAAAGCTACGTAGACCAATACATATCTACTTATTTCCATCTACGAGTAGATTTATCGATATACATATAACAAACTACAGGAAGATAAATCTCACATCGTGTAAGCTTATATCTTGAGACATATCTGTAGACAAAAACCAAATCACATCGTGCTATATCATTGGAAATACATTTATCAACGTTGAGGTGGTTGAATACAGATGTTTTCATCTTCGTTAAGATGCTTATATCTACATATATCCATCCTACACATCGCTATAACTATCCATGTTTACTAGAATACATCGAGATATTTCAATCCAAATACATTAATCTATGTTGTGGTGGTTCAATTCAGCTAGATTAACTTTCTTGGGGATAAATCTATCTACATATGACAATCTACGTAGACTGATAGATCGCTACATAATTCTATCTACGTGGTGATGTTTCGATATACATATAAGAAACCACATGAAGATAAATCTGACATGTAAGCTTATATCTGGAGACATATCTATAGACAGAGACCAACTCATATCGTGCTATATCAATCAAGATTAATCAATTAAAGCTGAGATGTCTGAAATCTGATCCTTCCAACCTCGTTAAGATGCATCTCTTATCCTATATTATCTACACATAGCTATAACTATCCACATTTACTAAAATACATCGAGATATTTCAATCCAAATATAAATATCTTAGTCGATGTTTTTCAAATCAGTTAGATTCACTCTTTACGTGAATATTACATATGAAAAGCTACGTAGACCAATACATATCTACTTATTTCCATCTACGAGTAGATTTATCGATATACATATAACAAACTACAGGAAGATAAATCTCACATCGTGTAAGCTTATATCTTGAGACATATCTGTAGACAAAAACCAAATCACATCGTGCTATATCATTGGAAATACATTTATCAACGTTGAGGTGGTTGAATACAGATGTTTTCATCTTCGTTAAGATGCTTATATCTACATATATCCATCCTACACATCGCTATAACTATCCATGTTTACTAGAATACATCGAGATATTTCAATCCAAATACATTAATCTATGTTGTGGTGGTTCAATTCAGCTAGATTAACTTTCTTGGGGATAAATCTATCTACATATGACAATCTACGTAGACTGATAGATCGCTACATAATTCTATCTACGTGGTGATGTTTCGATATACATATAACGAACTACACGAATATAAATCTGACAACATGTAAGCTTATGTTTGGAAATATATTTGTAGACCGAAACCAAATTGCATCGTCCTATATCAATGGATATACATATATCAACGTTATGGTGATTGTATACAGATGTTTCCATTTTCGTTAAGATGCTTATCTCAACATATATCCTTCTTCACATAGCTATAACTATCCATATTTATTAGAATACATCGATTTATTTCAATACTAATACAATAATCAACGTTGAGTTGGTTCAATTCAGCTAGATTCACTTTGTTGGGGATAAATCTATCTACATATGACAATCTACGTAGACAGATAGATCGCGACATTATTCCATCTACGTGATGATGTGTCCAAATACATATAACAAACTACACAAGGATAAATCTGACAACATGTAAGCTTATGTTTGGAGATATATATGTAGACCGAAACCAAATTGCATCTCAGTGGATATACATATATCAATGTTATGGTGATTGTATAGTGATGTTTCCATCTTCGTTAAGATCCTTATCTCAACATATATCCTTATTCACATAGCTATAACTATGCATATTTACTAGGATACATCGAGATATTTCAATCCAAATACATTAATCTACCTTGTGGTGTTTCATTTCAGCTAGATGCAGATTCTTGGAGATAAATGTATCTACATATGACAATCTATGTAAGTCTTATAGATCTTAACATAATTCTATCTACGTGAAGATGTGTCGATATACATATAAGAAACTACATGAAGATAAATCTGACATGTAAGCTTATATCTGGAGACATACCTATAGACAGAGACCAAATTATATCGTGCTATATCAATCAAGATCAATCTATTAAAGCTAAGATGTCTGAAATCTGATAATTCCAACCTCGTTAAGATGCATCTCTTATCATATATCCATCTACACATAGCTATAACTATCCACATTTACTAAAATACATCGAGATATTTCAATCCAAATATAAATATCTTAGTCGATGTTTTTCAAATCAGCTAGATTCACATCAAGATATATAAGTCAGCATATGACTATCTACGTCTGACTATATCCATCTACATACTTCCATCTACGTAAAGATATATCTATACGTTTATAACCATCTACATGGATATATATCTACATGGATATGTATCCCTTTGCATATAATCATCGTCATGAATATATATATATATATATATATATATATATATATATATATATATATATATATATATATATATATATATATATATATATATATATATATATATATATATATATATATATATATATATATATATATATATATATATATATATATATATATATATATATATATATATATATCCACGTATGTCAATCTACGTAGAGATATATCAGTCTACATAAATCCATCAACTAGGTGAAATATGCAGCAACATATGGCCATCACCATGCTATTATGGCTATCAAAATACGAATCTTCGTTGAGATATGTCTATCCAAATATATGCATCTACATGTAGATGTATCAATCAAGATATATTCATTGTCGTGGACAAAAAGTTATCCACAGTTAATCAACTACATCAAGATATATAAATCTACATAAGACAATCTACCCTCGGTTATATGCATCTACATCGTTCCATCTACGTAATGATGTATATATATACGTGTATAACCATGTACATGGATATATATCCATCTGCACATAACCATCGACATAAATAGATATCTTTCCACATATGTGAATCTACGTAGAATTATAACAACCTACACAAATCCTTCAATTGGCAGAAGGATATATCAACATATGGCCATCGCATTGCTATTATAGCTATAAACCTGTAACAATCATCAGATATGTCCATTCACATATATCCATCTGCATGTAGATGTATCGATCGAGAAATATCGATTGTCGTAGTCATCAAGTTATCCAAATACATCAAGATATTTAAGTCTGCATATGATTATCTACCTATGGTTATATGCATCTGCATTGTTCTAAGTAAAGATATATCTATTTGTTAATAACCATCTACATGGACATATATCCCTCTGCAAAAAAACTTCGAAATGAATAGATATATATCCACGTATGTCAATCTAAGTATGGATATATGAATCTACATAAATCCATCAACGGGGAAAAACATATATCAACATGTGGCCATCAATCCCTTATTATAGCTAACTACATATAACCATCTTCGTTGATATATGCCTGTCCTCATATATGCATCTGCATCTAGATGTATCTATGAAGATATATCCATTGTCGTAGACAAGAAATTATCCAGATTTAACCAACTACGTCAAGGTATAAAAATCTACATATGACTATCTACGTCTGGTTATCTGCATCTACATAGTTATATGAACGTCAAGATATATGTATACATTAAGAACCATCTACATGGATATATATCCCTCTGCATATAACCATGGACATGAATATATATCTATCCACATATGTCAATGTATGTAGAGATATAGCAATCCGTTCAGTCTATTAACTGGGAAAAATATTTATCAACATATGGAAATTACATTTCTATTATAACTATCAACATAAAACCATCTTCAACAATATATGTATATCCCCATATATCCATCTACATGTAGATGTATCGATCAAGATATATCCATTGTCGTAGACAGGACGTTATCCAGATTTAACCAACTACAACATGATATATAAGTCTGCATATGATTAGCTACGTCTGGTTATATGCATCTACATAATTCAATCTACGTAAAGATATATCTTTACGTTTATAACCATCTGCATGGAGATATATCCCTCTGCATATAACCATCGACATAAATGGTTGTCTATCCAAATATGTCAATTACGTAGACATATATCATCCTACACAAATCCGTCTACTGGGAGAAATATCTATCAACATTTGGCCATCACATTGTTTTAATAGCTATCTACATAAAACCATCTTCGATGAGCTATGTCTATTTACATATATTAATCAACATGTAGATGTATCGATGAAAATATGTCCATTGCCGTAGACATGAATTTATCAAGATATTACCAACTACATCAAGATATATAAGTCTGCATACGACTATCTACGTCTGGTTATATGCATCTACATAGTTCCATCTACGTAAAGATATATATCGACATCGTGATACATCGCGCTGCATATAACCATTGACGTGAATAGATATCTATCCACATATGTCAATCTACGTAGAGATATATCAATCAAACAAATACATCAACTGGGAGAAATATCTAACAGCATATGGCCATCACATTCCTATAATAGCTATAAACCTATAACCAGCTTCATTCAGATATGTCTGTTCACATATATCCATCTACATGTAGATATATCGATCGAGTTATATCCATTGACGTAGACATGAACTTATCCAGATATAACCAACTACATCAAGATATATGTCTGCATATGACTATCTACGTATTGTTATATGCATCAACATAGTGCCATCTACGTAAAGATAGATATATCTCCAACTAGATCTACACGTGTAGATAGATTTATCTCTTCGTAGTTGGATATATCTGAATTGAAGCATCACGATGAAGATGGTTATATCTCGATTGACATATCTAGATGTATCTTTGTCTATGTCAATATATAAATGTACACTTAGAAGGATTAATGTGGCTTGATACAACTCCAGGTAAATGGATCCATATCGATTTATATAATGTATATATGTATATATGTAGATGCATACATCTCTACGTAGATGTATATATGTGGATTGATAATTCTGAACCTAGGTTGATATATGTGGACTGAGATATCTCCACGTAGATTGTTATATGCTGATAAATTTATCTGCACGTAGATTGTTAAATGTAGATAGATATATCTTTAGGTATATCTGCATTTTTGCACACACAAACACACACACACACACACACACACACACACACACACATATGTGGAGTTGGACTAATAAAGAAATATATATCTCGAATTAGCTGGATATATGTGGACTGACACATCTCCACATTAATATTATATTTATTATATAATGTACTATGAAAATATCAATGATATAATTTCTGCTATTACAAATTTTAAAAAATCAGAGAATACAATTATCAGATAAACTCAGTTGTGATAAAATCCTTTCTGACTTTGAGTACCTGCAAGAGCTTAAATTTGAAAATAAATATACACCATCATCCCAGTGTAGTTTCATTATGGAAATCTCACAGGCCGTTAACGCATCACTAGCGGATATCATCGAATTAAGCAAGTTAATACCGTTATTTACCGCAGTAGAAAAAATAAGAGCGGAATTATCAAAAGAATATGAAAGGAAAGAAAAAATTAATTCACGCGTGAGGCAACTAAAATGAAATATACAAAGCAAAATACAAACCCGATTCCCAGTAACTAAGGCGGTTTCTAAACAATGAAGCAAAAGTAGGTAAGAGCACAGAAATTTGTATTCAGAATATTTTGTTTACTATTTAAATCATCAGCGCTGATAGATTTACTAATTCTGAAAGGTTGATGTCATCAATGCGACCGATTTGCTAATTCTAAACAGGTATTAAGTTTATTTTTTTAAATCAATTATGCGACTGAAATATTAATTTATAATATATTTATTTTGACACCTAGATTTCGACATTTACTATTCACATAAAGACTTATTTTTAAAATCGCGCCATCGAGGTCGATCGATTTACCAGATTGGTCAGTGAGTTTAAAATTGAATCTCGTTAATAAATTATTATGACACTGCATATAATTAGAATTCGCTGGTTCTTGAACGATTAAGAATCCAGGTGGAGCCAGTGGTGTAAACGAGTATATACTCTATAGACAGGTCAAACTATAAGTAGATTCTGATGCTTGGAGGCCTGTGTTTGCTTTATCTGTCATCATCCTTGTTATCAGCAAGTGTGAATTTCACTGTGTCAAACATTATTTCTTTTAGACTACAAGCTAACTGTCCAGTTATAATGCCCCTATTTCAGTTCCCTGTGTTATGAAAGCTAGCTTTAAATACAGGATTTCTATATTGTATTGGGCAATATAGATTGTAGGTCTATAGTTTGTACCAAAATAAGAATATCTGACTTTTGTTATGATGTATTTTATTGACAGGTGCTCTGAGTACATTGTCTAAATAGTTTTGTGACCTTTTACAAGAATACCTATAGTTTTATCTTGTAGACATAGAGTATGTATTATCAGCATAAATTTGAACCCGATCGCTTTCGACTCTTTTAACGAGTCTTTTTCAGAGGCAAATAAAAAAAACATATACTTGCAAGAAGTCATCTAAAATCTAGTAAACTCCATCCCCTTTACGTGTCCCTTTCATATTGTCTGGATGACCAAGATCTGTTTTCAATGTTTTAAAGAGGAGAAACATTAGTTTGCTGACCCCTTAGCTATGAACCACTTTCAAATAATGAGAGAATGGCTCTTCCACAATCCTTTACCATTCCAGTTATTTAGTATAACACACACTACTGAACAAAGACAGCCTCTGGTGTCGATCATCAGATGATTTCTACACCTCAAAAGTCCTCTTTATATTGCCTTTTTGATTCGTCACTGACCATACTTAACAGACATTACAGTGGTCTTATAAAAGATATTGTCACAGATGAGTTCTTCATCAACTACTATAACATCACATGTGTTTTCCATCAAATCGCTACCAATACGAGTCCAAGTCTGCGAAATGGAGACAGACGTCTCAAGAAAGCAGCAGATCCAGAGCTTTGTCACTTCAACATTTATCTGAAACCATATCCACTTTGCTATATAAAATCAAGTGATGTCTCAGCTTCGGAACATTTGGTTTGTCTCAGAGACTGCAATGTTATATTTTTCATGCACTATCTGGTCCAGCTCACCATAAAACAGACACACAACCTGGTGAAAGGAGAATAAGTCAACTATGCACCCTGTCAATCACAATCAAAGGCCTTCCAAAGGATTCAAACAATGTATTAACATGGCATCTTCCACTGTGTGAAGAAAAGAAGATTGAGCATGCAAGGAAGCGCCACAGCTGAAAAAAGATCGAGAATGGGTTCTCCTAAATATGACCTCTGACGAAGAGTACTTTTGAAAGTTTTCAGAAGCAAACTACATGGGGCCTAAAGTATATATCGACAAGACTTACATCATTACAGTCCTTCACAAAAACTCTATACAAAGCGGCTTCGATAGAAAATTCGGGATTTCAGAAAGAAATTGTGGATCTAGATGAAAGCCTTTCCTCCTTGGCTATTCATGATTGGGAGAAAATGAATACTGTCAGTAATAATGACAGGGATGAAAACTTCCACTAAACATCTCCAATGAAGATATAGAGAGCATTAATAGAGCCATTACCCTTATTTCGGCAGTTGACAGTAATGGGGTAACGGTCGAGGATATGATAAACATCCAGGATGATCTAAATGTAACTTCTGATGTGTTGCCATATATTGATGTCAGTGATATAGATGAGGAGGATGTACAACCAATTAATGAAGATAAAATTAATGAAAACAGAGAAGAAGAGAAAGATGAGGATGAAGAATATTCAAATATTAGGTCAAAAGTTAATGCTAATCAAGATATTCTCCAAGATGTTCAGGCCCTCCTTGAAGAAATACAGATACCATTTATGACAAACAAAGATGAAACTGTAGTCTGCGGTACTGATAGTAGCATACGAGGGCATCAAGATTTTTTAAAAAAAACACCGCCACTGCCAACGCCAACTGGTGTTAAAACAGCTCTTCTTGAGCACATAAAGAAAATATATGATACTAGACCAACAAATGAGCAAAACAATGATTTCCCACAGACCATAAAAGAACAAACAAAAGCTTCAGTTGTAGAATTTGTCGGTGGGAAATTCAAGATGTCAGCTTCGACTGGAGACCAGTACATAGAGTACGTATCGAAGGCGATTCTTCACAAGCTGATGTGACACCTTCCAAATTTACGTGACATTGTTATATGTGATGAAAAATACTCCTTCACACCAGATACACTAAAAGCACATACAAGAAAAGTCCGGGATTGTAAAGGAGAAATATCTATCTTACACTTGAAGCAAGAAAAACAGGTGCAGATAATTTTTACAAGCCCTCTGTCGTGGGAATATCGACGGGCAAGAAACTTATAAGTTCCCATTTAGGCCGACACATTGAGCAGTTTCTCCTTAAGCAAAATATAACCCTCGATAAAGACAGTGAAGCTCTGCTGACAGCATGCCATTGCCAAGAGGTCCCCCGCACATATTGTCTTTCACAACACTACAGAGAGATCGATTTACTTCCGAATCAGGAATTGTTGGTACGGAGAAGCTGTCTAACATCAGGCAGAGAAAGGGAGAAGAGAAGCAGAAATGGCTCAACTTGATTGGGTGATCGCGCTTGATGCTGAGTTGTCTGATGGAGATTCTGTTGTATCATCAGCTGATATCGACACTGTCCTAATTCACCTCTTTGGTATCAGTCTACACTGGAAAAGAAACCAAACTGGAACCTTTACATGGCCTGTTTATGTTTGGTTACAAAAACAAAAGCATGAGCTATACAGCATCTCCAAAATTATAGAAAGTATTGAAAGATACTTCAATAAGAAATATTCGGCGGCTCTAAATGCCATCATTTTGTGCATGGGAGGAAATGACTTTTTACAATGACATTATGGAATTTCACACGAGAATATTTTAAAGAAGGCCATTGCCAATCAATGTCTTGAGCTTTTCAAACTCTTTCACATGGAAATCCAAGAGACAGACGAGTCAGTTTCATCCATAACGCTAAATATTGATGCATGCATTTCCTTTTTAAAGGATTTGTACTGTCCAAAGATATACAATGCAGCTGCAGTGTCATTTGATGAAGTAAGGCAAATGACGATCAAAATGCCAGGGAATGAATTCCGGCATCCACAAACATGGATGCCCTTGAAAGTGCCCCGAGGAACTTAGGAAGCCTTGTTCAACCTCAGATAGATTATTGTTATACTACATGGTGTCACGAGGCCGCTTTGCTAGATCTTCATCGATACTGTTGTATTTCCATGTGTCCAGACGGTGAAGTTTATTACATTTTTGGAGATGATTTTACCTCTAATGTGTTTTGTTTTGGATGTAAAGATGTCAATTGGTATCCGGGTAGTCGAAGACCTACCTATTGATAATATCCCAGGTTATAAAATGCCCCATAGGGTATCCATTTATCGTAACGGTATACAAGTTTTCTGCCAGCGCTTGCCAAGTCAGTACTCACATTATTTTCAAATTAACAATCATTGTGATTGAGCCGCAAGTTCGCGTCCTTTTTCTGTGGCAACCAGAGATCTTTATTTTCCTGTAAATAATTGAACATAATCCAATTGCTTGTTTTCCCATGCGAAAACTCTTTCATTAAGCAATGACTGTGGTACAGTGGTAAGTAACAAATAGTGGTTATTTCATCATGCTGCACAAATGACATGTTCAGCTGCAACCTTTTTAAAGATTTCAAAAACTGTAGAGCAAAAGTCTATGTGTCTATTTACACAAAGCGTGCATAATACAAAATGAGAATTAAATAGTGGCCAAATTTCAAGTGACATGTGAATATATATATATATATATATATATATATATATATATATATATATATATATATATATATGTGTGTGTGTGTGTGTGTGTGTGTGTGTGTGTTGGGGTTAGCCTTGGGTGGCCCTACAAACACTTATATACAGTAAATATTACATATACTGGAAGGTGATAATGCAAGAAATCTCATACAATATATAATCTGGTTCTTTGGCTACATAAACTTCAGTTTCACTTCTTGTATATATGTATGTGTGTGTATATATATATATATATATATATATATATATATATATATATATATGTGTGTGTGTGTGTGTGTGTGTGTGTGTGTGTGTGTGTGTGTACATGGAGTGAGATTTGGATTTCAACATGAACGAAATGTTTATGTAAACTTCGATAATTCTTTTAATTTACATATCATCATAAGGAAAATAAATATCAAGTTCACCCATTGGACTTCGTTTTTTTTTCAGTTCAGTCTGCAATAGATGTTGAACACATTTTTGTACAACAGTGTTAGCAGATCAAGAGTAATGTGTAAAAATGGTGGCATAGCAAATGATTTTTTCACAAGTTCGTGTGTTTAAAATTTTAGAATGTCTAAAATTTTTATGTGATTTTTGTTGTTGTTTTGTTTACAATGCCCATTCAAATAAATTCGAAAAAGCAGGCGCATCAGTCTGTGAGACTGACAAATTACAATGTGGGATTTAACAACATTTATATGGACTATTCATAAAACCATTTAAAATGTTCATATGTGGCTGGGGGAAAATGAAGTAATACGCCTGTATAGTAGACTGAAATGCATATAAAATGACACTGATAATATTGTCACAAACACCTGAATCAACTGTATATTTGATTGTTATGTGGACTAATAACCGGGTGCATACTGCAGTTTATATCAGCCTGGATGAATTGGTGAGGCTCACACAGTCATGGGCTTGGGATGTTGATAGCAGAGGGCCATTCAGCTGGGGTGTCATATTACCATAGATAGAAACTATCCAAATTTTGGGAGCCTGTCCTATGAGTATATAAAATCTCGTCCCTGCTAGGCCTAATTTTGATTTTTCAAGATTTATTCGGTAGCTTCCATCAATATCACATACTAGATTTACTGCGATCACCGAGGATATATTTACATTCCCGGGTGATATATGTCTCCCAGCCCCTTCTGGGTCATTGTTATGCTTGAGGATATCCCCTAGGGATATTTTTCGAGTATCAGATGAAAGTTGTTATTGAAAAGATTGCTGAGTGATTTCTTTAGTTGTTCGGTTTCAAGTTCAGGTATTGCAAATGTCGGTAACTGTTCTTCGCTTATTTTAAAATGATCAAGAAATAGCTTGTCTGCATAGAATATTTCCTTATTGTTATACGTACTAGCATCTATAATATTTATTGCTCGATCACGAATTCGTAGATTAATGTACTCGATATCGTCTATTATTTGATTTAAATGTTGAATTGTTTCGATAATTTGTTGTTTTAATTCATCAGAATAATGTTGTGTAGCACTAACAAGTAAATTTTGTAATCTACCAAATGCGAGAGCGAGTTCGGGAGTTATTCTTTCTCTAAAACTGTTAATATACACCTCATTTATAATCATTTTAAAACCCAACACTGTAGTATCAGTCATAAATAAATCATTAATACGCGTGGGTATTTTTTCGCCATCAGATAGAACATGGAATAATTCCTTTTCCCAAATCGGTTTTCTGTACTCTGGCTCAATTATAATTTTTTTCATATCTGTGGTAAGAATCATTCAAGGCTGGTTCTCGCGGTTTTTGATAAACAGGTGGTGGAATTTCAGGCCATCCTAGCACTGTTCTGGGCGATGACTGATAAATACATATGACATAACCGAGTGAGTTTATCTTGATGGCGGCTGATAATGTCGGTTCGTGGACTATTATAGCTATCTTTTATTCTTTTCCCGTAATGGATTTTTATTATACTCTGGAGTTCATTATATCAATTCGATTTGATAACTACCGGATTGTATAGAAATAACGACCATTCAGGGTTTCCATCTTTATCATTTTTATTTGCAAACACCAAATAATCATTGGGCTGTTGACCCGCGAATGATTTTGATCTAATATATGGCCAGCTGTGATATACGCGTAATTTTGCAAGCGCGATTTCCTTTACGGAATTGCGCTTGGAATGTTCATGCTGAATTCAGGGTTAGTTGAGGTTATTGAGATCATGGTTGTTTTCGCGGATATCCGTTGATGTGATTCCGACGTCATTATTATTGTTTTTTTAATTTTGATGTCGCTGTATAATAGATGTTCATCATCGCTGTGAACTCGTTATCGGATATCATTGTATCATCTAGACTAGATGATATCAACGAAGATAATTTGGAATATGCACCCGCGTCGCTATGTAATTTAATTATAGACTCGCGCAGTTTATTCTGACTGCACGTGGATATTTGTTTGGCAATTATATTAGCAACCCCTGTAATTGTTGTTGCCGCTGAAACACAAATTGTGGCGATTACAGGTGCCAACGCTGTTACCGCTGATAGCAATATACCCGTTCCAGCAATAACAGTTGAAAACGAATATACGAGTATGTCAACGCTGGTAATACGCCAGAGATATTTTATTACCTTCACCTGATACACATCGATGAGATTTTTTAGTTTCGTTTGCAATTCGCGCACTTGAGTGTATCGATATTGTTGGACGTTCATTACATTATTTACATAAATCAAATACAAATTCAACGTAGTATTCGATCGGCACTCTTATTAAATTATCATCGATGGGGGTTATTGTAGACGTTTTATTGGTGTCTTTATAATCTTACCTACGCTATTAAGACCAGTTGAATAACCCAACCACACATTAAATTGTAACGGTGAAAATGAAGTTAATCTATATGAGGTGTCCAGTCTAAAGATCCATGTTGTATCGAGTACACGGTATTAATGGGTTTTTTTATGCGGTATTTTAACGTTATCAAGCCGTGCAGCGATAGCAAGAAAATCACCAAATTATCTTGCGTTTTGTTTAATCGTATCAATAGTTGTTTTAATATCAGAGAGTTTCATGGGGACCGTTGATGGTTTTTCAATGAAATGATCCATGGTATAATAAATGTTTCAAAAAATTCCTACGGAAATTTATAAATGTGGATACATGAGCCCGCAGCGTTGATAGTTTACCGTCGATGGTATTATATTCGGCTCACATCGTTGATAGTTTACCGTCGGTGGTATAATATTTGTCTCGCAACGTTGTTAGTTTACCGTTGACGACATCTACGTAGATTTTGTTGCCGCGTCGGTGTCCGAAGTTCGATTACCAAGTGTGGTTATTTTATTCGAGTTCATCTTGAGCTCGCCTGTCATTGTATCACCAGATTTGTTTACTCGATCATCAATATTATCTAACACAGTTGGAAAAAGAACTCCTGGTTTAATCTTACCAGTGGAATCAAATACCGCTATGGAGCTTTCGGTTACTCTATTAATTCTCACAATAATATCATTCAAGTTAACATTAGCAGCATCGATTAAATCAAAATTTGACAGCGGTTTTAGCAGAACGTCCCTGGTAATCTCAGGCCTTTTCCGCTGTATCATGAATACGGAGTCCCTGGTAACCTTAGACCCCTTCCCTTATTTATATCCTTTTCCCGTTGCTTTTTTTAGTGCCATTCCTGCCGCTGTTCCAACTGCTCCTAACGCCGCAGTTTTAGCGACTGCGGAGGCGGCGGCGGTAATTAATTTTGATACAGCCGCGAGAAGTGGAAATATATCACCTGATTTAATTAAGTCGCTGATCGCGCCCGCAGAGAGAGTAACCTGAACAATTTTTTTTATTTTTTGCATCATTGACATGCTTAATCTGACGCGCTGTCAATGATAGTTTATTCTGACCGCCAGACATCTGCGAGTGTTTTAACGATATTGTAGTTCCACATTTTTAGCTGAATCCTACTGCAACTTTTTAATCTGACCAGGAGTGAGAGTAACACTAACATGATTATACGACATTTATAATAATACGAGTGATCTAATTGTTACATATTTTCAACTGGTGCATCAATGACTCGCATTCGTCCACCATCACCTTCGAGTAACATCGCTTTGTCGCTTAGTATAACAGCTATTGCCCTGTAATAACCGTAAATAATTGGTGGACTTGCAACAGCAATAGGAGCTTGTGTTACACGAGCTCAGAAGTGTATATAGTCTGTCTGGTCAAATCGAGATGTTCCAACGAAAAGTAATAAATCGGATATAGGTTTTTAAAATCTAATTACAATATTTGCAGACCAGTATCTACATTCAGATCACGTCCCATAAATTTCAATAAACGATTATATGCGCGTGATATTTGGTTTTGGTTGTAATTAAGTACAATATCCTCGATGGTTCTTGTTGACCGTTTATTAAGGAGACTTCAGAAACACCCAGTTGATCAAATATCATATGACTGCACTCTTGAGAACCTACCAGATTAATATTTTGCAATGCAACAAATATATGTCGTGGCGCAGAACACCCTGTTGTGATGCCATATGCCAAGTAAGTATACCGTTAATATTACTCTGCATAGTAACCGTCGTTGTTGTTAGCCATGATAGTAATATTTACCACCTGTATCCATAAATGACAATAATTTATTTTCGGTAGTAATCGATAGAGTCATTACTGGCATCCACATTCAGAGTTTTGTTATATTTACTTTACCATCAGCAACATCATCACCATGCCAGATTGCATCATTATCATCACCTTTTCTCATGAGGACTACTGAATGTTTCGCTCAAAATATTACTTTTCGAATGATTCTGCAAAATCCAAAAAAGATGATACAACGGAATCGTACATTAAAATAATCTATGCACTCCTTCCATCACATTTGTACGTGTTGCAAACCCTAGGTTGAAATAAATACTAACAGTAATAATCATATTCTCGACATCAACATCAGCAGCACCAGCATTGTTGTTTGGTCGTCTCATAATATACTAAACATTTCAGCGCCTTTAGTAATATCCTAAGCAAACATCATTGAAGGACCGTCCGATCTTGTATAATCATCAGAATATCTCGCTAAACCTATTATTCTTATGGTAACATCAACATCCTTCTGAATAGATTCAATCTCTCTTCCATCAATCATATATGTAGCGCTACTGAACAGCGCCATAATCCCATTGTTAACAAAACCAACTTTTACATTTTTCGCCATATGGTATGTTAGCATCAATATTTGTTACGAGTTCTCCTTCTATTTCAATAAATATTTCTGCGGTTAGGAAATATTTACTTGTATCCTGAACTTGAAGTTCGATTCTTGATCGACTATTTGGTTGTACTGCGTTATAAGAATAAAACTGATAATCATGTACAGGACCATCTTTGAGCACCGGAGCGTCTATATCAAATGCTCAAATGCTTGGTCGAGTAAAGATTTGAACATTTTATTATATATTTATCGATCTAAATCGCGATCTCAAACCACTTCCCGCTATTAAATTGGCAGTAATATTTCTTTGTAATTGTTCGGATCCTTGATTCATCAGCGCTGCTAGTTTTTTTTGATTATCTGGGGCTTGGTTTATTATTTTACTGACATTCACGGGCATGATTTCCGTTGATGGTAATTTTACTGGCTGTGGGTTTCGTCGTATTAATCGTGTTAGTCTTTCTTTGGCTGCAGAAAACGCCTTACTGGCAATATTGCTAATAATACCAGGAGCTCTTTCACCAATATCATAAAAAGATTTCATCGATAATTGTTTTTCCGATTGGTGCTATTTTAGGGAGCCATCCTTGTAAATAACCCTTGAAAAACATCACCAAGACCATCTCCGTAAATCGTTTTGTAAACGGGTAATCGCGAGTTTATTGCTCTAACCATGACAGGTTTATAATGGTGATAGTGTATGATCATCTTATTAGTTATTGTTATATCTAATCGTAGTGATAATTAGTTACTATGATAACATCAACGAGTTCATCGATAAATTCGCGATATACGCCAATATCCATGATACCGCCTTGAAATAATTGTTGACAAATATCAGTGGCTTCATTAATTATTTCCGGTGAGTTATTTCCAGCTCGTTTACCCCCATGAGAATTTATAATTGTGCTATGTCGGAGAGAATATTATTAGGACAGGCAATAAGAACACTCCAGTAAGTTCTACTCAGAGAAAAAAAAATTCCTGTTGCTCCTTTTTCCTTTTTATTCTTAAACATTTTCAAAGGCGATCTTCCCCTTTTTACTGTTTTTAGTTGTTCACTAGCTTTTTCAAATTCTGACAACAATTGCTGTTGTGGTGAGAAAGATTGTTGTTGTTCTATTTGTTTCTGAGGTCGAGGAAGTTCATAAGACTCTTGCTCAGGTGGCAAATATGAAGGCGGTGGTTGTTGAGGTTGTGATCTGTATTCTTTATCAACCCTTTGTAATTCTCCTACAAATTTCACATATTTTGGATCATTATTTCTATCTTGTTTTTTGTTATAGTATGCACGATATATCCACCTGGAAAAACAATCATCATTTACAGCTGCTTATTTTGCTTTAAAAATTTGATCTTTTTGAACCATACTTGCTAATATTGCAAAGGGTAAATGGTCTTCTTTAATTTCTTTGAGCTGCCCAATAACACTTTCGTTAAATCTCGCCATTAGTTCGATATTTTCTTGTATTGGTTTGGGAGTAGGTGTAAGTTCTTCTTTCACGTCAGTGATTTCAGGAGGATGTTGTGCTGCAGCTATTTTTGCAGTTTGCTCAGCAGTTTGCTCTAATACTGTAAGAAGACCTTTTTCTCCAATATAACCTCTTTAGTAGTTTCAGTAATAGGTTTAAATAGTTTTTCTGTGACCTCTACAAAATCAACTTGAGATTCCTGTCACTGTTTTAATTTTTGTCTGACAGACTCACAGATGGGTATAAATTTCTTAATCGGTGCTAGTCGCTCTTAAGCTAATCAAGTTGTTAAGGTCTCTCCTACCATTTTTGTTATATGATATGATTTAATTCATAGCAGCAAAGAGGGTGTAACAATGAATATGCATCTCAAAAGTTAGAAGCCTTATTTCTGGGTTTTTTCACATTTTTTTCGGTTTCGTAGGCCTTGGTTTGACAAATAGACGCCTCGTAAATTTGGTCTGTTCTGCTGCTAATGTTCTTATTTGATTCCATCTCATTATGTTGCATGGTTCATGAGCTATGTTGCCATGTTTCCATCTGCCGAAAGGAATGTGCTTACCAAGGGGCATAAGTCTGCAATATGAATTAAATGAGACTATGTATACACCGATAAAAGGCACACATAAACACATAATTGTATAACAAATTGTTCCATCAGAATGTGCTGAATGGTTCTTGTGCTATGATAGTTCCTGTTTGAAGATTAAAATTGTCAAGGTATATAACTCTATCAAAAAATGGAGCTGAGAAGTGAAAACTGATAAAAGATATAGACAGGTCTAAGAGACAATATAAATGCAAAACTGCATCAGAATATGTTTAATGATTCTTGATCTATGGTGGCTACAAGCAGCATGTTATGGAAACTTATGAATCTTCAAAGGCCATAACATTATCCAAAATGAAGCTGATGTGACAAAACCCATAAAAAGTCCTATGAGAAAATATATACATCAAAATTCCAAAGCTATGATGGAAACATGGAGTTGAAGCAGTAGAAATTTCAAATTCATGAAAAAGGGCAATAACTCCATCAAACTTTCAAATGAAAAAACAATACTATTTAAAAGACACATCTACTTTTAACAGGCAACTTATCAAGTCAGTTTGTAGGTTTTAGAGTAGGGCATCTGTGTTTCAATGACACATTTCTAATGTTTAGTGCCCCCATGAGAGAGCCCTTGTAGTAATTGCCATTTCAGTCTGGATCAATAGCTGAATAGTCAAGGATAAAACTGTATATCTAGTAGCATAGGAGATTTAAAACAAAGACCAGAAATGCAGTGCTATATAAGTTTATTGTAACCTGCCATGAATACAACATCCCTTAACATTAAAATGAAGGTCATCAAAAAGAAAACAAAAGAAAACAATATTTGAAAAATAATCAATACTTAAAATGTATTTTGTCATGCCTCTGTGTGAATTTCTAGTCTGTATGCATACTATCATGCCCATTAGTGAGTATATAATATGTATTTTGTTGTGCTCTCAGTGAGTTTATACTCTGTAGGCATACTGTCATGCCCAATAGTGAGTATATAACATGTATTTTGTCATGCCCTCAGGGAGTTTGTAACATGCAAGCATACTGTCATGCCCATCACATGTATGGATACTGTCATGGCCATTCTTGAATTCAGATAATTCAAGATAGTAAGATACACATAGACAGAGGCAAAGTGTACAAGAAAAATGAACAAGAATTATTTTACCACAAAATAAATGTCAATATCTTACAATCCTATGGCACAAAATACAAGGTGCCTTCAAAATTGGTAGATTGTGTATTATTAGCTATACTTAAATATCGCGTTCGCAGAACATGGGCTGACATTTTGGGCTGTCTGTCTCTAGTGAAGATTCCTTTTCTATTCCCCAGCACCCTTGTTATGCCTGTAAAAAAAATATACTGATATCCTGTGAATGCAATATTTTTTCTGTGATACCAGTTTTCATGGGGTACTTTACCAATTTGCATTGGGTATGGAACCAATTTTCATTGCATGCCAATTTCCATTTTATACCAATTTTCATGGGCTAAATATTTTCATGGATTTCATGGTTGCCACAATCCATGATATGGTATTCCTAAAGTAAGGTTATGATAGATACATATATAATCGCTTATAAGTCAAACTGTGAAAAGCAGAGACCCTAAATTGCCACTACATAATGCACTATTTTGTCTTTTGTACTAATCTCATTAAAAAAGCTGAAAAAGATCCAAATATGTCAGTACAGCATGCACTGGTAGATCTAGATCTCAACAGTTTATAACTGGACACAGACTTACAAGCAATACATGTGATACTGAACCATCAGTCATGTACCAAAACAAGTGCATTAAAGACTGTGTGTATTTATGATTTGGATTTTTAACATTGCTTTAACAATATTTCAGTCATATCACAACAAAGTCTGCAGTGTTGCAATTTATAGTGATGTCTAGAATGGAGGCATTGTGCCGGATACATGTAGCATGATGTTGCACCCAGTCACATTAACCTGACACCAGGCCAACCAGTCCTGACACTAACCTCTTAATGCTGAGCAGCAAGCAAGCCAGCTGTTAGTACCATTTTTATGTCTTTGGTATGACTCAGCCAGGGATCTATCCCTCGACCTCTCACATCTGAGACAAACGTTCTAATCACTAGGCGGTAATATTGTTTACAGTGAAATCTTCATAAGTACTTCTTTTTTTTTATAGTTTAACCCATTTTATCCTGTTTACCAATTTTAACTGCAGTGCCTTATTCCTGAGAAGCAATTCTAAATACATTGTGGTAAAACAGAGCATCTTTCAGCAGCATAAATTGTGATGACCTTCATCGTGTTTACTAAAAATGTTGTAACGTTGTTATTTCTCTTTTAAAGTATATAAAAATATGTATCTCTGAAAAGGTAATAAAATTTACAACACAGATTTATATGATATTTTTTTTTATCATTTATCAATGTACATGCTCAAAACTATATTTTGAAATATGATTTGGAAAATTAATAATTAAAAAATTTAACATGATGTTCAGTGAATCTTTTGTTCATGAAGATAAACAAAATGCTCCTAAGAGTATGGGAATAAAATAAACATAATTCTATTTCTAGTGTTTTGGTCCAACTTTGAAGTTTCTAGCACTGTTAGTTCAAAAAGTGCATTAAGTTTACTAAAATTGGACAACAAAACACCTTAAACAATTTGTTAACTTCACACTCTAGAACATGTACTTCAGCGTGCAGTTTCTCATGAAAACTTGTCACAAATTATTCCTAGAAATTTTTCAGTATAATATAGACAATCAGTACAATTTTTGTCAAAATTTTGAAGTCCACATCATCACTATGCAAGTAATAACAATATTCTATCAATTTCAATTGTGGCTGTAACCGAGATGAAAAATCATACCGGACCCATTCCTCTTGAAAACCTTCAAAGTCAGCTTCATTCTCCGAATCAATGTTAAAAAGTTCATGAAGCCTTGCATCATCGCTTTCATCAACTTGATTCAATTCTAACCCATCATTCAAGTCAATATTATCATCAGAAGCATCCAAATCATCAACTCCAATGTCGCTACCCTCGCTGTCAACATCCATGTTTACATCTGAGTTGTCATCCATCATTTCATCAATCAATTTTCAAGCAATGGCAATGCTATATAATTGGGGTCAATATATTTCTGTTCAATCTCTAACTTGGGAACATAATTTCTATTTTTAATCTTTTGAGGTGAAAGCATTTATTTCATTTATATCTATTGTTCATTCAATTTAAAATTTCTCAAAAAAATTTTAATTTTTTGGAAAATACAATTAAAATGCAAATTGTGAAAATTTCGGTCCTGCTATAAAAGAAATATCCCATGATTACAGAAATTCTGCATTTATCACTAAAGATCAAGGACAGAGAAGGATGATGGGAAAAATCATTTGCCCAAAGCAATATATGAATTCACTTTACTATAAATAGATTTGTGAATGTCAGGTATCCAAATATCATATCTACTTGCTTATAAGTCAGTTTTAACTGCAGATTGCATATACCCGGATCTGTTGTTGTATAATGCATGGCCAGCAGATCAAGGTCTATACCGATTGTTAGCAATAGTCAAAAGAACAGCAATGGCAGATTAGACTATGCCTTGTTCCCTGCTGAATGAGCATATATACTTTTTAAATATTCTTAGGTGTTCTATCCTTATTTCTCTCCAGAGTTCTACCATGCATGACATTGTTCTACCTGAGGACTATTGTGTGCTTTTACATCTTCATAAAAACCATCGCACTTTAATAGTAATTACCTTGAGCTGTCATGAAATCACCAAAATTCCAGACCATTTCACCAACAACAAAATCATGTCTCATAGTATCAAGAGCTTGATGGTATTCCTGTAAAAACTCCACTTGATAGTCCTCTGAGAAAACGAAAGATGGGTCCTAAAATTACAAATGGTGACAAAGTGTTTGAACATAGGATAGAAACTCAAAATGGTTATAAATCTTGGTTCACTGCACAATTATTAACAAAGCATGATATATGAAAATGTTTTACATTTGACTATTGGGATTATTTTTGCCAAACAAAGTCAGGGTTTGAAAGATACAAATTGGAACCTTTGCTGTATGAACAAATTTGTCCCCAAAGTTACTTACTATCATTCATTCTAATGTATTTTGCACTGACAGGAGTAACACATTTTCTTGAAAATAGAGATATCAAACTTAACCACTTCAACGGACATAGTGCATCTGATAAAAACATTTTTTATTGTTCCTGATGAAGTTTGACAGAAAAATTGACAGCAGAGAAACTTTTTTCACTACATTATAAGTAACTACAGGCCTGGATTTGTTTTAATCACACTTAATAAAAACTTGCATGTTTTCCATTAAACATTTTCTGCACACACAAAAAAGTAAATAATAAACAGAACCTATACAATAAAATAAAAATCTGGAGAATATTTTCTAAAGAGAAAACTCCAAGCTACTTCTTCTTGATTTGTGCATATTTTAAAGCATGCATGTGTTATACTGTTGATCTTTGCATATTTTAAAGCATGCTTGCATGGATGTGTTATACTGTTGATCTTTGCATATTTTAAAGCATGCTTGCATGGATGTGTTATACTGTTGATCTTTGCATATGTTAAAGCATGCTTGCATGCATGTGTTATACTGTTGATCTTTGCATATTTTAAAGCATGCTTGCATGGATGTGTTATACTGTTGATCTTTGCATATTTTAAAGCATGCTTGCATGGATGTGTTATACTGTTGATCTTTGCATATGTTAAAGCATGCTTGCATGCATGTGTTATACTGTTGATCTTTGCATATTTTAAAGCATGCTTGCATGGATGTGTTTTATTGTTGATCTGTGCATATGTTAACTACAAGTCCAGGCATATGGAGCTCACTAGCCTTGTCAGGCAGTTCATCTAGGAGAATGAAACTCTGATTTCAAATCTCTGCTGCCTTGTGGATATCTTCAGGAGAACAAAAATGCTATGGGAGTAAACCCAGACAGAAAATCTGGAGTGAATTCCCTAAGATGGCTGGGCGTCAACTATGACCTCTTTCCGGCAGCTCCTGTATCTGAACTGGTGCCAAATGCCATGCTCCACATATCTTTAGACCCTACCAGCAAGAACATGAGGGGAATCCTAACTTCTGGGACATCCTATATGGACAGTGAGCTACTGGCACCAGAAGAGTCAGCCACCCCTTACTCTATTTCAAGGGTGTATCGAAAAGGGACATGAAGGCATGCGACATTTCACCCAATGGCTAAGAAGTGCAGGTCGATGACCAAGGTACCTGGAGACTGATGGTCTGCAAGGGCATAGCAGTCACTGATGTGAGGAGAAGCTAGTAGCAGTGTTTATGTTGTGAAACAGAAATCAAACGTACTGAACGTTTTTGTTGCGTGTCATGCAGAAATATTGCTGTCTCTGCAGCAGATGTTCTGAACTCTTAGTGAAGGCCTGATGGCTTTAATTTGGTCCATAAGAATTGATATATAGAAGTATGCCTCAGACATGCCAAGACTAATCATAAACTTGTCACTGATCCAGTGGCCTAGTTGTTAGAGCATCCACCGCAGAAATGGGAGGTCATGGGTTCAATCCCTGGCCAAGTCATTTGAAAGACTTACAAAAATGGTACTAACTGTTACCTCACTTGATGCTCAGCATTAAGAGGTTAGTATTAGGACTGGATGGCCTGGTGTCAGGATAATGTGACTGGGTGGGACATCATGCTACATGTCTGCGGCATGATGCCCCAGTGTTAGACATCACTATAAACTGCCTCACTGCAGACATCGTAGCAATATGACTGAAAAATTGTTAAAGCTATGTTAAAAATCCTAGTCAAACAAACAAACAAAACTGAACTTGTCACATCTCTATCAAAGGTCTCAATTTCTGCTGGACTTCATAACCAGAAATGTTCTGCCAACTGATTCACCATCTCACCATCCTGAGATAACAGACTTCTGACCAATACATAGGAATTACATTAGACTTGAGTGGTTTGTTAGAAGTCAGAACACTGTACCAAAGACAGTGCGTGTCTTGCGGTCCAGCTGGCTGGTGCAGTACAGCCAGTCGACTAAATTGTCTGTTTGAACATGCAGCTTGCTAGAGATAACAGAATCCTCAATAATGTCACTGTACATAGATCATTCAAACAGCTGAAATGGTTTTCAGCAGTTCTACTATTTTCATTGATACAGTATGTTCTGGTGCCACTTTTGCATCTGCATCCTGACCAAAGTGCATATACATTAGTGCTATCGAACAGTTGTATGTACAGACACATATTGTGCCCAGCCTCAATTGCCTTAAATTGTTTACACTTCTTGCCTATGGTTGTCATCTCTCTCTAACAAAGCATATGAACAGAAACTTGCATACAACAAATATAAATAAATTTAAATAATGTGGACTGTATTATTGAAAAGATTTTAATGTTTAAAAGTTCATAAACACATCACCAGAAAGAGTTCTTCAGTGAAATTGAATTTAATAATCAAAATCATGTTTGGCAATAATGAATGGTACAATAACTGCACTATTGTGAATAAATCTGAGAATTCACAAAAACATTATATCCACATATAAAACAATGACCATTACCATGAAATGATCATTACCATTACCATGGAAATAAAAGATGGAAGTTGAAGTTTAAGATAAATGGATTCTATGGAGGACATCTTTACAGCATGAATGTGAACTTAGAAACTGGTATAAGGACAACATCAACAAGCTAGTGAGTAGCAATGGGAGTTAACTGAGTTGTTTCCCTTTGTCTATAAAATAAATATAGCTTTAAAGGCACAATAGTGCAGTTGAGGGTGAATTTTCTTGCAAAAATGTTTGGGCATTTATGTATATCATTTGATTAAATCCTATTTAAAAGGCAGTTCTGGGGTAATATCAAGTACTTAGAGGTTCTTGTAATGAAATGCGAGCTCTCTGAAATCTTTGTACATAGAGTAACAAATCTATCGTCTCCATATTGAAATCCCACTTGGCAGTGACCAGCAGATCCCGAACAAATAACATATAATTCCGGTGACCAAAATTTGCATAATTATATGCCATATTGTATACACTGAAGATGATGACGTAAAACACAAGCTGACCAAGCTATACACATAGTTCAAACAAGGCAGACAAGAATGAGGGTAATTGTTTATTTATAACTTGCAAAACAAGTATTGATACATATTGAACAATGTTTGATACTAAGTAGCATGGCAAAGACTCTAATATCTAAGACAGTGGTGTTTTACACAACTTTGAACATGCATACTTGTATTATAGGATTATTCATTTTACTAAACAATGTATTTTAAATAAACTCCTTTACTTTTTGTTGCTACTCACCACAACATCCTAATATCATTTGATAAAGGAAGATCATGTATAGATACTGTAGAAAATACAGAGGCCGCCTCATTTACATAGCCACCTTATAAAATACCATAATGATATAAGTAGTGTGGAGACAATCTTATAGAGTACCCCACTGCATGATGACATACATATGATTACACTGGGACTGAGAGACAGCAGGGTGAGGTCTTGTAAACATTTGGGAAGAAATAAATGCAGAAAGGTGACCTGACTTGGAGTCACATGAAATTTAGAGTATTTGGGTGGAGATTTCTCAAAATAATGCAAAATCATTCCTAGTTGGTTTCATACATAGGCCACTTACCTCCAAAGCAACTTGGAATGATAACTTTTTGAAACAAATAGAAAATGTTCTTTCACAGGAGAAAGAAACATATATACTTGGCAATGTAAATAAGGACCTACTCATTACCCAAATAAAGAGTAAATGGATGGAATGTATTGAATCTATAGGCTTAGTCCAGTTGGTAAATGAGCCCATAAAGGTAACAGAAAATATCAAGCACTCTTATAGGTTACATTCATACCAACCTACCAGACAATGTGGCTTATGTTAATGCACCCAATGTTAGTCTTAGTGACAACATTACTAACATTTTGACAAGGTTGAATGCAAGAGAAATAGGAAAATTACACTCAAACCTATCAATTACAGATCTTTACAAAATTGAAGTAAAGAACAATTTCAAGATGACCTATATAAAGTTGCATGGAATATTATCCAAACTTTTAATGATACAGATGAAGTTCTGAGGGTGTGGACTGACTTAGTTATGGATGTAGTCTCTAACATGCACCACTGAAAGTACTTTGAGTAAGGTATGAAATCCAATCTAATTGACTTACTACTGAAATCCTAGACACTATGAAGATATGAGACCAATTAAAGGCTATGGAAAACCTTGCAAAATATAAAGTATAGGGAAATAGCAAAACAAGTATGATTAAGAAAGCTAAAAAAAAAACTTTTTATCATGCTTGAAGACACAAACAGCAATGCATACTCCATTTGGAAAGTCTTCAATAAACTCACACAAAGATCAGACATAAAATTCACTCACTTCTGGTAAATGACACCATAGTTACTAATGACACTGACATTGATAGAAAAAAACGTTCACTGCAGTGTGGTGATCCCCCAACCCCCAACACAGGATTACCAGAATGGTGTGTGGAAAATGTAGGTAGATGCCCCATGACCTGAAATAGGTGTTGTGAGAGACAGCTCTGCATATCAAGTTTGCGGTAATAAATATATAAAGTTTGCTGTTTTGCTTATAATGCATACTATATTGACTCTTAATGCATTATTCTTAACATGATTCAGAGTTTATTGAACATAAAAACTTTTTCAAGACTTTTAGCGAGACTGCCAAACAAATGAGACATAGGCTTCTATTATTTCTTTGCAACCACTGTGAATAAGTTTTAAAATTGTAAGCAGTCCAAAAACAGACATGCATACTCTTCATTCTCCAACCAAGGTTCATGTAGACATTTATCAAAGCCTTCACCATGTAACATGATCTACTCGTGTGTATTGATGATGCGATGTATGACACTCCTCCAGATACTCTGAAAGAATGCCATAATCATAACCCATAGCACCTAAAGCTTGTCTCTGTTGTCATGGTGACCCCATATTGATAAGACAACTTGATTTATATCATCAAGCGAAAGCTACATTGTAGATTTGGCTAATAGTTAATGTAGCAGTTTTCATTGGATCAATGTTCCTTCAATATTCCACACTACTCGGACATTTCAAATAAATTACTTTAAATATACTACATACCTAGAAGATTTGCTAATGTATATATATATTGAATATATATTGATAAAATATAAATTAAAAGAAATCGAAAGATAAGAATGATGCACTTTAATTTTGATTTCATACAAAAATGTGCTGAAGCAAATGTCTACATATATCTGTTTCAAATACAAGAACTGAAAACTCACTGAAAATTGTTATCTGCTAGCAGTCTTGCATGAAAACCAAAACTGGTTCATGATGTCTTGAGATCATTGTAATAAAGCCATATGTTCCTGTTGTTTGGCAACCTTGAAAAGAAGGAAGATTTTAAAAAAATTAAAAGTGCATGAAGAGCAATCATTAAAACAGAAAAAGCTTTCCAATTCCAAATGTTTTATAACAGTAAAGAGTGAAAACCAACAAGTTTTGTAAAAAAACAAAATCATGTAATCACCAAGAATAATAAACATGAAAGCTTAAAAAGAACTTACAGTATTGTAAATGAAATCTCAATTAAATCTCAGCCTAATGGACATGTATACAAATGATGTTTATGAGCATGCTGTTATAAAGATATAAAAAATTTAAATTTCACACCAACTTATTTGATACACACAATGCAATCACCGAGTGAAATATTGATCAGCTGATCACATTTATTTTGCGAATCTTACAAATACATGTAAGATCAAGTCCTTGTGCAAAGATAGCAACAATAAAACAGTGCTTTACAACATAGAAACAAGATATACGGACAATTGGAGAACACTTTATATGAAGACAGTCACAATGGCCTACCTGTCCAACAATAACTTCGCCATTTCAGTATCTGATGCCAGTTCTAACTCTTCCATCAATGTTTTTCATCGAACAAACTGGTCCGCAAGACAAATTCTTCATAGGTCATGTTCTGTTTCTCAGACAGCTTTTCAACAGTTCTTCTCGAAAAGCGACAAGCGCGAGCGACCTTTACGTTGCTTACTCACTCGTGCATTTGCCATGTTTGTTTATTGTTGATTTGTTGATATTTAAATTATAAACATGTGACTCGCATCACTGGACAAAGATGATGTACCGTTCTTGTGGTCAAGTGGGGTTTCCGTAACAGTTCATGACCTACAAGTTTGAATTAAAGTAGGCCCCCATAAAAAATAATTTTTTCTTGGTATTTATCAATTATTTCATTTAATCTTCACAAACTCAAGGTTTTTGTGAATTATTTCAGCTGTTAAGTTGACACATTTCATTATTTTCATGATCTTTTCAATTCATAAAATTACAGACACTTTGCACTATTTTGCCTTTAAAGATGTTTGCTGTATTTTTCTGGGAAGGCTGAATTTAAAAGTACCAGATAAAGTTCTCCTAATGCAAAGTGATCAGGTATAGTATTTGATGGAGAAATCCCAAACTAGTGGTGTGCTTCAATAACACAGTGGTAAGGAATCTGCTCTTTTCCTCTGTGGTCACAGGTTAATCCTCAAACCAGTCGCAGCATATACATGTAAGCAGTAATTAAGTCAATAATTTGCATAAATATGGTAGCCAGGATAACTACTCTGTAGTCCTAGTGACATCTTCAGTGAAACAAGTTCTGAAGTTCAAGTTTGACTAGCAAGGTATAGTGATTTTCTCCAGAACTTATCATTTCCTCTAAATTTAAGACCACATTACCTCACCCTCCAAATCCAAGATCACATAAAATTTAAAAAATCATTTAGTGTGTATAAACTGGCAGAACCTGGTGTTTGATAACTGCAGTAACAAAGTTAAATTTTTTTGTTCTTGTAAAACAAAGCAGTTTTCCAATATTTTGCACCTCAAAAGACCATCTGAAACATGCACATTTCTGAGATGTTGAAAGCTAATGGTAAATGCTTTTTGCTATTGTTTTATAAATGACATAAAAATAAATTTTAAACAAGGAAACTTTGAACACACACCCTGTGTAGCCCAGGTACTGTGTCTGCTCCATACTCAGAGAGAATCATTGGCTTAGCATACTTCTGGTGCCACTGCCTAAAATCATACTCAAGTTGTCTCTGTATGAGTTCTGTATGGCCCGTGTCAGAGTACCAACCATAGTATCGGTTTACAAGGATAATGTCCACATATGGTATCTGTAAATAGAGAGTTCAAGTATTTCATTAAAAATCGATTTTGTCCCAAATTATTAGAATCTAAATGCAACTTAATAATATTACAACTTATTATTATAAGTTTCAAATCACTGATTCAATTCAATGTTTTTAATGTATATTTCAAATAATGAAGTAAAGAAGTTTAAGTTGATTTATGTTCAAAGCTGAGATGCTTTATGCAAACAGGACCTATCTAGAATAATTCTAGATTATGGCAGAGTTTAAGTGATGTGTCAGAAAGAAGGAAGCACATAGAACATCCAACAAATTAAAAGGTAAGAAAAGCTGAGACCTTGCCCTTGAAAACACATCAATAAAAGAAGCATGTGACATGCAACAAATCAAAATGTATTAGTATGCAGGTTTCATCTCACTATCACTATATTTAGGTCTATCTTAATAATAACCATCAACCAAACTTAAGTAAAGTTAATCTATGAGCTTGACCATGAAGATCAATCAGAAAAAGTGGTAAGTGACACACCCTCAAGTCTTAATATAAAAGAGTAACAAGCTTCATCTCAGTCAACATTGGCACTGACAGAAATAAGTAAATAAAATTGATCTCTAGCTTACACATTGAAGAAACAACAATGAATAAAGTATGTTACTAATCTGCCGTCCATAAACAAATGATATCTGTCAACTTGCCATTCAAACTTCACACGCTGCAAATATGCAGTGATGCCAGAATATAAATACTACTCAACTTCCCATTTCACATGTTACAGATTACCAGTAATGTAAACAGTAAAAAGATGCTCATTGACTTGACCTTCCCAAAACTGATCACAAAAATGTTAGGTTATAGTGATATCAAGTGATAAAATGCATGCTTGTCAACTCAACCTTCCTGGCTCACATGATACAGGTTAGCAGTGATATTAACAAGTTAATGATACTCACAACCATGACTTTCCCATTTCGAATGTAACAGCTAAACCAGTGATATCAAATTATAAAATGCATACTTGAAAGTCCAGGATGGTACTGGCTACCAGTGATATCAACAAATAGATGATACTAATTAACTTGACTTTCCCACAACTGTAATAAATGTTACAGGTCAACAAGTGATGTCACCTGACAAAAATCCATACTTGAAAGACTAGAATGATACAGGTTACCATTAATATCAATTAAAAAAATGCTACTTGTCAAGTGGACTTTCCAACTTCATATGTTTTAGGTTACAAGTAATGTCTAAAGACAAAATGCATACATAAAAGATGTACTAAAATAAAAATGAATCTATAATGAGATTATGCACAAGTGGAACATACAATGAAAAAGTTAATAGTTTTATATTTCCATATTTGTGAGTTATAGACAATATAGTGGTAACTCTATGCAAACTGGCACACTTCCAGTACAAATCAAGCGATTAGTGCTAACATGGCTGTAGTTATACATTGCATTTGTAACTTTACAATAATGTGATTATTCTTTAAAAGTACGTTCAAACATGATCAGACACTTTACTCGGTCTGACATTTGCTATCTGAATATGGAAGCCAAGCATTCTGCACCGAGTACAGGTTAGATTCATGCTTATAACAAAAATACTTTTGGTAGTCATTTACCATCTTTACTTGCTTATCAGTTGAGTCCAGCTGAAAACAACATAGACCCTGATCTGAATAATAAATACAATAGCAAATCAATTAAACAATAAAGTATAACTGTTACATTTATACACATGGCAATTAACACATTAACCCCTGGAGGGTTTTGCTGTTTTCACATGAATTGCAAGTAGGAAAGACATTTTGGGGTCTATTTCGACAAATGGCTAGTTGTGCTAACGTAAATGTTTTTCATTGGTAAGTTTGCTGACGCATGAGCAGAAGGTGAAAATTTGGACTCCTTTATTTTTGCTTAACAGACCCATAATTTTTTAATGGAGAAGACTTTATTCAAAATGTCCATCTTATCCTACTTTTTGCACAAGTTCACCTGTCTGTGTGCACATCAGACCAGTCTGCCGTAGATCTGAGGCCATAAAGTCTAAAATCTGGACACAAAATCTGATTCCGACCATGGGTGAATTTTGGGTGGAAAAAACGGGTCTAAAAACTTAGGTTTTTCCCTCTGTATTTTGTAGTGCAACTAAAATGTCCAGATTATTTGATATCATTGTAGTGCTAAATCTGTCTACCTTTCTATAATACCACCCATTTTAGTGTATCATGCATGATCTTGACTCTACAGACCTTGGAAGTAGGCTACTACCTCTTGCCCTGTAAACTCATTGCCAGGGGTTAATGTGTTAATCTTGTATGTATAATGACCATATGCATTTTACTCCATGTAACATTTCTTGGAACACTCAGAAAGCTTGGTTTGGTTTCCTCTGACATTTATAGCAAATTAGTACAAGAGGCTTATTTATTGCCATGGCAATTGGAGTAAAGTGCCATGCACAAGAGAAACACAAGGGTATCTGATTAGTACTAATCTCATGTTAGGATTCAAACCAATACTGTTTTTGTCACAAGTCAGTCATGCTCATAACTGCATCACCATGGCTCTTACCTCTCCAGCTGTTGCCTCAAACAACATGCATGAGAGCACATCAGGCCAATTCTACATCATCATACCCATTTGAGGAGAGGGGATACTCACCAATGACAGAACCCTGGCCATTGCTACCAGACTTAATTTCTTCCTTTGTGTTCCAACAAATATATGTGCATAGCAAAACTTGTATTAATACAGTATTACATTTATAAAGAAAAATTCTTAGTGCATTTCTACAAATCCAAACTTGCATATCCCATTTATTATTTGTTCAAGCCTGTAAAACAACATGGGATAGATGCAAAGACTGATGACAAATGACATTAAAACTGCTATAATTTGGCATTCCGCTCTACTATAATTGATGAAAATTTGGAGAGAAACATAATAACATATTCTGTGCATCAATTCAGCCTACTTACTGCGACATCATTATTGAAATCTTGATTGCACACAAATGTTACAGGCCGACTCTGGTCAAGACTTCTTACATGATTCAAAACAGTTCTGGAAGAAAGGGGAAAAGAAAATGTCACTACAAGGATTCTGTGGAATGTATGATCTCACCTGCAACCCAAGCAATGATATAACCCCCTCACCCAATCTGATTTACAAAAGTTTAGCACAAAATCAAAACATAATATCTTAATTTGAAAAAGACAATGCCACAGCAACCAGAAAAGTGATGCATATATATCATCATAGAAGTAGATATGATAAAATGAATTTCAAGCTTTGCTCAATTATCAAGCCAAATTATGGAATCTCCCTTTGATCAGTGAGAAACCACACTGAACAAACTATTTCTGCAATGTTTTAAAACATTCACTGAAATAATATAGTATGGAATGCAGTAAGTCACATAGCAAATATCTAATCTTTATAACAAAATATTTCAAGACTGAGGTTACATAAAACTGTATAATTATATAATTTTCATGGTAAAGTTTGGATAAAAATTACAGGCTATCAATAATCATACCCATGTATAATGACTGCTCATGGGAACACTTTTTTTTATACACAGATAGTCTGTATACAGACATATTCGGCTGAGTTCCTATCCCTTCCCTGGTATTTTTTCCCCTTATCTCATTACACCTTCCAAATGGTGGGGTGGCAGTGTTGATCAGACACTGCATGTCTGTGTTGGCTGCAAGTTCTTTTCATCATGTCTCAGCCAGATCCAACTCAACACTCATTATACTGCCTTGCACAGTGCCTGCACTTATGTTTTCCATAATTGTCCTTTTATTCCCAGTGCACTGAGCAGAAAAACCCTCTGCATTATACTTGCTTCTTGAAATATTCAAGCACTGTTTGATGCTGCAGGTTTCTTTTGTACCTCTTTAACAAACTGGCTGACAGAACCTCTCTGGGTTCTGAACATTCTGCTATTCTCACTCCAACATATCTGCCATCTCAGTCAAGATCATGTTTTGTCTGCATCTTTAATACCCTTGAGCAAATCAAAAGCAACCCAATGCTGAAACCAGCTGGAGTGTACTTCTTTTCTGAAATGTGGAGCCATCTGTAAAGTTCCATTTGACAGTACAGATATGTTGGTGAGAGAAGAAAATGAAACACATACTTAAGCAGGAACTGGATTTGCAGTGTCAACCAAAGATCTATCTAAGGCAGTTTTCTCTCTGGAAGTTGCCATCTTGTCCACATTTCTTAAACACACATTTGGATAGCTCTTGCTGACTTCCCTTCATCTTCACCTCTAAGAGTCCTCACCTTTATGAGTTTGTACCTGGACCACACACAATACATCAGTCTGTTAGACCTGATTGATTCCATCTTATGGGACTTCCTTCAGCCAAGGCCTTCTCTTCCTTTATTTGTAGTTCCAATGATATCCTGTGCTTCATTTCACTATCTGCTTCATTCAGAACTTTGTTCATGAGTGACTTTCTTCCTGACCTTACTTCTATTCTGGCTCCACTGAATTTCTAATTTTCTCATCCTTTAAACTAAACCCAGAACGTTATCTGGAATCTAGTAATTGGCCACCTTATATTCCTCAAACAAGAATGTTTTGGGCATAGCTGTAGGTTGTATGACACACCGCATCAACCAATACTGGTAAACAATCGAGGAACACCTAGCAGCTTCTCAGGCATTCGCTGATGACCCATTTTAGCTTCCAAACTTTACTGACAGCCTATATGTGGCCATGTGAGCTTTGGAAGAAAACCATACATCCATACCTTAAACTTTCGTGGAAGGCTGGATTGGTAAATGTTTTTGTAAAGCCTTTTCATTCAAGCTCTATCCGGGTAAATGTCAGGTACATATAAGTGCTTTTGAAAGAAATAATGAACCTTAGATAACTTTATAGAAAGAGAGACAGAGATGGACAGGCGGAATAAAAGAGCAAAATAATTAAATTATATGCAACTGTTGAAATAAATGAGCAGATTAAAAAAATTGCAGTGCAGTCAGATAACAGATTCAGCAGACATTCACTCATAATAATTTATGGTTGCTATATAGTAAACTGGATATTTTATCTTCCTATGTAAATACTTGATATCATCATGTAATACAAAGAATGTGATATGTAATGAATGGTGAAGCCACAAGTTAAAATATATTGTTTTTTATACCGCATGATGAAATATATCTGGTATCATTTTTGGTACCACAGGATATATCTGGTCTCATCTGTCATACAACAAGATGAAATATATCTGGTATTTAAAAAGGAAAATATTTGTTTTCATTTTAAATATTACCAAACATGCTCCAGAATCCAAAAAAGAATCAACTCATGTTCAGCACTTCTTTGATCCCCTTTTTTTCATAAATTCATCACACTTTGGAAGTGTGATCATTTAAATATCAGTGAATTAAGTGAGCGACAGGATTGGGTTCATCTCATATCACAGTAAATTACATTTATGACATTTGTTAACTATTTGCTAATATCTGACCATAAAGCAAGTCCAATTCAGCAATGGATCACAGTGAGTTTATTAGTGCTGTCAAGAAGTGGGAAAAAAAACTTCAAAAGACATGATCTGCATCTTGTTAGATTTCTTCACAAAAACTTAATTTCTGTCTGAAATATTTAGTTGTTCTAGCACACAAAGTGATTGTTTTTGCTGCTGCAGGTACATATATAGACACATACAGTCAAGCATTAAGGTATGATGGAAAATCATATTTGTCAAATGTGAAAATAAAGCTATGAAACAAAAATGGAAAATTATTTCACCAATAATTTACATATTTGAAACTTAATTATGAAGGTCCACTGGATTAAAAATCACAAACTGATAAAACCATTCGTATCTATAATTAAAATAATTCCATTCGGATTCAGGCATACAAATTTAAGAAAACTATAACTCAAACTTCTGCTTGCAGGGATTTGTCCTAGTAGTTGACCAGACCAAGGACAATTAACAGCTATTCAATGTAGACTACTGGAATACCTCCTTGTGAATCAAATTATATTACATGAATGATGCATATCATTATGCTTGTAGACTACTGGAATACTTCCTTGCTTATCAACTTATATTACATGGATGATATCCATCATGCTTTAGACTTCTGGAATACCTCCTTGCTTATCAACTTATATTACATGGATGATATCCATCATGCTTTAGACTTCTGGAATACCTCCTTGCTTATCAACTTATATTACATGGATGATATCCATCATGCTTTAGACTTCTGGAATACCTCCTTGCTTATCAACTTGTATTACATGGATGACAACTCTCATGCTTTAGACTTCTGGAATACCTCCTTGCTTATCAACTTATATTACATGGATGACATCCAACATCAGTTTTGTGCTTGTTAAACTCTTGATCACAAACATAGCATTGACCTAAAAAGCATACATTTCAGTATTATTGCATTGTGACTAGATTCTATAGCTCCTGTTCTTCATGTATCTTACGTTTGTTACCAAAAGATAGTTTATAAATATAATTATATCAGGAAAAAGCTGGTATGAATTATTTTCTAACAAGCTTAATTGTAACAAATTGTTTGAAGTCAATTAAAAGTTTCAGATACACCGTCAAACATCTACCAATATATTTATTTCAAATTATAAGTCTTCCAAAACAGGCCAAATCCACTTCCAATATAAAAAAAAACTGGATGGAAAAATAGTGCAGTATCATAAGCATTTCCTGGCATTGAGACCTATATTAATAATAATAATAATAATAATAATAATAATAATAATAATAATGAGGACTTTGTATAGAGTCTAATCTTTAGAAACTCTAAGCACTTTATAACATCTTTAATGATATGACTACAAAAAGCAAAACAAACACCATGAAATAAGAAAACAAAAACATGCTGAAAATATTAAAGGTAGGAAACATTTAGGTCTTTAAGTTTGTTCTTCCAGTCAAAAAAGGTGAGTTTTAAGAGCACTCTTGAAAGGAATCACTGTGTCTTTGTGTCTAATTTCAATGGGCAATTCATTCCACGTTGCTTGGATCTGGTATGCAAAAGAACGTTGTCCATATTACTTAATTTTCATATTGGGAATAATGAGTATATGATTGTCAAAAGAGGATCGTAAGTATCTTGCTGGTCTGTACACATGGGTGAGGCCGGATAGGTATGTTGGACTGGAGTCCATCAGTGAAACACAGCACAGAGAATAAATTTTGTGTTTGCTTCTGAATTGAATGGATAGCCAGTGTAGAGTGCAGAGCAGCAGGGAGGTGTGCTCTGATCATGGTAATCTAAGGATGATCCAAGCAGCTGTGTTTTGAACTTTCTGAAGTTTGTGGATTAGATATTGAGACAAACCAGACAAAATTGAGTTACAATAGTCAAGTCTTAAAAGTACTAATGAACACACAAGCGTTTTAGTGGCATCAACTTAAAGATATTTGCAAATGGAGCTGATGTGTCTCAGTTCAAGATATGCAGCCTTGCATATGTTCATGACATGCTGGTGCAATGTGAGAGTACTGTCCAGAATAACACCTAGGTTTCGTACTGACTATGTGAATTTAATGTTGGTGTTGCTTATATTTATTGTTAGAGGTAAAGGATGTGAATGCGAAAGTCTTTGTGTTGTGATCAGAATGGCCTCAGTGTGGATAAGATTGGGAGATTAAATTTAAACCCTCTAATAATTACATGGTACCCTATAGATTGGCTTATAAGTGAAGTCCAACTGCAAACAACATGAACATAAACCCTGATTTAATGTTGCATTATGCACCAGCAGATCAGGGTCTCTTTGTTTTGATCTATATAATACTCCTAACAAATTGCACTGAACCAGAGCTCTCAGCACATTATGCAACAGATCTGGGTCTGTGTAGTTTACAGTTGGTTTGACTTGCAAGCTAATAGCTAATATATATTTTCATTTTTTCTTCAATTTTCATAACTGAAGTACATGTATATGAACTTCACTTGTGATGTCATAAATTAAATCAGTAATTAGGGCAGGTCTTACTTGAAATAAGGCTCCGCTATAGGTTTGTTTGTGGCTGGTTCATTAGCTACAGACCAGATGATGACCGAAGGGCGGTTCTTGTCCCGACGTACAAGTTCCTCCATGACCTCAAGGTGATGAGAGAGGGACACATTACCAAAATTGTCATCTCTGAAAAGCAACAGTAAATCCTGTTTTGAGCCTATGACAAAATGTTCACATTAAGTTTATAATTTGGTAAATACTCAACAGGAAACACTATTAGACAGACTGATATTATAACTTACTTCATAATACTTACCAAATTTTAAGTTACAAATTTAAAATGAAGAATCAAAATGTAAAATTATTCTCATACACATACAAATAATTTAAATTTATCTTATCTTATGGTGGTCATATTGAATGTAAGATTGTCTCCAAGTTCATTTAACCATCAGGACATCATAAGCTCTTCTATTGAAAACCCCATGTTGATATGACCATCCATAAAGAAGTACCAATAATAAGATTTTCACCATGATCACCCTACTGGATGTATAGTTTCATTTAGGGCCAACTAGACTAAGTAATGAACATGTCTATAATGTCTCAATGTAATCCTACAAGTTATTTAGGATGAATAACAATAACATGTGCTAATGATCATGACACACAGACATAAGACCATCCCATAAGCTCTTCTGTTTCTAAAACAAGAATGAATGTAAGTGTAAATGTTTCATGGTAAATCTCCAAGTTGTTTAAGAGGAGTATGATGCTTGTGTCTATGACCAACAGAACTAAAAATTTGTATTTGTGAAAATGTTTGGTAAAAATTCTTTTTAGCCAATTTCTTATGGTTTGATGCTACCACCGGATGAGACCTATGGAGGAGTCAAAATATTTCTTTAATAAAATGGGCAGGTATTATAAACAGTAGCTTGTACGGTTTTATCATTCTATTCAGTTAAACATGAAAAATTTCAGAAATAACTATTTGTGTACCGGAGATATAACTGATAGTGAAGACATAAGTACAGTCCTACAGACTTATATGGACACCACTTATGTCGACAAGCCACCTATTTTGATAAAACTTAAGAGTCCCTGTCCCATAGTCTATTATTACTACCAAATCTGTCATGCTTATGTTGATATCGAGATTAAAAATAATTGTACATGTTGACAGAACCCCTCAGGCTCAAATTGACCAAATTCTTTGCTTTCATATCATTTTTCTTAACAAGCTGCCAGTTCCAAATCATACTTTGCTCTAAAATTATTTGATTTTGCCACTGCGCTTTAATTATCTGCTGTTGCCACTGGGCTTTAATTTAATGTTGCCACTGGGTTTTAATGCTTCAGTTGCATTACCAGTTGGTCCTCGAAAGTTGGTTTTCAAGCAACTTCAATAGTACATACATCATACATTAAAAAATAAGCCAGATACAATCTTTCATTAAAACACTTTATCAAAAGAAGTTACCGCTAAACCTGTATAAAAACAATTAAATCTGACAGATTGTTGCATGTTGCAAAGTTATTATTTCCTACAAGTTTCATTTTCTGCAAGATAATCATAATTATACATGCTATTCTATTCTGCAATCGTTGAGTGTTTTACAAAACTACTAGTTTAACTTATGCTTAATTAATACAAAGCTTGGCGACAGGTTTTCATTTCCCTAACTTTATGTCCATTTACCAAGCTACAATACATTTTACAGCATAACCAATATTACCTACTACAGTTCTTTTGCACTGGTATTTTCTAAACCAATACCATCACTGCCACCCTTTGAAAATAGAACAGATTCACCTATTCATCCATGAGTTTTCATATTATAATATGCTTCGATTGTAACATACTCAGCAATTAAAGACCCCAACTTGCTCCTTCTAAATGGAAAGCTGTATAAACTTAAAAAGTAAATGGTATTTGAGACAAGGCCAGGACATGTTATTTAAGGCATAAAAACTTTTATATAACTGAGCATCACTGCTATGCAAAATTGCTCCAAACTCAAATTATAAACAACTTCTAACAAAACAATGGGTTTTACTTGTACCATAAGAATATACCTTTTAAAAAATTCTCTCCTCTTCTTCTTCTTATTCACTTTTTTCTTTCTATTTTTCACTTGCTCCTTTATCCTATGCTTATTAAGTTGGTGCTTTTGACATTCTTGGAAGTAAACATTCTTCATGCTTCTTTTACTGCATTTAAGTTTTCCAAGCTTGTAATATTTTTGGGCAGCTTTAGGAATCCTCAAAACAAAATAAAGAGGACATTTTTCATGGACACTGAGGCCAGTTTGATAAACATCTCCATCTACTGAGTATTGTGCAATGATTCAGTACCAGGTTATAAGTGCTGAAATAAAATGCTGGCTATCAGCTTTTAAACTGGTCTTAAAACGGGATAAAAATGTTTCCTCACCTCCCATAAGTCAAAATCATTAAAAGTTAAAACTACCTATTTAAACACAACCAAATTAACTTATTCACTTCCAACAATAGGTGTACTTGTTTTCAATATAGAGTCCTTTAAATGTCTGTTCAATCAGTCTGCAAAATGAACAGTGAGATTTTACATCCTTTCAATATAAAGTATCAGCCATTTTTCACCACTGTAAAATGTATTTAAATGCTGGAGAACTCATATTTCACACAGTGAGGAATGCTGGAGGTTTATCAGCAATATATAAGAAATGCAGGTGAATCCAATAAATTCTTGTGATTGCACAGTGATTGTATTTATTATTCTCTAAGAATACTTACCAACCTCATTAACATCACAAACACAAACTCAACCACATCTCAATTCCACAATTAAGAATATTTCATCATTCATATACCATATTGGCAAAGGGAAGAAGCTTGTACCCATTACCTCCCATTCACTTTCTAGCTGGTGCAGGTTGAATCAGAATAATATATTGAGGGTGATACTCACATTTGCAGAGCAGAATGGGATGGTTTATTTGTTATGTAAGTAGGTAATTATCCTTAAGAATATAACTTACTAAAATCATATGATTTCTCGTTCAAATAAGATCTCCAATCAAGTTAACATTAGAAGAAGAGGCCAAAAGATGAGAAAATGCATGAGCATTCAACCTCTACCATTGACCTCCTGTGAGGAATGAAGGTTGAAAATCCCTATAAGGATAAACCACTCTCATAATACAATGTTAGCTCAACCAATGATCATGTGACTCACAACAAAAACACTTCCAAAAGAAAAGGGAATGACCTTTCCTCACTGAGCAAGAAAACCAAATCTAGCAAAGGTGCTAGACCCATGCCTGTGAGGAGACTGTATTGACATCATAAGGATCAGATGGACATCTGGGCCACAGACAATGGACCCACCTAATTCAATTCACTTCTCTGTGATTGTGAGTAGAGTTGATGGTGCATACCAACAAATGGTTTCTTATTGCATCTTGGATTGTAATATTGCATTTTGAACAAAAATAATAACAGAAAAGGACATTTTCAAGACCTTGTACTCTTCTCTATATGTCTCAAATCAGTTTTGGGAACATGTCAAATCTTGCTTAGTTGTAGTACTGAATATGATGACAGAGAAGAGAACCTGGATAATGACTCTGTGATTGTCCACAAATGGTAACTGGTTCTTACATATGAAACTTGATTAAACCTGCAGCCCATGGTAAAGTTTGACTCCTGAGAGATCAAGGCATTCAGGACGATGATTTTATCTTTGCAGTGATCTCTGAACACCCACCACTTCACTTTGAAGGCTTTTCAAACTGGAGGACCTTCTTGGTTCAATAGATTGAAGGTTGAATCAGGGTCACAGCATGATATGGTTTGATAAAAGAAGACTATAGAAGTTCATCTCTTCTAATCAAGCCCATATTACAAAAGGTCACTCACTATCATGTTGTAAGCAGCCCAACTGACCACTTTGGCAATATGGAATATCAAATCCCAGGAACGGTTATTTCAGGCTTTGAAATGATCAGTTACAACATTTCTATATTTAATGCATGGGCTGGGATGAAAATGATGGCTTCCAATAGCTAAAACAACACATATGGTGACTTTGAATTCTGATCCAATTGCTTGACAAGATGATGACACTCTTGACAACAGAGTTTGTTGTAAAAAGTGACTTATCATAATGTGAATTGGATCTGAATTCAGTCACCATATGTGCTATTTTAGCTAATAGGGATGAAAGCTGCATTTCAACAACTCCCACAAAATTTACTGAAGATTTTGAATACTAACAATTTTATGCTATGATGATTTTGAGCATGATCTTTCTTTTACAGTCCTTAAGTTGCCTTTCATAATCTAGCTGTGTTCTGTCCACAATATATACACACTACATCTGTGTGAATAAAAGCATTTTAAACAAGTCTCATGGTTGTCCTCCATAACATTCAATAATCTACACCTCATGCACCTGATTTTACATCTCTCTAAAAAAAAAAGAAAACATATACAAGCAAGTGCAGACAAGTTTTAATTTATAAATTGTTCAAAAAAAGATGAACTCTCTTTACCACAACAAATTAAAAAAGTGTAATAAATATAACAGTGAAAAATTCGGTGATAATGATCAATATCACAGATAATAAAAAATGGTACAAATTATAAATATATACGCAAATTCATCTGAAATCACACAACTGTATGAATAATGTATAACAAAATTTTAATGTACTATACCTCTGAACATAAATGATGGATTGTCAAACAATACATACAAGTTTCCAATGATTATCGGTGGGACACTGCTGCAAGTTAAAGTTTAAACTGATTACAAGAGTTGCTGCCATTTGTCTTTAGAAACAATAGCTGTTAAGACTTGTTTTATCTTTCAGGGATTTGGAATCAGGAGATGGTAATCCAAGTATTAATGTGATGCATAATGAGCAACAGTGAAAGGTCAGAATACTATTACAGTGATGTAACATATATACCTGATTATAAATTGTGTCCATCTTCAAACAGCACAAACTCTAATCTGCCATCTAATAACAAGCTGGCAGATCCAGGTCTATGTTGATGGTTCTACTGATTACTCCTAACAAACAGCATAGACCCAGATCTACCAATACGTTATGTGATGGAAAATCTGGGTCTGTGCAATTTTGAAGTTGGACTATACTTATAAGCAAGCATGAATATCTAAGGTGAATACAAAGTCTGGCAATGCAAGTCAGTTCACTGTCCATTATATGGCACTATCATTAGGTAGTTGTTTATAGCAACATATTTCAGTGTTTAATAACCTTAATGTACTTTTCAGAAACTGATGTAATAGGCTAATTTGAAATGGGTGAACATTAAAGAAATGGTACTTTAAGAAGGTTCAATAAATATAACAAGATGATTTTGTTTCAGATCCCCTGCCCACTGACCCTCCAAAAACTACAAGCTAAAAAACACCACTACTAAAAAAAGGTACCTAACTTAAAAAACGTATCACCTCAAAAGAGTGTTTGATTGACATAATACCAAAATGTTGGCTATCTGCTCATGTACGTGTGAAAATAAATAAACTCACTTTCCAATCCCCACCCCTGGACTTTCATCTATGACCACTATACCCTGTTGGTCAGCCTGATCCATTAGTTCCTCAGCATATGGATAATGCGATGTGCGGAAACAATTTGCACCTAACCACTTCATCAGATTAAAGTCCTTGGCAATCAAAGCATAGTCCAGACCTTTTCCTCTAATCTATATCATAAAATATAAAAATTGTAAGAATAAATTGAAATATCTTGGCACCATTACATGTTTTGCACATTCAGTATAGTGTACATGTTATGAAACAAAATGTGCAAACCACTCCTAGGCAATAATCATATTGTACAAATAGTTGCCCTTAATATAAATGAAATATTTCATACATATGTTCTATGGAATGAGTTATCTCGCCTATTTTTATTATATACTAAAAAGACAAACTTCAGCTTAAAGCAGCAAAAGAGAAAATCCTACCATATTCTGATGCAAACTTCAGTGCTCCAGATCTGAAATTTCTTAGAAGGGTGTGCAGCAAAAAAGATACTTTAGTTGCAGCAAATGAGCATGTTTAGTATTTTTTAAAATGCCTTGAGAAGGGAGGGGTGGGGTCCAATTCTCTATTGCTAGCTAACTGGAACACTAAACCACTTAACTTCAGACTTCTAGTTACTGTAATGCTATCCCAAAATTACCATTAAATACTGAAAGTGATTTAACATATCATTTTCAATAATATAATATCTCAACATAGTTGACAATACCTGTAATGTGAGTTATATTGTGTCATGATTAAAAGAGACATAAACATTATGTCTTACTACTATGTATTTTTCTTTACATTAAAGTGACACAAAAATTGTCTATCTACAATGCGAGTGTTTTTCTTTACCATTAAAAGTGACAAAACAATTGTCTTAATACAATATATTTTTGTCATTATTAAAAGTGACATAAATAGTATGTCTTATAACAATGTATTTATGTCATTATTAAAAGTGACATAAATTTGTCATTATTAAAAGTGACATAAACAGTATTATATAACATCGTATTTTTTTCATTATTAAAAGTGACATAAATAGTATGTCTTACTACAATATATTTTTGTCATTATAAAAAATGACATAAATAGTATGTCTTAATAGCAAAATAGTAACAATGTATTTTTTTCATTATTAAAAGTGACCTAAATAGTATGTCTTACTACAATATATTTTTGTCATTATTAAAAATGACAAATAGTATGTCTTATAACAATGTATTCTTTTCATTATTAAAAGTGACATAAACAGTATGTCTTACTACAATATATTTTTGTCATTATTAAAAGTGACATAAATAGTATGTCTTATAACAATGTATTTTTGTCATTATTAAAAGTGACAAAACAATTGTCTTACTACAGTGTATTTTTGTCATTATTAAAAGTGACATAAATAGTATGTCTTATAACAATGTATTTTTGTCATTATTAAAAGTGACAAAACAATTGTCTTACTACAGTGTATTTTTTGTCATTATTAAAAGTGACATAAATATTATGACTTACTACAATATATTTTCATCATTATCAAAAGTGACACAAATATTATGTCTTACTACAATGTGCCCAGCAAAGGATTTAAAAAAATACTTTTAACATAGCTTTAAAAAATTTCAGTCATATCGCTACAATGTATGCAGCGTGACAGTTTATAGTGATGTCTAGCACTGGGGCATCATGATGTCACACACAGTCACATTATATGACACCAGGCCGACCAGTTCTAACACTAACCTCTTAATGTTAAGCAGCTGCAAGTGCCATTTTTTTAACAAGTCTCTGTTTGACTCATTCAGGGTTTGCACCCGTGACCTCCTGCATCCGTGCCGGACACTCAAACCACTAGGTCACTGGAGCAGTCTGATCAGCAAAGTTCAACTTCATACAGTTATATGATATGTTATATTAAAGTGTTTTAAAAACACTGTTTCTGATCTTTTTATGATTAATCTGATCTTTTTCAGCCTAAAACTAACAATGTTCTGTTGAGTAACAAACTGTAAATTCTTTCTTTCCTGTATGGATGATGAACTTTAAAGCAACTGAACCAACCATTTTGTTGCAGTGAAGTTCTCCACAATTTTTTCTCAAATTCTCTTGCTTTTTCGATGATCATATCAAGATCTATGGATAAGGTGGAATGTGCAATGTGTCTATCATTGAACCATTTTGCTGTGGCTTCCTCCACATCTTCAAATGTAGCAGTCTTCTGCTTTTTCATTTGGGAAACATAGTTACCTTCAATGTAGTCTTTCTTTATAGACTCAGAAGCTTTCATCGATCCTGACAGGGTGGTGTTATGTTTAAGCAAACAAATTTCACAGACATATTTGCAAGATGCTCAGCCCTAAACTTCCTTTGCAGCCAGATATTTAGTTACCAGGGAATGCACATTTAATCTGCGTTTTACACAGCTTTGGTAGCCATCATATACATACAAAAAGGTTAAAAATGAAACTTTCACAGCACAATAAACTTGTTTTCATCACTTTTGAAAATGCAAGAATCAATCAGATTCATTGCTTTTATTTAAGTTGCAAAGAGATGCCAACTTTATAGGAGCAAACAAAAGCCTGTTGCATTGTTTTTTTTTTATCCAACCGTGACATTAAAGACTGGCAGCAAGATCAACTAATTGTTGAATAAAGTCCAGGTCAGAACCATCTGCTTGCCAACATAAATGATTAGGCAGGAAAATTAAAGCCTGGCAGCATGATCAAACAATTGTTGAACAAAGTATGGGCTGGAACTGGCAGTTGGTCGACATAACTGATTAGGCAAGAAAATTAAAGCCTGGCAGCAAGATCAACAAATTGTTACAAAAAGTGAAGGTCGAAACTGGCAGCATGACGACATAAATGGTTAGAAAACAAATTTGTTCAAGCTGGGACCAAAGGTTTCAGTCAAGATGTACATTTATTTTTTAGAATGAATGTTATGCAAGTTGAAATATCCTATTTCAAGCTGAACAAATTTGTCAGTACATTTTTTATCCCCCAATTTGTTTGGACCCCCATTTCAGACACCAAGGGTTTTTTACTCTCAATTTTACACCCCTGGGGGATACACTGTTTATAATTATAGAGTAACAATTGCAATTGGTTCCCCAGTTATGTATGATACAATGGTATGGCCCCCAAGAGGATAAGGTCAGACCCAAAGCCACACACACACTGTAAATGTTGGGCAATGAACAGTTGCTAAGTTATGATCTGTGGCCAGTCCAGAGAGGACTGAGAGACCCAGTGACCAGGCCTCAGAGGAAAGGCACGAGAGCATGATCTTGGGACATTAGTTTTACCAAAATTTAAGCGTCTACTTATGCAATATTCCAGTGATAAATGCATGTATCATAGTAAATGTTAATTAAATCCTATTAAAAGTTGTAGAATTTGTTGGTGACCTTATATTCCCCCCCTCCCCCCGATTGGGTGTGATTAATTTGATGAAAACAGTACTTCCTACTCCCAAAAACATTTAGGACAGCATGTTTCAATAAATTCTTACTGGTGATATTAGAGTTATGGGTTTGAACATTTTATACTGGTAAGTTTATACCACCATCAATTAGTTTTGCCTCACGTTTTCAATAGCAGCGCATGAGTAAAAGACAAGTCAATAATTTTTTTAGTTTTGAGAAATGTGTTGTCCATATTATGTCATTCTTATACTCATTGTTTTTATTTTTATTACACCAAATATTCAATGTAAGCCATTTCTGGTCTTTCTTTTGGTACAGAGTACTTTGTCTTACTGCAGTAGTACCCCTCTAATATGGCAACCCCTTATGCACCGTGAAAGTGGCCTTATAAGACAGGTGGCCTTTCCAGATGGGGACATAATTTTTAGGAGAAGTATATGTAAAGTATGTGGTAAGAAAGCAATATACTTCAAAGCATATAATATCTTTGTTTAAAAGTAACATTAATCATTAAAATGTTCTTCTTGTTATAATAACAAACTTATTTCAACTGAATATACATTTATTTTAATAGTTCTTTTTCTTGGCATAAGTGTGATATGCAAGCAGGTACTGGTGTCATGCACATTGAAAATGGATTCAAAAAATGTCATTTACATCTTGGTACATACATAATTATCTTTCCATTTACTCCATTTTTCCACTGCTGCTGAATAACCTTCTTATTGGTTATGACTTTGTTTATTCAAGTCATTTCAACATAAACTTGTTCTTTCCGAGTATTTTCTACATAAAATTGTTCGGCAAATGACCTCTCCCCCAATGTTGTTGAATGGAATAACCGACTTTCTTCTAAAATAATGTTTCTGTTAATGCGATGACATATTAACGTTTGGTAATGATTTATTCGGGTGTTGCTAACTGTACGCGATTTAATTAAGCAAACAAAACTTGTGTCAAGTGGACAAAATGCGGTCTTCGTAAAGGAAGCCATAATTGTGTTGTCACATGATTTTTCGGTCTTTGTCTGGTACCATGTTTTCTTCAAAGTTCTATGTGTGTGCCAATGCACAAAATCTATTTTTAGCCTATGCTGACCCTGTTATGATTTTAACAATTATGCCTGGTTATATTTATCAAAGAGAAGAACTTGACATACGTGTTAAGCCCCAAACTCTATCATAGCATTATTATTAACATATTTCCTGCAAACATCGACTTTTATATATAATGATATACTAATATATACTTCAGTAAACACTTCTAACGGAAACTTTGCACTGGGAGACATGTATCGATGATAGAGATAATCCATTGCTTACCTGATGTCAAGATTTTAATTATTAAATGGTTCTGGATACATTTGCAGAAACAAAAGTGGCCGCACATGTGAGGGAACATCATACATTTTTTTGTACTAAAATGCTGGCCGCTGGTTACGTTAGAGGGGTGGTTGTTCTTGAGGGGTACTGTTGAATACAAACTTGTTGGTGCCATGGGATTCTGGCCATAAGAAGCGGATAGCCACTGGTCATTTGGGCCATTCAAGAGGGGGACTACTGAAATAAGATTTTGCAAATATCCATGCTTTGAAAATGAGTTAAAAATTATGACATTACAAACATTATTTAATAAACTCTGTAAGCAAAGTTAAAATGATAATGATGGTATGTAGACAAATATTTTATAGCAACAGTTGCCCCATAAGTTGCAAAGCAATGAGAAAACAGAATCCAACAAAACACTTGTGCAAGGCTTTAAATCTCGTACAACAGGACACAAGACAATTTTAGAACAAAAGATATTCATCTCCAATATGTTAGAAAGTTTTGTAAATGGCACATTATACACCTGGCCAATGTTAAATAGTCCTCCGTATCAATAACTAAATTTTAACACACAAAAGTCTTTCTTTCATCCATAGTTATTTATGGGTGTATGGTGTATCCTGAGAGGGGGTAACACCTCTGGCTGGATAAGCTGTCATACTCCTTCAGGGGTAGCTCACCCACCTTTGTCTCCACTGGGCACTCAGCTCTTACCTATGACTCTAAGAAGCTGTGGCATGTGCAGCAGCCACATTCTGGAAAACAGCCTTGACTGGCCAGCTAAACCAGGCTGAGGGTACCCTCAGTTAGTTAGTCTTTGTCGACCTAGCATGTAAAGACTGGATTCAGCAGCCTGCGCTGAAGAACCACCAGCTGGTCAACAGGCAAAAGGGCAATTCTCAGCAAAGCGCCATGAAGCTCTATGAGACTTGAAGGATGTCCTAGTCATCCACTGCACTCAACTCTGTCTCTGACCGTCTTGATGTTGTTGTGCTGCTGGACCCAGATGGTTTTGGGCAAGAGATTGAGGCCAACGAACTGTGCAACTCTTCATCATTATAAAGTCACAGCACAAGTCATTCTTGTCATCCACCCATCCCATTTCAACACCCACTAAAGTCCTGTGGTGACAGGCAAGCGACAAAGTGGCAGGTGTGGGTACACTGACAGCCATAGCCGCAAACCTGCCCTCAAGTGGATCAGGCCATTAGGGTTGTTCACCACTGACATGGAGCAGCAGTGGAGTCCGGCAGCCCCCTAAGCGACTAAGCAGCCCTCTTCAGGAATGCACTGCTCACCCCCTTGGCATGATGAATGGGCTATAAAAGGTGCCCTAAATATTGCCTGCTCTAAACGTCCCTAGCCAGTATACCACGGCTGGCAGAGACCCTACTCCAGCAGTTAAAATACCAAAAAGAAATTGAGGATTGTTCCTCTCACACTAGGCACATGGAATGTGTGCACCTTAATGGACAGAGACCATGCAGAAAGATTCCAGAGGAGAACCACCTTAATAGGAAAGGAACACGCCTGATATAAAATGGACATTCCTGCCTTGAGCAATACCCGGCTTGCAGCAGAAGACAAACTGTGAAAGAGGCTCTGGATACACTTTCTTCTGAAGTGGCAGAGGAAGTGAAGAGCGCTGAGAGGCTGGTGTCTGCTTTGCAGGAAGAAACCACTGATTGGCAAACTGGCTGGACCTCCCAAGGGAGTAAATGAAAGACTCATGACCATGAAACTCCCCCTCTTGTCTGGAAGAAAGCACTTTACATCAGTTGCTATGCTCCAACCATGACCAACCCAGATGAAGTGAAGGTCAAGTTCTATGAGGATCTTCACTCTTTTACTGCTGACGTTTCAATGGCAAATAATCTCATCATTCTTGGCAATTTCAATACAAGAGTAGGCTGTGGTCCACATACCTGGTATGGAGTGCTAGAAAAGCACAGACTGTAACAGCATTGGTCTATTTTTGCTCCAGACTTGCACCAAGTATGAACTGCTGATCACCAATACAATTCCACCTTCCCACCCGTAACTGGACGTCATGGATGCACCTGCGCTCTAAGCACTGGCACATAATCAACTATGGCAGGAAGAGGGACAGACAGGATGTGTGTGGTGGGACCAAGTCCTTGTGCGGTGCTGACTGCTGGACAGACCAGCATGACATGAACTTCTACAATGCCCTGAAAGACGTTTATGGACCTACATCTTCTGGATCATCCCACCTTCTCAGCGCAGATGGGAACACAATAATTACTGACAAAGAGAGGATACTTCAACGATGGGCTGAACACTTGACATTTTCCTGAATCGCCCTCCATCCATCAATGATGAAACGATCAGTCGTCTACCCCAATTACACCCAATTACCCATCAATGAAGCACTGGATGACTCATCCAGCCTTGATGGCGACACAGAAAGCAATATATCTGCTCTACAGTGGCAAAGCACCTGGTTCAGACTCCATCCCAGCTTAAGTCTACAAGGGAATGGTACACAGAAAGGCTCCACCAACTGTTTTTACTGATGTGGCAGCAAAAGATGATCTCCCAGGAATTCAAAAATGCTTCCATAATCCACCTGTATAAGCACAAAGGGAACATCCAGGCCTGCAACAACCACCAGGGTATATCCTTACTCTCAATTACAGGAAAGATACTTGCCAGAATCCTACTGAACTGCCTCACTACACACCTTGACCATACACCTTTACCATGGACTACTGCCAGGAAGCCAATGTGGATTCCAAAAAGAACGTGGGACCATCGACATGGTGTTTGCTGCGAGACTGTTACAAGAGGAATGGCAATAGCAAAACACCAACCTTTTCTCCATCTACATAGACTTGACAAAGGTCTTTGATAATGTCAGCAGAAAAGGCTTATGGAAGTAATGGCCAATTATGGATGCCCAACAAAATTTATATCCATGGTGCAGCATTTCCATGATAGCATGCAGGCACGAGTCCAGGACAATGGAGAGTCATCTGAGCCATGCTGACTAACGCTTTCAGAGATGAAGAGGTTGGAGTCGGCATCAGGTACCGTACAGATGGAAAACTATTCAATTCCAGGAGGCTTCAAGCAAAAATCAAGGTCATGACAGACACCATCAGGGATTTCTTATTTGCTGATGACTGCACCCTCAATGCTAGCTACGAAGTCGACCTGAAATGAACCACTGACAAGTTCTCCAGCTAATGCACAAACTTTGCTCAAACCATCAGAACCAAGAAGACTAAAGTCCTGCATCAGCCAACCCCTGCAAAGCCCTATGTTGAGCCCAACATTACCATCAACGTCCAAAAACTCAACAAAGTGAACCACTTCACCTACCTTGGCAGCACACTGTCACAGAGCATAACTACTGAAAATAAGGTGAATCTTCGCATTACCAGAGACAGAACAACTTTCAGCAGGTTGTATGCCAATGTCTGGAATAGAAGAGGCATCAGCATCCAGACCAAGCTAAAGGCCTACTGGGCAGTTGTGCTCCCCACATTATTTTACATATGTGAAATGTGGACAGTGTACCAATGCCATGCCAGGAAGCTGAACAACTTTCACACCACAAGTCTCAGGAAAATCCTCAACATCAAGTGGCAGGACAAGGTTCCAGACACTGAGGTACTCACCCAAGTAGTTCTCCTCAGCATCCAAACCATCCTGATGCAGTGCCATCTATGCTGGGTGGGATTTGTTGTATGCATGCCAAACCGCCGGCTAAACGAGACTCTTCTATGGTGAGCTACAGCAAGGATAGCAATCGCAATGAGGTCAGAAGAAACCCTTCAAAGACAATCTGAAAGCTGCATTGAAAGCATTCAACATAAACCCTGATTTCTGGGAGCAAACAGCAAGCAATCACGTCACATGGCGTTCCTCGAATCTAGCAGGAAAGCAACTGCAGAGCTGAAGAGGCAAGCCAGAAAATCATGTGCCATCAACAGTCCTGGACACGTCCCACTCTTCCCTAGTCCCTTATGCAAACAAACATTCCATGCAAGGGTTGGCCTCATCAGCCACTTGCACACACACAGAACAGAACCAGCCCCTCAAACCCTCGGATGACTAGAGAGGTCCTTGTCGAATCAACAGACGAACAACACACAGTTATTTTGACCTTTGCTCTTTTGAAACCCAAATCAATATGTTTCTTCCTTACCTTAAATGCAAGCAATTTCAAAGATTGGACCAGTTCTGTAATGTAGAATTAGTATTACTGTACACTAACCAGTTTTCTTCTTTCAGTCAATGACCATGATATTTGACCTATTGACCCCAAAATAAATAAACTAATTCCTTAGAACTTTGCTCATGCCATCGCAAAACTTGGATGAGATATGTCATGTAAGCTAATGACATTGGACATTGACCTTTGACATTTTGACTCCAAGTGCAAGCCATCTACAAAATGTTATAACTTTAGATGAATAAGAACTCAAATTATGTGGGGAAAAATATTCTTCTGTCAATCACAGTGGCTTTAATATCTGACCTTTTGACCCTGAAATTGACATGATTCTTCCTTACCCAAAGTGCATTGTGGACAAAACATTATTGTGTAAAACCATGGTTGGACATTTTAACACACTGCTCCAGTATTAATGGCAAAGAGAGAAATAAATTAAACATTACATCAAAATCTTCATGTTTGTTGACTCCAAGACAGTAGAATGGATCCCGGTTGATTAGAAGCTTGGATCCAAGAACATGCACAGTCCTGATGCCAAAAGGTTGTCTGTAGACATCAGTCCCATTTCCTGATACCAAGGTCACCTTAAGATGGGAAAAAAACATCAATGAAAGTAGTCAGAGAAGCAACTTAGGTTAATTCATTGTCATGAAATAATGCCCATTACCAAAATAGTACATGAATAGCAAGCTCTATCATGACCCCCAGTGACCATTTTTAATCTTAAGAAATATGTTAGCACCACTTTGTTATACAAGTTCATAAACACATACCAATGTTGCAAAACTCATGACATCATATCAGTACTTAAATTGGTTTGAGGTTTTTGTTGTGATTTTTCATCATATGATAAAAGAGTTGTACATTTCACCTTATTTCAAATGAAATTTAGGACACCTGTCAAAAATGTTCATTAAAAAAGGACATTATTTTACTAATGTCATAAAAGGTCCTTTGAAATGAGCATGTAAAATCCTCTGTATCCTAGAGTAAATATAAAATGTGAGTGATATCAGTACAAAATTTGATCATTATTAGATCTAATATTTCATCAGCATACATACAGAAATTGATCTACATATTCAGTTCCTGCAATTTTAATGAAAACAAATTTTCTGAATTTTTAATAATTTTCAATGGTAGAAAAAATTTCTAATCACATTGTACACTTTTTAAGTCAAAATAAATAAAATATTCAAGCTGGAACATCAGAATGTTTTCCTTATCATCAGTCTCTTGACTTAGTAAGTATGGTCGTGAGATGATGTGCTGCTTAACATCTGACCAGTTCTCTCCACTTGTCTCAATCATGTACCAATGCCTGTGTCTCTGCAAAATGTTTCCTGGTCCATTCTGTGATGTTGTTAGTCCACTTTTTTTCTGTCTACCCCTCATTCTGCCACCCTGGACGCTGCCCTGCAGGACTGTTGTGGATAGACTGTTGGTTCTTTTGACAGTGGTTAGGAAGTCTTCATATTGGTCTACTTTGCACCTGATGGTGTTGCACACTTCTTCTTTTGTGATGTAGTCCACGTAAGAGGTGCCTAGGATGGTTCTGTAGCTGCATATCATTTCAAGCGCCTGGATTCTTCGTTGTTATTCTCCTGTCATGGTCCAGACCTCACATGAATACAAAAAGATTAGATGACCAGTACTCTCAATAGTCTGATTTTAGTCTTCAGACAGATCATCTGGTCTCTCCAGATGGGTCTTAGCATTGACATAGCTGCCATTGTTTATGCTGCTTGTGACAACATTTCTGCTCTTTATCCCTCGTCTGAGATTATGGAACAAAGATATCTGAACTGTTGCAAGTTCTTGTCCTCTGAATCTAATCTTGGCTGAGATTTGTTTACCACTATTTGTCGTCAGCTTTGTCTTCTCAGTACTTAACTCCATGACAAATCTGGAAGATGTTTCATCCAGGTTCTCCACAGTGGCTTTCCAGGGCTTTGCTCATGATGCACTGTAAGTAGATGTTAAAAAAAGTATGTAACAGGAGACAGCTTTAATGTACTCCAACTGGAACCAGTCTCCAACAGAACCTTGGGAAATTACTGCACTGGTAACCTTGGTGTACAGCTGTTGGATGGTATTGGTCAATTTGTTACCGAACCCATGTTGTACTTCTTCATTGTGGCCCACAATGCATCATGCCACACTCTTGTCACAGGCCTTTTTGAAATCTATGTACACATGATAGATCATATGTTGCTGTTACAAGTACTTTTCACAAAAAAACCTGAGATTAAATATTTGTTCTGTTGTGCTTCTATATGTGCCTATGTTCACTTTCAACACAGTCATAACCTCAGCTGCCATGGACATCATTGGCCTACATCACCCAAAGAAAAAACCCTTTGATTCTGAAGTTGAGTGATGCCTGAAGAGACCTCAAAAACACTAGACACACAACAGGGGCAATAGAGTACCGAGAAAAAAACAAGATTATAAGAAAACACTTGATGAAAGCAAAAGCAGATTGGATTGGACAAAAACTGCACAGAAATATAGCAGTCTGATAAAGATTGATAAAGAATGATGATAAAACTGGGGCTATTCTGATCACAACACAAAGACTTTCTCATTCATGTCCTTTACCTCAGACAATAAATATCAGCAACACCAACATTAAATTCTCACAGTCAGTACGGAACCTAGGCGTTACTCTATTCAGTACTCTCACATTGCACCAACATGTCATGAACATATGCAAGGCTTCATATCTTGAATTGAGATGCATCAGTTCCATTCGTAAATATCTTTCAGTTGATGCCACTAAAACGCTTGTGTGTTCATTAGTACTTTCAAGACTGGACAATTGTAACTCAATTCTGTCTGGTTCGTCACAATATTTACTCCAGAAACTTCAAAAAGTTCAAAACACAGCTGCACTGATCATCTTTAGAGTACCTCGATCAGAGCACACCTCACCACTGCTCTGTACCCTACAATGGCTATCAATTCGATACAGAATCAAACACAAAATTTGTTCTCTGTGCTATGTTTAACTGACAGACTCCAGTCCAACATACCTTTCCAGCCTCACCCATGTGTATACACCAGCTAGATCCTTACGCTCTTCTTCTGATAATCGTATACTCATTGTTCCCAAGGTGAAAACAAAGTCATATGGACAATGTTCGTTTGCACACCTGGGCTCCCGCAACGTGGAACGAATTGCCCATTGAAATTAGACACAAAGACACAGTGGTCCCTTTTAAGAGTGCTCTTAAGACTCACCTATTTAGACTGCAGGGACAAACTTAGCGACCTAATCATGTTTTGTATCTTATATGTTTTCAGCACATTTTTATGTTTTCCAATTTCATTGTTTTTGTCATTTTTTGTTCTGTAGTGTATTCATATCATCGAAAGATTAGGCACTATACAAAGTCCTCATTATTATTATTATTATTATTATTAACAGCAAAAAGGCATTCCAAAATTCTGAAAGACCTCACCAGACAAAAGCAACTAAGAGTCAGTACCATTCAAGATGAAAATGAAAAATGCCTCACAGAAGCGAATGACATTACAAAAAAAAGTTGGACTGAGTATTGCAAAGAACTCTACAACCATCAGTCCACAGGAGACCCAGAGGTGCTTGAAGTTCCAAACTCATCAAATGATGATGATTTCCCCATTCTCAAAGAAGAGGTGGAGTCAGCAATAAGAGCACTGAAGAATGGGAAGGCAGCTGGAGTAGACAACATCCCAGCTGAACTTGTCAAGAATGGGGGTGGAATCAATGATAGAGCTACTAAGAAAAATCTGCAACAAGATCTGGCAGACAGGTGAATGGCCAACACAGTGTCACTGATTATAACACTCCCCAAAAAGAAAATAAATCTCCAGCTGTGCAAAATTTACAGAACTGTCAGTTTGATTAGCCATCCTAGTAAGGTGATGCTGAAGATCATCTTGAACAGACTGAAATCACAAGCTGAATAAATAATCTCTGAAGAACAGGCTGGATTTTGGAGAGGAAGAAGCACAACAGAACAAATATTCAATCTCAGAATGTTTTACTCACATTAAACAGGTGCTTGAACTGACAACTATCAGGCTGTGAAATTGCTTTCAGTAATGTATTATCTCAAGGATTAAATGAAGGTTTTATTAACAGGCAGCAACAACACAAGGCAACACATTCTAAATCATTATATAGTGTTATATACATAAAGACATGATGCTGACAAGTCACATTCTCAAAAAACTTGTGTTATTTGATATTTTAATCATCCATGAATTTAAGTTCAAGTTTAAGTTAACCACTATTGTCTTTTATATTCCTTTCCCAATAACCAAAATCTGGCTGATATTTATTTGGGATAAAGTGGTTAAAATCTCTGACACAGAAGTTCTTGTATTGCCTCACTTTTATACAACAAAAGATTTCTCCTAGCTAACCACATTCTGGACTTAAAGTTTTTTTCTGTCTTTCTATCTAGAGCATGATTACAAATAATGGTGTTCCATGATCAAATTCCTGAACCACTTACGAGATTTTGCTCAAGTTAAACATTGAGGGTAATCATTACCATTTTTTGGAATTGTAGTGTACAGACTGCTTCAAGCATTTTTGAAGAAAAATATGAATATCCTTTATGATTTTTAAAGGATTAAATAGATTTATACATTCTGTTGTCAAAAACAGTCTTAATATTATGAAACGAAATTGATGTGGGAACTTGATCCAATCAGATTCATAAATAAGTTTCAAGAGATGACTGAGACTTGTTTGGGCTTTAATTGAGCCTAGGAAAAAATATGAGTGTTCCCTTGTATACTACAAATATTTCATTTTTAAAGTCACATGCATTCTTTCTTTTGCAAGTATGTTTCAATGAACACCTGAAATATCTAGTCAATATAAACATTTATCTACTTTGGGGGTGAGGGTTTAAGTCTTTCTTAAACAACCTAAAAAGAACTCCATGAGACTTATATAAGAGAAAGCAATTTTGCTGTAATACATCTTTTAAGAGTCATCCCACCAAACTTGTGTATGATAACCTTTCAAGGAAATAGCAAGAGATGGTTTTATAACAGAGTTTTAGGTAAAATTATGAAATGATTAGTATATATAATCTCTTTTGTCATTAGGGCTTTGTAAGAAAGAAAGGTGAAGTGTAGAAGAAACTTTCCCAGTCCACGTCTCATTGAATTCCATTGTGGATTACCTACCATCACACCCACATATTTCTTCTCTAGGAACAGCCTTTGAAAGAAATTCTTGGTATGTACTGGTGGTTGCTTAAGTTTTAAATAATAATAATATTCTATCTTCTTACCCTTAGTGTGTACATGTAACCTGGCATTTTGGGATTCATTGTGTAAGGCCACCAATATTTGGCATTATGTACAATCAGTGAGGATTGGTTCTTTGTGCTGGATGCCACCACTTTCTCATCTTTGTCAACTACCTCAACCTTCAAGGAAATCGGGTCCAATGGACCACCAGTCTTTATGGTGTAGTTCACTATACCTGAAAAAAGATACATAATTATCATAAAATCATGTTGGTACTCACAAAATAGATCAATTCTTTGTCTGACAATACAGTAAAAATGGCTTTCATAAACATGACGAGAACTTTTAGAATCTACTGCAACATTACATTTGCTTTTGGATCTGCTGAGGATGCCTAAGTAATAAAAGTCATGGGTTTTTGTTGCAGGAAAAAATGTTAGGAGCAAAGTCCATAACATTATACAATTTTCAATGATTCAAGATCACTTTGAAACAAATGTTTCTGATAAGACATATTTGTAAAATTTAAATGCATTGTAATATAATTTCACAGCAATGACGTCTTGATTTTTTTAACAACTAAATAAACTGGGAAGTTGAGATTTGGCAACTAAGCTAATAAAATCACATACATATATCCTTTGCTGCTTGGATATTTCTCCAATGCCAACTGACTCTAACAGACTCTCTATTCATACTGCAAATGTGCCAAAAGATGGCTGAAGACTTTAAGTATGGAGTTTTCCAACAGAAATCTGGACAGACCACTTCCTCATCATCACCAAACTCAACATCTGCATTTAGCCGAAAAGACAACCACTGGAAAAGAAGGCTCTATAATGAATGAACATCACCAAGCTGAAATGCACCAGTACCAAACAGTCTCTCACGGATGTCCTGGAAGATCATCTGAAATCCACCCCTCTCAACAATCAGAATGTGGAGACCAACTGGGTGACATTCAGAGAGCTGGTGTACAACACAGCTTTGGAAATCCTAGGACCCTCAACCTGAAACCATGAACACTGGTTTAATGAGAACTGCGATGAGATCAAGCAGTTGCTGGATGAGAAAAACACTTATCAAACCTACCTCAACAACCCCAAGAAACACAGAAAGAAATATGTCTTCTCTCCAGTGGAAATGCACCTGGTTCAGACTCCATCCCAGCTGAAGTCTACAAGAAAGGGGGTACAGCCCTGATAGAAAGGCTCCATCAACTATTTATACTGAGAGCAAGAGATGATCCCCCAGGAATTTAAAGACGCTTCCATAATCCACCTATATAAGCACAAAGGGAACATCCAGGCCTGTAACAACCACCAAGGTATATCCTTACTCTCAATTGTAGTAAAGTTACTTACCAGAATCCTACTAAACAACCTTACTACACACCTCAACCATGGTCTACTGCCAGAAAGCCAGCGTGGATTCCAAAAAGAAGATGGGATCATCGTCATGGTGTTTGCTGCGAGGCAGCTACAAGGGAAATGTCAAGAGTAAAACACTGACCTTATCTCCATCTATGTTGACTTAACAAAGGTCTTCGATAATATCAGCAGATAAGGCTTGTGGAAGGTAATGGCCGAGTATCGTTGATAAAGAAAATTTATATTCATGGTGCAACATTTCCATGATGGCAGGCAGGCATGAGTCAAGGAAAATGGAGAGATATCTGAGATATTCCCAGTAACCAATCGTGTCAAGCAGGGTTGTGTTCTGGCCCTAACACTGTTCAGTCTATTGTACTCCGCCATGCTGACTAATGCTTTCAGAGACAGAAAGGTTGGAGTCAGCATCATCTACCGTACAGATGGAAAACTATTCAATTCCAGGAGGCTTCAAGTGAAAACCATGGTCATGACAGACACCATCAGGGATTTCTTATTTGCTGATGACTGTGCCCTCAATGCTGTCTTAGAAGCCATCCTGTTATGCAGCATTAACAATTTCTCCAGTTCCTGCACAAGCTTTGGTCCAAACGTCAGATCCAAGAAGACTGAAGTCCTGCATCAGTCAGCCCCTGCAAAGCCCTATGTTAACCACAACATCACCTTAAATGGCCAAAAACTCAACATAGTGAACCACTTCACCTACCTTAGCAGCACACTGTCACAGAGCATAACCATTCAAAATGAGGTGAATTTTTGAAGAGACAGAGCAACTATTGGCAGGTTGCATGCCAACAACTGGAATAGAAGAGGCTTCAGTATCCAAACTAAAGGCCTACAGGGCAGTTGTGCTCCCCACACTACTTTATACATGCGAAATGTGGACAGTGTACTAATGCCACGCCAGGAAGCTGAACAACTTTCACACCACAAGTCTCAGGAAAATACTCAACATCAAGTGGAAAGACAAGGTTCCAGACACTGAGGTACTTGCCAAAGTAGGTCTCCCCAGTATCCACACCATCCTGATGTAGTGCCAGCTATGCTGGGCAGGACATGCTGTATGCATGCCAGACCACAGGCTGCCTAAGAGACACTTCTATGGTGAGATATAGCAAGGACAGCGATACCACGGAGGTCAGAAGAAACTCTTTAAAGTCTGAATGCCGCATTGACATAAACCCCGATTCCTGGGAGCAAACAGCAAGAAATCGAGTCACATGGCGTTCCTCTGTGCACAAAGGATCCAAGTTGTGCGAATCTAGCAAAAGAAACTCTTCAAAGACAATCTGAAAGCTGCATTGACATAAACCCTGATTCCTGGGAGCAAACAGCAAGCAATCAAGTCACTTGGCATTCCTCTGTACACAAAGGATCCAAGTTGTGCGATTCTAGCAGGACAGCAGCTGCAGAGCTAAAGAGGCAAGCCAGAAAAGCATGTGTCATCAACAAACCTGGAAATGTCCCACTCATCCCCTGTCCCTTATGCAAGCAAACATTCTGTGCAAAGGTTAGCCTCATCAGCAGCTACCTGCGCACACACACAACAGAACCAGCCCCTCAAACCCCAAGATGACAAGAGAGGTCCTCATCGAATCAATGGACGTAGAGAGATCTGGATGACTATAAGCATCCAAATGAGAGGTTAAAGGTCAACAAGTAGAACCAAGTCATCTTTCACATTTAGAAAAAAATTTAAAAAAAACTGGTGCATATTTTCATTCTGGAAATATTCTAAGACGTTTTAAGCAGCTGATACAAGAATAACTGCATCTTTCAGATGTAAAGTAAATCCTTGGGTATGAGAATTAAACATCAAAATTTGTACATTGTTTCATTCAAGATATTAATAATGCTTTGTACTGCTCATCTAGTATCATCTTTAGTAATTTAAATATAGTTTTCCACACAATATGTGATTGCTAAGACAATGATAACTTTATACATTTTGAATATGACAAATGCCATGTTATCCATGCAAGTCTCACTATATGTGAACGTGGTCTAAGGTGCCTCTTCTGAGCTTAAAGAAAATTAAACTTGCTGTTATAAACTTTAATACTGAAGTAGTTTAAACAATGTATTCGTTCTAGACTGTTGAGTAATCTGCATTTTAGCTGTCATTCCAAAACTTCCATTTGAAAATTATCAATTGCTACAGACTATTATAATGATAAAGTGGCACTAAACTGGTTATTTATAAAAATCATTACTACATATACTCTCCTACAAATCAAGCCAAAATGCAAACAATAAATATTTTGATCTGCCATAGCAAATGTGCAAGCAGATCTGGGTCCATGTTGTTTTGTTCTACTAGTCACTCCTAACAAACTACACAGAAACAGACCTACCAGCACATTATGTGAAAGCAGATCTTGGTCTGTGCAGTTTGCAGTGGGACATGTCTTTTAAGTGAGTATATATATATGGTTGGTTTAATACAGGTAATATCATTTCAGAGGAAAGTTCATGTTTTCCAATATTGGTTTGTGATATCACAGTGAGTGAAATTCAGTATGGTTTACACTTGATGATACTGTTTGGTTAGCCTCATTTGATTTATTTTAACAATGACTTTGCCATATATCTCAAGGTGTTTATCTAATGATCTTCATTTGAAGGTTGATTGAAACTGTACAAAACATCTAATGATCTTCATTTGAAGGTTGATTGAAACTGTACAAAACAAGATGAATAATTGCCATTTAAAAATATATTTAATTTTAAAAATCCCAAATCTCACAACTACAGCTGAAATAGTTCAACCCATCAGTCAATATGGTCTGTATGACTTGTATTTCATCTTTATTCTGGTCTGCTGAACTGAGAATGACTTTAAAACTGTAACAGCAAAATGGAAGTGAACAATTTAATATAGTTTAACTGTTATTGATTGATGGCCATTTAACCAACAACAAAAAAACAGTGTTCTCTCAAAGAAAGTATTTAAATAATAAACATTACCTGAATATAAAAAGAAATGACTCCTCAATGGCAGGTGATCTCTCTCCAAGTAGATCTTTTAAGTCATGTTCAACTAAATAATGTCCTAATTAGTTCATCTGTTTTCCATAAAAGGTCAAACTGAACAGACAAGACCATACGTAAATGGATAGATAACTCACCATTTTCTTTGAAAATATCTGTGACTATTGTTATATCATCCACATATACTCTGGGGGTCGAGTACAGGGTCACATGCCTGTGTATGCCAGCATAGTTGAAAAAGTCCATCTGTAGATCCTGTACAAAATATCCAGGAGGATACCTAGCAGTAGAAAAAAAATACTGATTCACCATAATAAACAAGAAAATTATATCAAGTTTGTCTAACCAACAATGCATTGTTAAAAACTTTAAAACAAAACATTTACAAATTGATGATGATGATGTTCAAACAACAAAGACAAACAAGACTGAAGCTTCATGGGTAAAAAGAGTTTCCAGAATTCAAAATAAGACTGGTTCTTTCTTTAACAGCTGAGTACTGAAACCATCTCTGACAAATTCTTCAGCAATAACAAGATTTTCTAGGATTTGACCACAAACTCATTTCCAATAGAAATAAATGCTAATATGTTAAAAACTAAAACATTTTGTATTAGACTGGCCTAAAAATCATACATCCATCAATTATTTTGAGTTAGAGAAATCTTCCTCAGCCCCTAAAAATATGTGCAACTGCTTTTTTTAGCCTCATCATAGGGGACCAGTGGGTCTGCACCTAATAACATAGCTTCACACAAAAAGTACCACTTCTACTTTGTCAGTAGAAAATTAAATTTAAAAAAAATCAAAATATTAGCCAGAGCCAACAGGTGCACCTCAAAACAATTAGTACTCTACTTTGTATTCTCCCATCAGTAGACTTGTTCTCTGGCTGTAAAAAAATTAGTGGTCTGATACCTCCACATTAACTCCTGTGGTGAACATTTTCAAGATGGCCATAATTGTGGCTATATCAGAAGTAGGATTTTAACCATTTTCATTTACACCAATAAGACATCATAGGAAGTCTTTCAGTTCAAACCCCATGTTGAAAAAGACCATTAATTCAGGAGAAGGGATAACAAGATTTTCAAGATGCCACTGTGACAGCCATACTAGATGTCTGAGCAGCACCATTTTCATTCAGGACCATTAAGACATCTTAGAGAGGTATTAGTAAAATCTCCATGCTGATATGACCATCCATTCAGGAGGAGTAAAGCTAACAAGTATCTTTATTGTCACATTAGATGTGTAAACTGTACCACTTTCATTTAATACCAGCTATGCATCATAAGAAGTCTTCTGGTAAAAAACTCTTTGGCAATATTACATTTCATTCTGGAGAAGTGATAACGAGATTTTCAAGAACACCACTGTAGCAGCTATACTGTACTTTAGATCATAATCACTATTTTTTTTAAAACAAACAAGACATTATAAGAAGTCTTTTGTAAAACTCCATGTTGATCTGACCATCCATTCATGAAGGGTAGCAACAATAACAAGATTTGTATACTTGCTGCTATGGTGGCCATATTGAATGTCAAATTGGCACCATTTTCCATTTTGACAATCTAGACTCCCGTGTCAATATGACTTTCTCTTAAGAAGCTACCACAACAGGATTGATGCAGTAGCACCATATTGAACATCAGATCTGCACCAGTTATATGTACATTTAATGCTTTAGTTAAACCCCCATGTTTATATGATGTGACTGGGAAATATAAGGGATAATTCAGTTACTCTGTGAGATATCTTTCACTGGCTTTAAAACTGATATAATAATGGGTAAACAGTGCCACATCTGGTATGTGGCTGGATTGATCGTAAGTTTGAGGTTTTAGTAAAATAATTTCATAACAATGCAATATTTTACACAAATGATATTGCAATGTTTAAAGCTATTTTGGTTAAAGGCAATAATAACACATATTCAGCTTCATTACAGCAGCTAATATATAGTGCATAAGTTCATGATGTTAGAATGACAGTATGAAACACTAATGTCTGTGTTAATGTGGCAGTATTAAACATTAATTCCTGTTAGACTTGCAGTATGAAACATGAATGTCTGTTAATGTGGCAGTATTAAACATGAATTCCTGTTAGACTTGCAGTATGAAACATGAATTTATGTGTCAGAGAAGCAGTATGAAATATCAATTTCTGTACTAGAGTAGCAGTATCAACAAAACATTTCTGTCAGAGTAGTTGTATTTAACATGAATTTATGTAAGATTAGCAGTACTAAACATGAATTTCAGTTACAGTAGCAATACCAAACATCAATTCCTGTTAGACTAGCAGTATGAAACATGACAATTTCAGTTAGACTAGAGGTATGATGCATAAATTCCTGTTAGACTAGCAGTATGAACACTTAATTTCTGTATTAGAGTAGCAGTATGAACAATACATTTCTGTGTTAAAGTAGTACTATGAAACATGAAATTATCTTGGACTAGCAGTATGAAACAAGGATTTCTGTCTTAGAGTAGCAGTATGAACAATACGTTTCTGTGTTTGAATAGCAGTATGATTGATACCTTTCTTTCAGTAGCAGATTGAAACAAATTTCTGTGATAAAGCAACAGTATGAAACAAGAATTCCTGTGTTAGGGCAGCAATATGACATATGAATTTCTATTAGATCAGCATTATGAAACATAAATTTCTGTGCAAGAAAAGTAGCATTAAACATGAATTTATGTGTTAGAGAAGCAATATGAAAGATGAATTTCTGTGTTAGTGTAGTTGTATGAAACATTAATTCCTGTTAGAAAAGCAGTATGAACATGAATTTCTGGATATTTAGTAACTCTAGATACATGAAATACTAACATATTGGGATCTCCTTTAAAGGTAATAGACCCAGGAGGTAGTGTTGTGGAAGTCAGTGTATTGTTCACAGCAACAGTCACCCTGTTAACTCTGTCAAAATACAGGTATGAATTGATCTCTGCCTCAAAAGGAAGGTGACCACCATCATGCCTCATCACCTCCTGGTAATTGACCCACTGAAAATTAGTCAACAAAATTACAATAATTATAAAGGCATACAACAACAAAAAACAATAAGTAGCAATGAAAATCCTAACTGAAATTTAAATAATAAGATTCGATCAAAGCAAATTGAACGTTTAGACCATCAAAGAGTCACAGTCACCACATACATACATACATACATACATACATACATACATACATACATACATACATACATACATACAATACACACATACATACATACATACATACATACATACATACATACATACATACACACACACCTCCCTCAATAACGCGCGCGCACATCAGGCTCCAAAAGCATAGACTGCACTATAAGTGAGGCATGAGCTATCAAGGGACCTATAATATATTTTAAAAAGACAATAAAAGGATCAACACAAAGGCAAAAGGGAGCAGGGGGGGGGGGGGGCAGATTATAGTGTTGACTACTAACTTATTAATCGTGCTGTGATTAACTGTGAATAAATATCTCTTCACAATGGTGTAGTTTATTTTTTCCTCATCGAGTAACATTAATTTCAGGATAAATTACAGTGTATTGAGATCACTGAAAACATTATTCCACGTGGTTTCCGTTTGCTTTACATGTGTACCAATTCACACATTGTGTACTACGTCACTAATTTTTATGTTGAATTGAATACATTCCCGTTTTATTGTTTAATCCAAATTAGACATATTTTTTTAATACAAAAGATCAACTCTTTTCGAGAAACAATGTTGATCAATCAATAGATATGATTGCAGTAGACGTAAAATGAAAAACAAAAAGCAAGGGTTAATCATTACCAACATGAATTTAATGGGTCTACACATTTAAAACAATGTAAATTAGAACATAATAATAAATGTCATTGTGATATGCATGACAAATGTCAATTCACTTTTTGAAAATAAATCAGTTACTGTTTTGTGTTACTCCTTGATTTTTCTGCCACTGAGCAAAATCCTCCCTTGCTTGATTCAATACAAAATACATATACAAAGTGATAAAACAACACAGGTCTCTTAAATGATTATTTAAATGCAACAAACACTTCGCCAAGTTGTCAATCAAAACAAAGCTGGCAGGTAATTAGGTTCTCACAGAAATACTTCTTAATTTGTCTGCAGCATTTGTAGAAATAAATTGCACCTCAAAGAAATAAAAATAATCATGAATTACAAGATAAAAAATATATACCACAATCGTATAGTAATGAACACTCCCAAAGCGCAAAACAATCCTTTGAGAATTCCATGCAGATGGGGTGTAGAATTCTCTGTCATACCAAGCCCAGCCTACAAAGTCACGGATATTCTTGTCTTGTGTGATGTCATTGTAGCTTGAAGGAACTGGCATCGGTATCACTGATCCTGTCTGGAAGAAGAAACATAAGCAAAATGCTCATTATGTATACATATAACACACATAACAGGACCCTTCACTAGAACATATATAAAACTCCCTCACAACAGAACCTTTCATCATGGTGGTGCTCCACAGTTTCATATTTTGCATAGAGTAACATTTTTTAAGAAAAAGAATTTCCTCAGTTTTACTCAACAGTTATATTTGCTATTTAAAAAAGACCTTGTATATCTAAGGTATTGTTAAAATAACTGTTGATTCCCTTTATTTTGATTTAATGGCTGTAATATGGGTTATCAAGCACACAGCTTGGCCTTACTTCTGATGTGCTCTGCTCAAAAGCAGGCTATCTCCACATTTGTCATTTTCACTTTCTGGACTTCAGACTGAGACTGATTGTAAAAAAACAAAGAGCCAATAACTTTGTTTACATTTAATATGTATGGTAATTCATTCATTGTAGTTCCATAGGCTGGTTTTGTTCAGTCTGTCAAAATTTGTTATTACAATTTTAATAACTGCTAAAGATACTGTACTTTCAGGTAATTCAGGTTGATTGTTGCAGCACAAGGGAGCAGCTATTTTGGTTTGATGTGTGCTTACATCATATACAATCAAACAGGTACAATGGCCAAAGGAATTTCAGCCACAGTACATGAAAGTAAAATAGAGGATTGCCAACGTTCCCATCATTGTGAATGTCACAAATGTAAACAAATTCACCTAACATACATCACTCGCTCAAATGTTTATAATATCTGTTGTTGTTGTAGGGTTTAACGCCATTTTTCAGCAGATGATAGGCTATAAATGGCAGCCAGAATTAATAATGGAGGAAGAACCCAGGAAAAAACCACGACCCACGAGAAGCTACTGGCAATCTTTCTCACATACCCACATTGGCCAAATCTGAGACTCAAACCGACGCAGACAGAGGTGAGATGGCAGTAATCCGTAGCAAAGAACGCTATAGACCACTCAGACACTCTGGCCCCTACAGTACAGTGCCCTCTAAAACAATTCCCTTTTAATAGGCAGGATGGGTCATGATGGGTGAGACACACGACCATTCCTAATACAATGGTATCCATGACCATTCCTAACAAAATGGGATCCATGACCATTCCTAATACAGTGGGATCCATGACCATTCTAAATACAATGGTATCCATGACCATTCCTAATGAAATGGGATCCATGACTATTCCTAATACATAATAATAATACCATTATACCTGTTTAAGGCTATATAATACAATTGGGTCCATTACCATTCTTTCCCTCTCAATAGGACCTTTCATTATAACAAAATTTCTTTCAAGACAGGAATGGTCATGGATCCCATTTTATTAGGAATGATCATGGATCTTATTGTATTAGGAATGGTCATGGATTGTATTAGAAATGGTTATGGATCCCATTTTATTAGGAATTGTCATGGATCCCAATGTATTAGGAATGGTCATGGATTTTATGTATTAGGAATGGTCATGGATCCCATTTTATTAGGAATGGTCATGGATCCCATATTATTAGGAATGGTCATGGATTCCATTGTATTAGGAATAGTCATGGATCCCATTTCATTAGGAATGGTCATGGATACCATTGTATTTAGAATGGTCATGGATCCCACTGTATTAGGAATGGTCATGGATCCCATTTTGTTAGGAATGGTCATGGAAACCATTGTATTAGGAATGGTCGTGTGTCTCATTGTATTTGAAATGGCCTTGGATTCCATTTTATTAGGAATGGTCACAGATTGTATTAGGAATGGTCATGGATCCCATTTTATTAGGAATGGTCATGGAGACCATTGTATTAAGAATGGACATGGAGACTATTGTATTAGGAATGTTCATGGATTCCATTTTATTATGAAATCTTATTGGATCCCATTTTATCAAGAATGGTAATGGACCCAATTGTATTATATAGCCTTAAACATGTATAATGGTATAATGTTCTTCATTATATGGTAGTTACACTACAAGGTGGTATGCTGGTACTTCACTTGGGTAGACAGAATGACAATGAGGAAGTACTGCATGTTTTTGACTGCCACTCTATCAATAACTCATGCACAGTTGTACACATGCTGCATTCAACTGTGTATATAGCAAACAGCATTTTACTGCAAACAAAGCACTATACAGTAGTAAGCAATTAAATTAATCATGACCAAGATCATTTGCCCAGTGTCCATATTAAACAGTAACAACAACACTGTAAGCTCTTTTAAAAAAACTTTAATCAAAAGTCGGCATAGGACAAACTGACATTATGACTGCTGTGCTCTGGCAGGCAAGCCAAACATATACTGAGACCATAAGATAAAACTATATACAAAAGTAAAGCATCAGTACCTAATGAACTGCATCATCAATTTATAGATGTGAATTGTAGACATAACTGATACCTATTTCTGGTATAAATTAGTATAAATGCTGTTGCAGTTGGTGGATTATATTTTGCCATTTATATTAATGTTAAAGTGATGATAGACACTTTCAACATAGTCATGACAGCAGCTGTCAAGGACATCATTGGCCTCCATCGCCAAAGAAAAAAATCCTGGGTTACAGAGATTCTGAAGTTGTGTGATGCCCACAGAGACCTCAAAAACACCAGACACACAACAGGGACAATGGAGCACCAAGAAAAGAATATCAGAAAAAAACCTGAAGAAAGCAAAAGAAGACTGGATTGGACAAAGTGCATAGAAATAGAGAGCAGTCTGATAAAGAATAACAGCAAAAAAGCATTCCAAATTGTGAAAGACCTCAACAGACAGAAGCTACCAAGAGTCAGTACCATTCAAGACAAAATTGGAAAATGCCTCACAGAAGCAAGTGATATTGCAAAAGATGGACTCAGTATAGCAAAGAACTCTACAACCATCAGTCCAAAGGAGAGCCAGAGGTGCTTGAAGTTCCAAACTCATCCAATAATGATGATTTCCCCATTCTCAAAGAGGTGAAGTCAGCAATAGGAGAACTGAAGAATGGGAAAGCAGCCAGAGTGATAGAGCTACATGTACTAACAAAAATCTGAAACAAGATCTGGCAGACAGGTGAATGGCCAACACAGTGGACTCAGTCACTGATAATAACACTCCCCCAAAAAGTCACTGATTGCAACAATCACCCAAAAGTCACTAATTATAACTCACCCCAAAAAAGTAAATCTTGAGCTGTGCCAAAATTTTAAAACTATCAGTTTGATCAGTCATGCTAGTATGATGATGCTGAAGATCATCTTGAACAGATTGAAACCACAAGCAGAAGAAATAATCACTGAAGGACAGGCCAGGTTTTGGAGTGGAAGAAGCACAACAGAACAAATATTCAATCTCAGGGTTCTTTGTAAAAAGTACTCACAACATCATCAAGATATCTATCATGTGTTCATAGATTTTAAAAAGGCTTTTGACAGTGTGGCATGAGGCATTGTGGACCACAATAAAAAGTACAACATGGATCAAAAGTTGACCAATACCATCAAGCAACTATATATAAAGGCTACCACTGCAGTAACTGCCCAAGGTTCTGTTGAGGGACTGGTTCCAAACAACAGTTGGAGTACATCAAGGCTGTCTCCTGTCACCAACACTTTTCAACATATACTTAGAGTGCATTATGAACAAAGCCCTGGAAAACCACTGTGGGACAGTCAGTATTGGAAGTTGTAACATAACCATCCTCCGCTTTATAGAGGACATCGATGGGCTGGCAAGGCAGTGAAGATGAGCTTGCCACCTTAGTGAAGAACCTGGATGAAACAGCTTCCATATTTTACATGGAGTTAATAGCTGAGAAGACAAAGTTGATGACACATAGTGGCATACAAATCTCAGCCAAGATTAAAGTCAGAGGACAGGAATATCTTGGTTCCAAAATCACCAAAGAGGGATTGAGAGTAGAAATGATTTCAAGAGCAACACAAACAACGGCAAATATGTCAAAGCTAAGACCCATATGGAGAGACAAGAATATGTCTGAAAACTAAAATCACTACTGAAAGAACTAGTCATCTCAATCTTTTTGTATTCATGTGAGGCCTGGACCCTGACAGCAAAATTACAACAAAGTGTCCAGGCACTTCAAATGAGATGTTACAGAACCATCCTAGGCATCTCTTACATGGACCACATAAATGAAAAAATGCATAAAACAATCAGGCGCAAAGTAGGCCAATATGAAGCTCTCCTCACCACCATCAAAAAGAGAAATCTGAAATGGTATGGCCATGTCACTAGAGCCAACAGTCTATCCACAACAGTCCTGCAGAGCAATGTCCAGAGTGGCAGGAGAGGTAGACAGAGAAAATAGTGGAGTGACAACATCACAGAATGGACCAGAAAACATTTTGTGGAGACACAAGCATTGACACATGATCGACAACCACACTAGGTCACGAGACTGATGATGGTGATGATCAATGTTAAAACTATACAGCTCATATATACATTCAGTACTGACCATCTTGGTATTTTAGAATTTGACAACACATACCTTTAAATGGGGATTATTCACTTTACCTGAATCCTCCTGCAGCCATATTCCTTTCAGAATGTCATTATTTGCACATCCCAATAAAAATATATGGCAAACCGCAATGCTAAATCATGTGGATCTTTTTGAACGAGGTCAATCTAAAGGTGAGATCCAGTACAAACTGGATTGAATGTTGCTAGCTGTGATGTCACAATTAAATTGTATGCATGGTGAAAATAAAATGTAGACTACCTTATATTGTAATGATCTTTTCTCCACCTAATTTAGTATGTGTACCTAGCCACCATTGTAAAAGTCCATCGCAATCTAAACTTCTTATCTGGAAGTGTCTCAATGACAGTTAAAGTATAAAGCTTTCAATAATCAGGTTTTAATATACTGTTTAAATTATAGTAGTATTACATTTTCAAACAACAATTAAAATTTAACTAAAAATGACCACTAGGGCGGTCAAAAAACAACGGAAAAACTACCCAGGTACCCGTTGCGCCATTTAATGGGTAACCGGGTACTCGTTAGAACATGAAAGATATGTACAACCCTAGACCAACAAATTGTTCTTCGCCTTTTTTATATATTTTGACTGGCGACAGAGACCAGCCGTATAATGCACTACATGGTCTGAAGCATCCGCACCATGGTAGCTGAGAATGATCAGACCACATGCAATTAATTAATGAATTTATTTAGACTAACCTTTCTACCCAGATGCATACATGCCAACCATTATGCTTTTGGCATAATGATTATGCTTTTTTTCACTAAATTACATGTTACATGTATATGGATTCTGCTTTTTCGGTATATCCACCTGCCAAAAATCTCATTTTTATTAACATTCCATTAATCCCACAGACCGTATTTTAAAAAAGACTGCTTTATGTAACTACAATATAAGAGTTCGCTTGGCTGTAGATTTGGATGTACTTTCCTAATCTTATTTTGTTCTATTTATAGCAAACCTGGTTCTACATTGAACCTCAAATTCTATTTATAGGATCTTTATGGATTACTTAGGTTAGAACAGACTGGTTTTGTAATTTTAATCTTTATGCACAGATTCTTTGTTCTAATTCAATATTTAATGCAGACCAGTCTAATTTCTAAAGGTATTTGGCTCTAAAATGTATATTTTATTTTAGTCGATGTGTGTATGAGAGCAAAATATCTCCTTTCAAAATGCTACAGATGGATTAGAAAAAGGTAGCAATAAATAACAATCTTCTAAATATGATGGCACAAGAGCAGCCTCACATGACATTTATTTCTGGCCGTGTGGAAAGAATTTTAATATTTGGCACTAAAGGTCTCAAGATGGATTCTAGTCGATGTGTGTGTAAAACTAAAAAATGAAAACTTGAATCAGTCAAGGATGTTAAAAGATGAGAGGGGCAAATAAATCATTGTTTATTGAAATTTTAGCATGTTATGTGTGGATTACTTTTTTTATGCCTGGATTCTGTAAACAGGGCAAAATCGACTGCGTGGTCACGTGGTATCACTGGCAGTCATTGAAGTGATATGTTAACACAAGTAGTCTATATATTAGTGTTGTTTTGAACTGTGAAGCTGTTCGCACAGCCCAGCATGCAGCAGCCATCTAGTAGTGGGCTACTGATGCATAACGGGTGGTCCTACTCCTAAATAGACTGGAGCTGCAGCTCAGACCAGCGTACTGCTGATATATGATATTTTGATTGTGTTGTAGACAACTTATTTTTCTGAATGGGTACTCGACATTAATTTTGAATGCCTGTTTTTTTACTACAGTCGGGTACCCAATTACACGGGTACCTGTTAACAGCCCTATACACCACATCAACATTCACTATACTCCATAATGTTTGAACAAGTGGTTTGTATACTTGAATTTGATACCTTTGGTGCAAGAGTCCAGTGTTTAATTACCTGAGGCAACTACTGTTACAAGTATGATTACCACTTGGGTTCCATCAATAGTGGTACTGTTATGATGAGTTTAAACTTTTCAGAGGGGTAAAATTGGGTGACAAATTTAAGATGAACATCAAAGTCAGAGAAAGTTAATGCCTGTAACTGAATTTGAGTGTTCATTAGGGTCACTTTAATGGCTCAAGCCTGTGCACCAATTCTGACCTATCAATCCCATAACACATCTATGTGTAGGTGTTTTGGGTGTAACAAGTAGGTTACAGGTTCCATAATTATCATCAGCTACATGTATACTTCTCATTTCATGTTACAAGATAATGCAACTGTGATTATTTGTAAATTTACAGACTATGGCCACATCTGCCTAAATAAACTTTCACCACTGATATAAATGTCATTGTATTTTTATCCAGAATATTGATAATGGCCTCTCTTTAAGATTCCTTTCTTTCAATACCAATTATATTAAAAGCAGATTTAAATGGGCGTCAAATATCAAAAATCTGTAAGTGAGACATGTAGCATTAATGGGGCAGGACAATTCTGCATTATTAAATGTTATTATTGATGTGTTACCTGTATACACTGGGATTATTGCCCATTTTGGTTCCTGAGAACCTCTAACATTAGTTGTCCAAAAGAAAAAAATCTGACTGGATCTAGGCATCCTTAATGGCACTGATTTCATACAGCAAAATAATAATCATCCTTACTTGAAGCAAATAAATGGATTCAGTGAAAGACTGGTTTTTCTGTGTATAATAAGTGTCATGTTTCAATATCAAACAAAATGCTAAGGTCCAACCAATCTTTGCAGCAATCCTTTGTAAAAAAAAAGTTGGTAAAGTATGCCTAGTATTTTACAAAAAAAGTTTGGGAAAAGCTGGAGAAAATAGAATTAAATTATGTTTGAAAAAAGAAGAAAAAAAATCTTACCTTGACTTTGCAAGCTTAAATAAAAGCATGCAATTGTGTACATACTTGATATCTTTTTGGTCTCAAAATGCTGACTCATGCCATGTAACAAGTCAGCAATAGAAAAAAACAAGAAGGGATTGAGTTTTTTTTTCTTAATTTACCAATTACAAGTAACAATTATAAAAACTGACTAGATGTACACTGATACCATGGGGTAAAAATAATTTCTTTCAACATTCAAGCTTTCTTAGAGAAATAGATAAAGAATGTATATGGTACGAAAAGTTTTCCATAACTTCTCGTAATATTCGAACAATATTTCTCTTAATATTTACACCATGCCTTAAACTATATGCTCAAATTCAGCATGTGACCCAGTGTCTCAACTGCTGTATATCAGAAAACAACATCATGTGCACACTTGAGTATCAGTTTATGTTATTAGGCAAAAAAATATTCCTGTGGCACTATAGGGTAGACAGCTAATTTGTATTTATTTTTTTATTTATTAAACATTGCACTATGATTTTTGTTTTAAAAAAATTTTATACCATCAGGGAGAAGGGGGTGCTAAGGTCAGCTATGAATAATAGCAATGGTTAGCCAATTGAAAACACAATTTTGGGTGCCTTAGAGCTCTCAAGTAAAGAAGTAAAGTTCACCATGAGGTAATATAAGTTACAAAAGTTAAATTTCAAGTACACATATCGATACAAAGGATAATGAGAGCAAAATCTAAATACATATATACCATGTGTTTTGGACTTCTCTTCATTGACACACACACAGTACACTACAGGGCTTGCCCTACATAGCACATGTGATGGATGTTTTACTGTTGATCAACATCATCATCCTCACTTCAATCCTCTCTGCGTCGTCTGGTACTCGAGGCGACAGCAAGGGAGCACCATATTGGTCTGTCAGCAGCTGTTGCGGGGCGTTCTGCAGGGTGAGGCCTCTGGTCTTAGGGTCTTGCTCCACAGTTCATCGCCAGGTCTCTTTGGGTCTGCCAAGGTTCCTTTTTCCCTGTGGGGTCCATTTCAGTGCCACCCTTCAGTCAGGGGGCATTCTGCAGACATGGCCAAGCCATCTCCATCGCCGAGTTGCAATGATCTTCGAGATGGTGCTTGCGCCTGATCTGTGCCGGAGTTACTAGTTCAAGATCATGTTTGGTCAAAGATCCTTATGATCCATCGCAGGCACTTGGCTTGGAAGACTTTGAGCTTGTGTTCTATGTAAGCAGTGGACTTCCAACACTCTGACCCGTACAAAAGGACACTCAACACGTTGTTCTTGAAGAAACGGATTTTCGTGTGGACGCTGAGGTTTCTTGTCCTCCAGATGGGCTTCAGCATGCGAAGGCCTGATTGGCCTTGCTGATTCTTGTGGTGACTTCCCTTGTGCAATCTCCATCCGTGTTGACCTTACTGCCCAGGTACGTGAAATCGTCTACTTCTTGCAGGGGCTGGTCGTTGATGGTGATTGGGTTGCCCACTCTAGTGTTCTTCCCCCAGACTTTTGTCTTCCCTATGTTGACTCGAAGACCTTTGGTGCTTGCTGTCTGTACCAACTGTTGTGTCTTCTGTTGGATATCCTGATGTCTGCTTGCCAGCAACCCAATGTCGTCGGCATAGTCCAAGTCATCCAGCATTGAGGTCAACGTCTGTTATACTCCTTGTCTCTTGCCCTGTGGTGCAGCGCATGATCCAGTCAATGACCAGTGAGAAGAGGATCGAAGAGAGAATGCATCCTTGCTTCACTCCGGTTTCCACTTTGAATGATTCATTGAACATTAGGCTGTTGTGGATTTTCTGCTCTCAAAGTTCTCATACAGGGACCTGATGATGTTGACATGTTTCTGGGGGATGCCATAGTGTTGTAGGATCTTCCACAAAGAGGCTCGGTACAGACTGTCGAAGGCCTTCTCAAAGTCCACAAAAACCACATAAAGGTATCCATTCCACTCATGGGACTCCTCAAGGATCTGCCTCAGTGTGAAGATGTGGTCGATGCAGGATTAGCCCTTCCTAAAGCCTGCCTGTTCCTGGCATAGGATGCCCTCCACAGCTGTTGTGATGCGCTGAAGAATGATGCTACTGAAGATCTTACTGGAGAGGGATAGTAAGGTGATTCTTTGCCAGTTGTTGCAATTCCCCAGATCTCCTTTCTTGGGAGGTTTGACTATGATTCTGGTTTTCCAGTCATTTGGTGCTTTCTCACTATCCCATATCTTTTGGAGAATTTGCAAAGAAGCTGCGGCATCTCTTTGTCTTCTGCCTTTAGCATCTCGGGACATACTCCATCATCTCCAGGCGCCTTCCCATTCTTCAGCTTGTGTATGGCCTGCTTGACCTCATCAATAGTGATGTCATCGCAGTTGATGTCAAGGTACTCCTCTGCAATGTCAGCGAGTACTGGTGGGTCTGGGCTATTCAGGACAGAATCAAAGTGTTACTTCCATCTTTTCAGCTTCTCCCTCTCCACTGTGAGATAGGTTCCAACTTCAACTCTCACTGGAAGGTCGTGGTGCTGACTGTAGTTGCCCTTCAGCTTCTTTGTATTCTGATACACCATCTTCATGACTTTCTGCTCTGCTGCTGCCTCCGCCTCCTTTGCTGGCCTCTCTGTGTATTCTCTCCTGTCTCTCCTTGCTGATTTCTTCACCTCCTTCGAAATTCTCTCATTCTGTCTTGGTGATTTGGAATCCTAAAGTCTCTTCTTAACCTGTCTTCTCTCTTCTATGCGAATCCATGTCTCTTCTGATATTCACTCTGTCTTCTTACTATTCCTATAGCCTAAAACTTCTTCTCCTGCTTCCTTCATTGCTCTGTTAAAATTGTTGATGGTCAGCTCTGTCTCATCTTCTAGAGCACTAAACCTATTCATTAGGGCCAACTTGATCTCTTCCTTCACTTTTGGATTTTTCAGCTTGACCACATCAAAGCATTTATTCCTGGAGACCCCTATCCTAACTTTCCTAAGCTTCAAAGTCACCTTGGCCACCAGAAGAAAATAGTCACTGCCGATGTCAGCGTTCCGCATCAATCGCACGTCCTGCAAAGAGCGTTTCAACCGATCGTTGATGATGATGTGGTCGATCTGGTTCTGAGTTCTGCCGTCTGGTGACATCCATGTGAGCTTTTGGATGCCCTTGTGCTAAAACAGAGTCCCTCCTATGACCAAGTCATTCTCTTCACAGAAGTTGACCAGCCTTTCCCCGTTCTCAGTCATCATGCCTACTCCATGGCACCCCATGCTCCTCTCTCTGTCTTAACTGTTGCAGCCGACCCTAGCGTTGAAGTCTCCAAGCAAAATGTTGATCAACATAATGGTTTGAAAAGTCTTAATAGATATATTAAACTGGCTTATTGTTTATTTACAAAAATACTGTATCATATTAAAAGAAGGGATTAATTACTATATGCTTCGAAATACCAATGTAATATGCATCTCACAGATTAAATGCCAACTGGCAGTCCTGTAACAATAGCCCTGTGCTGAAGGCAATTTCAAATATTCCCTAACCCCTTAGCAAGTGTGACAGCCAACAATCACAGAATTTCATGATGGCTTAATCAAAGACAAATAATGATACCCAATATATAAATCTATAATCTATAAAAAGGTATGATTTTTTTTCTATTAACTTTTCCATGGCATGACAGTGTTATATCTAGAATCATGAAATAATGAACCAGAGCAGTTTATAAATGCTGAATATTAAAGAATTTACCTACTCTACTAGTTTTTTGTACACCCCACCCCACTACATACAATTTTATAAATGGAAACCTCAATGATATTAAACAATGCACAACACTTAATTCTGTTGATTAATTTATAACTTCTAACTAATACTCACTATGGGATCCCTAACACTGTCATTTTGTTTCCATTTAAAACCAAATTGAAAATTTCTCACTAATATGGCGAGGGACCCAGAGTGGCCGAGTGGTCTAAAGCGCTTTTCATTATGGATCACTGCCATCTCACCTCTGCCTGCGTGGGTTCGAGTCAAAGATTCGGCTAATGTAGTTATGTGAGAAAGCTTGCCAGTAGCTTTTCGTGGGTCGGTGGTTCTTTCCGGGTTCTTCCTCCACCAATAATACTGGTTGTCATGTATAGCCTATCATGTGCTGAAAAATGGCATTAAATCCTAAAAAGCAAACAAACAAACACTAATATGGCATCAGATAACTGGAGTGATTTTCATCGTTTTTGAAAAGCTCTTAATGATTTGGAAATTACATCTCTTTAAACCTACGTACATAAATATCAAGCTGCTTGCCATTTTTATTTTATTTAAATTTACAGAAAACGATTAAAACAAGACTTTGCAAATATTAAATACAGATCTGAGATGGCACAGGTTTTGCTTTCTGTGCATGTGTAGTCCATGGACCCTCACTCCTTCAATGAAAGTGGACATTTCCAGGAACTATAAGCAAGCTCATTGTTTACAACGAAAAATCCTGCTTAGTTTGACAGTGTTATGGACTGCCTGCCAAATTCCAGCGATTAGGTTAGAATTGATAAATTAATCAATGATATGACTATGGTTTGCACATTTTTTAAAGCTCATGCAGATTTGGTTTTGTGGGTTTTAACATCATTTTTCAGCACATGATAAGCTATACATAATGGCCATTATATTTAGCAGATAAAGAATCCAAGAAAACTCTGGGGGAAAAACCTGACAACAACCCACAGGAAGCTATTGGCAAGCTTTCTCATATTTCAGCATTGGTTTACTCAAGACTCAATCTGTAAAGGTGAATGATTTAAAACACTCAGCTACCTAGGGCACTCTCAAGGAGGAGATTACTGACTCTCATTGGGTTAGGTAAATACTAACAGCCAGTATGGAGAAAAACTTGAAAATATAGCTCATGTTTGCATTCAAACATAGTATTCATGTTCAGTATTCAGTGTATATATATATATATATATATATATATATATATATATATATATATATATATATATATATATATATATATATATATATATATATATATATATATCTATAGAGAGAGAGAGAGAGAGATCTCTCTCTCTCTCTCTCTCTCTCTCTCTCTCTCTCTATATATATATATATATATATATATATATATATATACCACTAGTAAATGATTCACTGATGAACCAATGATGATCTAAAGCATAACACTAGTAACTGAGTCAATGATGAACCAATGACCATCTACAGCAGTGCAAAGAATCATCACATAAAAGTACTGCACCACTTTTAAATACCAGCACTGAGCATTGCACAACTGAAATTTGTATTTGCATGGATTCGAATTGTCAGGGTTTATTCTGGACTGATAAGTTAGGGAAGGTACACACAATATTTTAATTTTCACACAATTTGGTGAATTATTTTCTGTGCAATTGTTGGAAAAATAAAAATTTAATCCAAAAAATGGATGTCCTTAAAATGAATTCTGAAAATTCTATAGACGAATATAATATATATTACTTTGTTTATCGGAGGGGGGGGGGGTCATAGAAATTTCAGTTCAGTCACATTACATGAGGACAACTGACCCAAATGCACATTACTGGGAAATTACTAAGCCATGCATTAAAATCTGAAATTTGTTAAGTTTAACATAATGAATATGCAGTCCAAAATGTATGCCAATGCAAACATTATTACTTTATTGTAAAGAAAAAATACTTTCAAAATTTATAGACATTATTAATGCATATTTTGTTCAGATGTGAATATTTTCTAATATGTAATCTACTATTGTGTATGTACTGCAATTATAACACGTTTTCTGATTGGGTGAACGTCAACATTTTTACTATAACTGGGATTTTTTGACAGCCGATTGATTCAGTACATTATCAACAGCATCCTTGAGTGCTGCTTTCTAGTTTCTAGTGCATATAATCAGCTCTAAACATCACATACTGTACCTTATCTAAAGGCTTTAAGTACCATTTCTTCTCAAAACTGTCGTTTCGTGAAGGCGATGCGTCCACGCGAAAATTCCACATGCCATCGAGATTGAACAGACTCCTGCTCTCCGAACTCCGTGGGTAGAGCATTCCCTGGTCTAAAACTGCACTGGTCGGAACGAGAGCTGCCATCACACAAACAAATAATGCTTCGATGGAATTCATGTTTCTCGCAGAAATTGTACGCATGCATACATAAAATAACTAATTTACTGATTTTATATCAGTGCTAATAAACTTCAGGCTCCGACTATATTTTGATCAGGTGACTTCGGTCATGTGATGTCAATGCAAGTGGAGTTTAAGGACTCACGGTACTAATAAACTCCCATAGTAAACATCAAAACACCATCATATTCAAAATTCAATAACTTAATATTTGTGGGTGCTAATGATTAGACCTATATTTCTCCATGCACATCTATCCTTGGTGCAAGCTTCTGTGCGGAGAACACCATATGAGCCGCGGCATTTTTTTTTTATCAACATGTGCATGAAACACATGTTATCGATTCTTTAACAAATGAATCAGGTGCTACTTTCATTATTGATTGCTCCTAAGTCAAGTCTGTAAACATGCTAAAATGCATCAATATAATTATTTCTATATTTCTTTTAAATTACAGATAAGATAAGCTCTCAAAAGATATATTTTACTAAAATTGTACTTTTCATTATTAGCCAATTATGGACCACCAAAAACGCATATAGAATCACATCACAATTAGTATCTCAAGTTCAGTACCCACGTGTGTAGTTCAGCATATTATAAGAAATAAACTTTCTCTCTCATTTTGGTGGTGATAGAAAAGTTATATCGATACATTTTTGGTAGGGATTTAAAGGTAATTGTTTATTCTTGAGATTATGAGCTCAGAGAGTTGTTGTCTGTGTGTATTTCGGCGACACTGCACATTGAGAAATAAGGCCTTGGTGATGATCCGGAAGTGAAATCTGTGTTCTGTTTACATGTTGCTCTGTTTACAGTGCAGCCTCTCAAAAAAATGACGGTGAACCTTTGACAATGACTTAACCGTAAAGTCATCTTTGGAGGTATTTTTAATTAACATATGATTTGTATTGATAGTCACAGAGTTAAAAGGTCAGTACTGAGAAATATATGTAAAGAACATATATTGAAATTAATTGTGATGTTTGTCCATATACTCTATTATTTGTATCACCCATTTCTAGACTGGTTCACAGTTCTTCCATGTAATTAGTACCGCGTGTCCTTAACGGCAAGTATTCCGAATACTTTAGTTTTAACGACGAGGATATTGGCACTTTCGTTCACCCTTTTGAAGAGATGGGGGGGGGGGGATTTATGCAATAATTCTGACGTATTCTTTCTAAACGCTAAGTGCCATTTGTATCCCTTTTATAAAAACAGTATTTTGCAATTTCTTAGAAAGGTTGATCATTTTCGTGTACATCTAATGGTGATAACATTGATAAAAAACTTGCATAGAAAAAGTAATTGTATTTTTTTTTCATTTGATATAAAAGCTGCAAAATGCTACAAATCATGTTCCTCTCGTAGACGAATGTCATTTTAGCTTCTTAATAACACAGACAATTGAATATTTGTTTATTTTTCGATTTAAATGGCTACCATAGGAGACATGACATAGCACGAAAAGAAAGGTATTCAAGGCATTCTTACCACCTTCCTGAAAGTAACTTTACTTAAACAAATATGAATCAATTGCACTGGACTAACTGAAAATATAATAGGCCGATTGAAAACATATACGTTAAACAAACAAGCGGGAAAAAATTACTTCTCTACAAATCCGTTTTTCAGTACCTGAATAACCAATAGCAGGTATACACTGATGACGTGCAATCATATGAAAAGAAAAACATTGGATTCAAATACATTTTGACAACAGTTGATAGTTCTCAAAATTGTGTTTTGGCTAAATAAAATTGTGTTTTAAAAAACAGCCACAGGGAGATGAAATTTTCAATACTTTTAGGATAAACCTTTAACAACCCAAAACATGAAGAGACACGTCGTTCTAAAGTCTAACTTTCAGAAATATGCTCCACACAATGAAAACTAGAAATGGGATCATATTTTAACAAAGGTCAGTTGAGGGATCAAGAACATAATCTATTCATAACAGATTATTTTAAATATGGTTAAAACACGCAAAGTGGACAATGGGTCTGATAAAAACTATCCATCAGTCTGGTAGGTTTTTGTGACAGCTGACATTTTTTACATTGGCGAAACAGTCATAACTCAAAAATATAAAACTATTTTGGAAACGGTCCACATTTCTAAATTCACAGACATTTCTAAATTCACAGACATTTCTAAATTCACAGACTGAAGGTTTAGAATCACGCAAAACATTTTAGATGATTGAGACGTTGACAACTTAGAAAGTTAGGAGAGAGAAGGTACATTTACTGAAAAATATTTATGTCTATGCGACAGACAAGATGACATACATATTTTAACATATTTTGAAAACAAAACGACTGCATTGTAAAATTTGTGTACAAACTACACGATTGCCACTTGTTTTATTAAAAATCACATTGACTCGCTAATGGTCTTTAACATTGAATATGTTCTGTGTTTAGCATTGTATTAAATGTAGATGGAATCAACTTTATACTTTTAACGTTATCTTAATCTATCTCATATGTCATGTCATTTGTTACCTGTCAGGACACTGTCTACACTGTGATCGTAGTTTTGTTTCTTTTTATACCTAAGATTGGTAAAAAAAAAAGACTTCTGTTGTATTCTTTAAATGATCCCTTAGTTATGTTGTCGCTTTGCTGTGACCCTCCATTATGTTCCTCTTTAAACTCTTCTAGTGCCATTGAAATTCAGACACTTTACAGCCATGAGTCATAACAAAACTGTATACATTTGGAGATACATTGCAAATGTGCTTCCAAAAAATGTTCATCACTGAGACTTAGTTTTGCTTTTTTCACTTATGAACTACTAAACTTTAATCTGCCACTATGTATTTAAAGCCAACACTGAGGTGAATGAAAATTACAACTTCTGCACATTTAAATAAAATGCTTTGAAAATTTCAATGGTAAAGTATCAGCGGGCGATTAGTTTAGATTGTATCATCGTGTTAAATATTTCTTTTCTTCAAAGTGTTTCGTATATTTAATTTGCTTTGTTTTATTTTTCATTTTATCGTATCGTAACATTGTATGTTGAACCAAAACTGAGTTCATAATTTGTTTGACCCAAATTTACTGTTTTTATTGTATTCATTCTAAACAACTAATACATAGCTAAATTATTCTCTCTATGTATGGATTTAAAATCAGTGTTAGTATTAATAGAAGAAGTAAATGTGTTTATTTGGGTCAGGGTTTGGGAATTTCTTAAATGAATTAACAGGTTATTGTTTATTTGTTTTTTTTATTTTGTAAACATCGGGATCATTCTAGAATGTTCTTTATTATAAAAGGATATTGTGGCATGAGGGCAAGTATAGAACAATTTATATATTGTAACTGGGAGGATTGAATCAGTCTATAATTCGTGCATTAACATCTAGCACTTTCAAGCTGTATTATAATGTGTTTAGTTGGGATGAATTTTATTTCTTTAAATTACTGAATTCAAGTGATTATTTTCTCTGGAGATACCAAAGTGCTCTGATAAAGGTCTTGAACAGAGACATTCACTAGAATTTATAGTGTATTCAAGCCTGAAATTATATTTCTGTTATTCAACAAAAGACTGTTGGCACACATTAGGAGCTATAACATACACATAATCGCCTTCAGTTTTTGGATGTATTCTGTGCTTATACTAAGTTCTATTCAGGACTTTAAATTACGAAAACTTGTCTGTAATTCTTTGATATTTTTTTTTCGGGATTTAATTCACAATACGTTCTATTTTTCTCATTTTCACTTTGTATTCTAAGGAAATAAGTTACTGGTTAAATTTCTTTAATGTTATATTACTTTCATATATGATTTTATTCATACGATTACGTTTTCGTCATGTTATGCAAGGTGTTTGCAGACTTTATCTTTGGCCATACTTTTACAAAATGTACTACTGCTGGGGATCTCATCAGGTAGTAGAACTCAATATCCGTCCCTGCATGAAGCTCAGTGCATATTTGCATGTTTCTTTCGTGCGAAATCATCACATTTTGTTATAGATTCAACACAACAAAGAAACTATTCTCCGTCTATAATAGGTAAATTAACTGTGGTATTCCCGACCTCTCTCTCCTCTCCACGCCGATAAAATTGTTCGGTCGGTAGACGAATCAGGCTATCACAACAGATTGCAATCAGAGTTGATAATACACCGACAGACAGTCCTGAAAAAAGCCAATATTGTTATTTGATTAATAATAATAACTATTATTATTTGATAGAAATAAAGGTCCTAAGCCTCACATCCAAACTGGGGCCTGGACGGTAATGTTGTCTTTTAGCCTCTGATGTCAGATTAAATGCCTGGTTTCGGCTTGAGGAACGGTAAGTGGTCGCCCATTCAATGTCAGTGATTTTTCTATGTTTTGCGGTGGGAGGGGGTGGGCATCTTGGGTGTTTTTCCATCCTAAGGATCATCACGCAATCTACACCGTCGCATATAGCATGAAACTCGTGAACAATTAATTACCAGTTTCAATCAAATTAGTAAACGTATCTTATTTCGACAGAAAATTAAATAAAGTTTAGGGCACTTTTGTATTAATATGGATGCGGTTTGTAATTTGTGTAAACATTAGACCATTCTCAATGGGGCTAGCCTTGTAGTTCAGGTCCATAGGACATAGAGGTGAAAGAAAGTGTTAATTTAGTGTTTATTCTTTTTAAGTAAATCGGACTAACATAACCGAAAATCTTTGAAATTTGTCGACATTCATATTGTACAGAGTAACTTAAATTCTCGGCGGAATTCAAGTATTAACAAGATTCCTTTCTGATGTACTTTTTACATATTAAAACAGTTGAAGCTCTAAGGATAACTAATACTTTTGCGTGTGTGTGTGTGTGTGTGTGTGTGTGTTGCAGAGAGAGAGAGAGAGAGAGAGAGAGAGAGAGAGAGAGAGAGAGAGAGAGAGAGAGAGAGTTCTTCCGTCTACCATTCTATGTATGCATATAATAGGCATACTTGTGAACTATCTAGAACAATGTTTGGTTGAATTGCTTGTATCTGTATTGACATCGAATGAGTGTTGATTGTTATTACATATTCGATTGATGCACGCATCTTAAATGTTTTGATATCGAGTAATGCTGATTGTTATTACATATTCGATATATGTATATATCGGTGTCGTACAGTATTCAGATCGAGTAAGTGTTGATTGTTATTATATATTAGATCTATACATGTATCTGTACTGTCTTGATGTGGAGTAAGTATTGATTGATTTTACATATTCGATCTGTGGCTCCTATCATTGTGATTAGACGTATTAAAATTGAAAACAGAATTGATTATCGGATTCCATGAGCAATAAATAACTCAGGATCAATGCAAGTCTGGTTAACTCCGAGGTTGACATATACAAAATATATGAATCTGTTTTTGTTTTTTTTTATGGTTTAACGCCATTTTTCAACACAGTATAGGCTATACATGGCGGCCAGTATTAATGATGGAGGAGGAACCCGGAAAACCCCGGAAATTACCACAGACCCACGAGAAGCTACTGGCATGGATCTAGTAAACATGCGTCAGTAACTTCATTTACCGCTTGAGGGCGCTTCAATCAAATCTTGTACAGGCGAAACTGCAAAGACATTTATCCCTATCTAATATTTGACCGAAGCTTACTTTCTGCAATCACTCAAGCTGAAATTAAAATTATAAACTGAAAACCATGTCATTAAACAAGTGACATCTCATCATCACTATGTGATATTATGTCATTTCATCTTGTCATCTCAAAAGTTAATAACTTTTTCCCAAAATTCTAATTATGGCGTTACAAGGAAATCTCAGTCTTTTTACTGTTATGACTACAAACTGTTTACCAGGTGGAGATTTCGCTTCTTTCGGAGAGAGAGAGAGAGAGAGAGAGAGAGAGAGAGAGAGAGAGAGAGAGAGAGAGAGAGAGAGAGAGAGAGAGAGAGAGAGATTCTTTCATTCCTCCAATTTCTGAAGATTATAAGACAAAGTATAGAAATGCAGAAAATTATATAGAATCACAAAAATAGTGGATTCGTTACTTTTGAAGTCCACTGAATTATTTACAATAGCAAGCGAATAAATAAATTAATGATATTACTAAACTCTGTGTGTGTGTGTGTGTGTGTGTGTGTGTGTGTGTGTGTGAACATTTGAAAATGTATCCTCACAACCAAAATAGTTAGTTTCCTAATCTCTTTGCAATCCAGTACATGTATTTATTTCCTTATATTCTGTGTGAGTTCTCTATTGAATCGAATATATAATAACCTTTATCTTAATAAAATATTTGGTAAATAGTCAGATCACATTTATCCATGCCTCAAGTTCTAAACGTTCTGATATGTCATTTAAGCCCCTAAGTAGTATAGTCAGTATATCATCATCGATCTGATCACAGAAATCACGGTAAATCACTGGAGCCATATACGAAAATAGACTTTCCATCAGGCGGTTTCTCTCGTCTAAGGTTAAGGCACAATTCATCGCAATGTGTAAAATACGGTCATGACTCATTTTTTTTTTTTTTTTTTTTTTTTATGGTTTAACGCCATTTTTCAGCACAATATATAGGCTATACATGGCGGCCAGTATCAGTGGTGGAGGAAGAAACCAGAAAAACCCGGAAAGAACCACCGACCCACGAGAAGCTACCGGCAAGCTTTCTCACTTAACTACATTAGCCGAATCTTAGACTCGAACCCACGCAGACAGAGGTGAGATGGCAGTGGTCCGTAACGGACAGCGCTTTAGACCACTCGGCCACTCGGGGCCCCCATGACTCATTTTGCCACATAGGGGACACAGCCCAGGTCTTGCTTCAATTCCTCCAATACGAATTAATTAATGTCCCATATTCCATGTTTCTTCTTGAATCAGTGCAAGCTATTTTCCATAGATGGTGCATTATTAGTCCTGGATTAATTTTTAAAAATCTACCGAATCCCTCTGATGGATTTCTGATACTCATGTCACGCTTTCTCTCCTCAAATATCGGTATTCTTGTCCCAATTAAGTTTTTCCATGTTAATTTGTCTGGAAATTTTCCAGTAAAAATAAAATCATTGACATAGTCCTCTTAATCATACTTTTTGAGTTCAGTATTTATATCATTCATATATATATATATATATATATATATATATATATATATATATATATATATATATATATATATATATATATATATATATATATATATATATAAGAGAGTTGTAGGTATGTTGGGGGGGGGGGTCAAAACTCAAATTTCCAGCAACCCAGAGGAAAACCTGTTTAGCAGTAAAGTTTGCTGATGTTCTACACATGCAACCAAGGAATACGAGTTTTTGCTTATATATGCCTGTTTCCATTGACATCATTCCCAATCATGACGTCGTTGATCCAATAGGCGATCTTTGAGGAAAACCTTGTACTCTCCGGGAAAAATATCGCTGTATTTTCTCCATTTATTCAATGCCCTGATATGACATATTAAACAAGAGTTCTGAGCCATGTAAAGCAGACGGCAATATAACTCTTTCCCAGACTTTCACAGAAACTATTGGACTCATCCCATTGCATTTAATCCGATTGAGTATAGTATGTTTGTTACACGTTTAGCTTTATCGTAGGAATAGACTACACGATCATTAGTTTTCATTGGTTGTGGAAAAAGTAGCTCCTGCATATTTAACTTATTTGCTCTAGGAATATTTTGTGATCACAGAGTAATTCCATTCGATGAGTACACTTCCTTTGTTTTATTAAATATCATCCAATTACTCTTGTTAGAGTTATAGTTCAATTTTGACATCTTTGCATGCTGATAAGCTGTATTCACGAGAATTTGTAATCCATTCATCGTAGAGCTTTGTAGAATAATGTCGTCTGCTGAAAGCATGCTAGGTATGTTCATCAGATTCATTTTTATCCCACAATTAGTCATTCAATAGGTCATTTATGTACGCGATAAATAGAAAAGCCGACATTACACGTCCTTGACCAACGCCTCTCCATAACGGAAATGTGTTCGATAAACGTCCTCTACACGTTACACAGGCACTTGACTGTGTGTAGGAATAGGCGATTATTCTCCATACCTTTGCATTAATTCCTAATATATTTAACTTTTTTATCAGTCTCTATTTTGCTTTCTACTTACATATTCTTCACTTTGACACAATCATCATGTTCCTTATCTGTTGTACCACTTAATTCAGAAAAATATAGTTTTCATAGATTGACACATTCATCCAAACTTTTAGATTCTACTCCTCGAAATGCAATATTACAACTATCCGATTTATCTTTCTTGTTTTCCCGTATGACTGCATAGAATTCGTCTATTCCCATTTCCGCACTGTTTTCTATCTCTTCAAATATGCACTGTTTATATACCTTTTCTCTAGCCTATGTTTCTTTCTAAACTTTATTTTTGCGTCCTTGTATTTTCTTTTGATGTTACACTCTGTGCGTTTAGTTTTCCATGCTTTGATCCATTCTCCGCGCGCTTTTCTCGTATTCTGATATAAGTTTTTAAGCCCACTTTTCTTCCAAAATGGTTTCAAGTGCGATCTGAATTCGGACTTTGGAATATATCGGTCTGATTCAGTTATTACACTCTTACTTATCAATCCATTATACTACTCTATATCTTCTATATTTTTACACTCATAAGTGAAATTCAAGAATGAATTAACGTTAGATTTATACATGTTCATTTCTAATGATGTAATTGTTCATGTGATTTTATCACCAATGTAGCAACTATGTTTCTGTGTTCTATTCTTTGTTGGAGAGCAAGATCTCTTCTTGATGGACTTTTACACACAATATCTGCATTCATGTCGCCTATAATTATGCATATATTTTAAGCAGAATACCAATCATACACATCAAAAACATTCTCACAAAATATGTCATATGTTCTATTTGTCGAGGGAACGTAGGTTGCAATCAAAATTATAGGTTCCAACTCTCTCACTGAGACTTTCACCGCCATAATAATTGTGAACTCATTTTGTAAGGTGATTACTTTGCAGTGATGATCTATAAAATAAAATACAGCAACCCCGCCACTACCTCTATAAAATAAAATACAGCAACCCCACCAATACCTCTGTAAAATAAAATACAGCAACCCCACCAGTACATCTATAAAATAAAATACAGCAACCCCACCAATACCTCTATAAAATAAAATACAGCAACCCCACCACTGCCTCTATAAAATAAAATACAGCGACCCCACCAATACCTCTATAAAATAAAATACAGCTACCCCACCACTACCTCTATAGCATTGTTGTATCTCTTCAGTAGGTAGCGCAACTACTTTGAAATCATCATGTATGTTCTCTAAATACGTTAGATTATTTATATAAAGCCAATTTTCAGTGATAACAAATAGATCTGTGTCTGGCAACAATTCAATTAGTTTCTGCGTGCTAGACATTATACCATGTACATTCCATGTTGAAATAATGAGCATAATTATAATAATGAAGCAAATACTAGTCTTATGGATATGGCCATTAGGAATATATTTTGTTTTCCTCATGTGTTTCATCAAATGGATGGTCTTTTCTCCGTCTTCTGTTTGTTATCCATTCCTTACATTTTATTCCAGAACTCCAAAATTATTAAATATTCATCATCAATTAAAAATCTTTATCCAGTTCATTTAGTCGAAATATATATATATATATATATATATATATATATATATATATATATATATATATATATATATATATATATATATATATATATATATATATATATATTTGATCCATCCCAATGGGGTCGTTCCTTTATGAGGCGGACGAATGTTACTGTCACGCCTTCCTCCTTGCACTGAGTTGCGATAGCTGCCTTTACTACATCTATATTTTATTCTCGAGTTGACATTTGACAGCAGAATGCGTCATATTTTGTTTCTTACAACTGGTTCAAACACATCTGATTCTCTATTTCTTTGATTGGGTCTGGTAATAATTAACTCGATATGGCTATACGATTTATCATTCTTCTTTTGTCTCTACTCGTCATTCGGAAGCATTCTTTGATAATCTGTTGATTTGTTGAGCCCTATTCGTGCTTTTTTGTTTTCATTTATATTTATGTTAGCTCTCTCTCTCTCTCTCTCTCTCTCTCTCTCTCTCTCTCTCTCTCTCTCTCTCTCTCTCTCCATATTTTAACTTTTCTTGCTGATTTTGAGTTGATTTACAATCTCTTGTATTGTTAGATGTTACTTCTGTGTGCTGATTATGACTCACATTTTCCGTTATGTTAGTCCGATCATTCCGTGAAAGTGGCGGGAAATCTTTGAATGTAAACATAGCGGGATCATTTCCAGACAAATTTGCTGAAAGAGTTTCTCTCTGTCCGTGTACTACATATTTCTCTCTGTCCATGTACTACATATTTCTCTCTGTCCGTGTACTACATTTTTTTGTATGCTGATAGGTAGTGATTTTCAAGATTTTCTTTCATTTGCAACTCAACGTTTCTACCACTTCCTTTGTTAGACTGATTGTATAAAAGTTTGTGTCTTGTACAAATTGTGTCTAACTTTCCGTAAATACAGCTGATCTTTTTCATGAACACATCTAGATGTTGATGTACATGAGAAGAGAATTCTTTTATCTCGCTTTCCTGGGTCGCCATTGTTGACATCTGGAAATACATTCCTCTATTATCATTGATTAGTTTTTCTTCCTTTAATTTCAGTTGTTCTACCTGAGAGTTCGCTTCTTCTAGTTTCTTCGTAGTTTCCACTATTTCTTTTTTTTTTTAATTTTTGGATCTCATTTTCTCACTGTAAGACAATATCACAGAACTGGTTTTCCAATCTGGAGAATTTTGCGACAAACTTATCATTCATAATCGCTAGCTGCGCAAATATTGTGCTCATTATGTCAACATCTTCATTTGTTCTTTGTAAGGCATAATCATTGACTGGAGCCTTCGGAATTTTTCATATACTATCGCTGCGATTTGAGTTAAAACGCTGGGAAGATCTTGTTTCATAATTATGTTTCAGTGCCCATTTAGATATATATGGTTTTACGTCACTGTAATTATTCTCATTCATTTTACGCTCAGGCGAAATAACAAAATTTTATGTATATTGAATTTGCAATGTTGTTTGGCTTTTCTTACTCGGTAGATGTTACATACATGTGTATTCTGTACCTGAACTATTTTCAAAATCAAGTTTAATAGTGTACCTACTTAGTGAGATTTATTTTGTAAACAAAAAAATACATAAGTAAATGTTTTTCTGTAATTGTGGCTTAAATATTCAGATCATTATTAATCGTAAGCATATTCACTTCAATTTGAGTTAAAGATACATTCTTGAATCTTCTCTTAGAAACTTCCACAACGGAAATTTCCTATTACGATTATAGAGTATTTTCAGAAGATGGTAATTTCAACCTAGGTCAAGTAGAGAGGTATGCAATCTCGTTTACCTAAGAATTATTCGTTCTTGTCTTCGAGGAGAAATCAGTCTTATTGCTGTGTTCAGTTTTGATTTGGGTGGATTTACTTATTCATGGAAATTACATATTGCTCAATAATATTCTTGAACTAAACATTTAATTTGGAAATATAGAAATTCGAACAAGGACATTGTGGATTATACTATTATGATACATGTAAAGACTATTGACACTTGACCATATTCCATGTCATTGGCACATCAGCGTATTTGAGAATGCAGTCACATTAACACATTAGATATCGGAATTTATTTGGAAGACCAATGAAATTCAATTAAGACTTCATTAAATTGGACTTGTGATCAAACTTTTAGGACTTGTTGGGATTTAATTCACAATACTATAAGGTCATTGTGTAAATCTCAACTTTGTATTCTAAAAAATAATATATTTGTTGACTTTTTAAAAACTTGTTGGTTTCGCTCTTTTCTGTTATTTAGTTTGAGACCATATTGTAGTTACACATGCTGAAGTGGATTTATTACGTCAACATCAGCTGTGTATTCACATATAAAATAAAAGTATTTCTTTAGTTAGGGTTCTTATCGCAAGGTAAAAATGCCTGTAAAAGGAATTGTTTTGAAAGATAAGTACATTAGGGCTTTGAATCTACTACTCCTGCGTGATCACTAGAGCAATTAATGAAAAGGATGGTAAGTTATCTATTTTGGTCTCATAATGTTGTCGATGTCTACTATATAAAGTTTAGTAGTCCTATCACTAAACTTCACACAGCAGACATCGACAATATTATGATAGAGCTCTAACAAACTTCTGCAACAAGATCTGGCAAACAGGTGAATGGCCAGCAAAGTGGACCCAGTCAATGAGTATAACATTCCCCCAGAAAGGCAATATCCGGCTATCAGTTTGATCAGCCATGCTCGTTAGGTGATGCTGAAGATCATCTTGAATCGATTGAAACCACAAACAGAAGAAAAAAATTGCCGACGAACAGACAGGTTTCTGGAGTTGAAGAAGCACAACAGAACAAATATTCATTCTCAGGATTATGCGTGAAAAGTACTCGCAACATCAACAAGACATCTATCATGTGTTCATGTAATTAGAACAGGCTTTTGACAGATTGTGACATGAGGCATTGTGGGCCACAATAAAGAAGTACAACACGTGTTCAAAGTTGACCAATACCATGAAGCAGCTGTACGCCAAGGCTACAAGTGCAGTAGTCACTCAAGGTTAGGTGTGGGGACTGGTTCAAGACAACAGTTGGAGTGCGTCAAGGGTGTCTCCTGTCACTCACGCTTTTCAACATCTACTTAGAGCGCAGCCCTGGAAAACCATTGTGGGACAGTCAGCATTGGAGGGCGTAACATCACCAACCTACGCTTTGCAGAGGAAATTGATGGGCTGCCGGGCAGTGAAGATGACCTTGCCACCTTAGTGAAGAACCTGGATGAAACATCGTACTAATTTGACATGGAGATAAGCACCGAGAAGACAAAGCTGATGACAAATAGTGGCAAACAAATCTCAGCCAAGATTAAAGTCAGAAGAGAGGAACTGGAAACAGTGTGCCTGTCCAAATATATTGGTTCCATAATCACCGAAGGAGGATTAAGATCAGAAATTGTGTCACGGGCGGCACAAACAAAGGCAGCTATGTCAAAGGTTAGACCCATCTGGAAAGTCAAGAAAATATGTCTGAAAACTAAAATCAGACTATTGAGAGTACTAGTCATCTCAATCTTTGTATTCGTGTGAGCCCTGGACCCTGACAGCAGATTTACAACGAAGAATCCAGGCACTTGAAATGAGATGCTAGATAATCATCCTTGGCATCTCTTATATGGATCACATCACAAGTGAAGAAGTGCGCGACACCATCAGACACCCAGTTGGCCATTATGAAGATCTCTTCACCACTGTCAAAAAAATAAAGCTGATATGGTCATGTCACTAGAGCCAAAAATCTATCCACAACAGTCCTGCAAGGCAGCGTCCATGGTGGCAGAAGGAGAGGTAGACAAAGAAAAAAGCGGACTGTCAACATCACAGAATGGACCATGAAATGTTTTGCGGAGACACATGCATTTCCACATGATTCAGACAGGTGGATGGAACTGGTCAGATGTTCAGCAGCACAGTGCCTCAGCAACCATACTGGGTCAAGAGACTGCTGCTGCTGCTGATGATGATGATGATGTTGACTGTATGAAGGTTAACAAAAATATTGACATTTAACTGGGGTGACTGATCAAAAAAGAAAATTGGGGGGGGGGGGCAGATCTACAAATTAACGGACTAGTTTAAAATTAAACTTTTCGTGTACTCTAAGGGAGTTGCATCGCCCGTTTCTTTTTAAACTGCCAACACATTGTTATTCTCCTTAACTTATTTATAGAAAGACCAAAACAATTTGGATCTTTATTTTCTTATAGATATACCGGACGTTTGTACTTATCAAGAAGAGAATTTACAAACAAAGATGATTATGTCATTAAAAATAATCAACGTTGTCTGAGAGAGAGAGAGAGAGAGAGAGAGAGAGAGAGAGAGAGAGAGAGAATTTCGAAATACATCACATATTTATATTTACACAATGTCAAATTTAAGAGACGTCTAAAGTTCCTGTACAGAAATTAACTGCATTGAGTTATTAGAGTCCACAATTGTTCGAGTGAAATGATTTGATTCAACAAATGCGATTGGCATGTTTCTTGTATGTTTTGCATACAATTAGAAGTAACACTAATTAAATCAATAATTTTCCATATATTTGTTTTTGTCCACGCAAATGAGAAGTGAATATAGTTACAAGGAAAAGACGAAAATGATAAATATAGGTTTGTTGCAATATGTGAATTGTTACGTTTACAATACTTAAAAGTAAGAAATGAAACAGAACATTTCATTGGAAGAGCTTCACAATGCTATTTGTTATTAGTTATTATAGCTCATAAAAGTTTCTATTTACAATGCGTTAATATTGCTTGTGTTATCTTTTGTTGTTATATGTAGTTTCTCGCTCATAATATCACAAATGTACAACCATATCATCAAAAGATTTTAAAATTTTAGTTTATTGAAATGATACATCTTTCCCTAAGCGTCTCAATAATCGAAGTGACGAGCTTCCTTGTGATTTGTATTCATATATGTCTTAACCCCATCCCCAAGCGTTTTGATCAAGGAAGCATGCTTGTTATTTTCTAAGCCATTTAACTCAAGGTCATAAATGGGCATAACTATGACTCAGGAATTTTGTTTATCTATTTTAAAGGCAGTGATTCACTAACGGCCGGCAAAAATGTCGTTATGTATTTATTCGCTTGAAACCTAGTCATTAAACAATTTTATTGTATTAACATGAATACTGAGCCTGCCTAGAGCGCACGTTTATAACCTGCCAGGTGAATCAACTCTGGATATGTAGAAAAAATGGAAAAAAGCACAAGCTATATTAAAAAAAGGAAATAAAACAATGATAACAGCAATAACGAACAGCAGCAGAGAGGGTGAACAGACCACGTTTTCAAGCAAAAATAATGCTTCCTACGAAACCTTATTTTAACCCAAAAAAATAAGTCTCCATTTAGCAAACGGAGACTTTACGATTTTTTAATCAATTTTGGTCGCAACGATGTGGTCATCCACCCTCTCTGCTGCTTAGTGATTTCATCACTGGGTTAACAAAAAATAATAAATGATTTCAACCAAATATTTGATCGAGTCCTTAGGACGAAAATCCTTTGAAATTGCAAAGCAATTTAGGATTTCACAAACAAACTAATCGCTAACACCTCTTCTTGTAAATCAATCAGATTATTTGACTGGTCGGTGAGTTTGAAATTAATTCTGGTTAATGAATTATTATGGCATCGCATGTAGACAGGATTAATTGGGTTTTCAATAATTAGGAATCCTGGAGGAGCTGTTGGTGCAAACGAATAAAGAATATATCCCTGCTGAGCTTGATTTGATTGCTCTAGATTAATCTGATAGCTTCCTTCGATAACATCAAATACTAAATTGAGAGCAATCACCGATGAAATATTCACGTTGAACGGAGCGATATGCCTACCACCACCATCTGGATCATTATTATGTTTGAGGAGGACAGTTGAATCTGATTTTTGTAGCGCTTTGATGATATCGGTTTTAACAATTCTTGCTAATTCATCAGCGTTGTATTTCGGAAACCTGAAATTACGCAGATTGTCTTTTGGGATATTGTAATCGGTTAGGAATTGTTGTTTATTGTCGCTGTTGTCATTAATTATTGTTTGAATAATTAGTTCATAGATATATTTCATGTCGGATATAAGCTGATTTATTATTTCAACGTGTTTTTGCGATTTTGTTTTCCGTAGTTGTTCTAGTTGTGTGTCATATAATTGTTTAATCCCATTAAAATAACCACGGACGTCAGTTAGCGTAAATGAAATAGTAACAGATGAGTCGGTTGTTCTTTTAATGATAAAATCCCATTGCAATGTGTCTTTGTTGGTAAATATAAATCTATCGGCGATTCTTCCTTTTCTTATATCAGATAAATTATCTCGATAACTGGGATTGATTTCATGATATGATTGTATGTCCGTGGTTAAGTCGGTGGCGGATTTTTCCGGTGGTTTTTCAGGCCATCCTAACACTGTTCTTAACGAGCTGTTATATATATCTACAATGTATCCCTCTGTGCTTATTTCGATCGACGACGAGAGCGTCGGTTGATGAAGATTAATAGCTATTTTTGATTCTTTTCCAGTGATTGATTTTATTCTACGCTGAATTTCAGCATTGATTTGCTTAATTTGGTACGACCCAGTTGGTAACGAAACAGTTTCCCACTCTGGAGTACCATCGGGTTTATTCTTATACGAGAACACCAGTGTGTTATTGGGTTGCTGACCACTAAATGCAACCGATCTGATATTAGGCCAACTGTGATACACTCGTAGTTTTGCTAGCGCTATCTCCTTCACTGGGACCGGAGAGGGGAAATTCACACTGAATTCTGGATTCGTTGATGTTATTGATATCATGCTTGTTTGTACTGGGTTCGTGTTCTCCACTATTCGTTGAAGTAATTCCTGCGGTGTTGTCATTGTTATTATACTCATGATTTATTTCTAATTTTGGTATCGAGGAATCATAAATACTGACCATCACTGAGAACTCACAATCTGGTAATGTTGATATTATTGAGATCATTTTGTTTTTTGGGTTCGTGTTTTCTAATTCCATCGGTGTTGTCATTGTTATTATATTCATGTTGTCGCTCTAATTTCGATATCGCGGAATCAAAAATACTGACCATCGCTGAGAACTCACTATCTGATATAATTGTATTATCGAGTGACGACGATATCATCAGGGATAACTGCGAATATGCGGTTGATGCAATATGAAATTGAATTAAGTAATTCTGCAGTTTACTCTGGCTGCATGATGATATCTTTTTTTGCTATCCCGGTTGATATACCCCCGATTGTAGCCACCGCAGAAATGCAAATTGGAACTACGACCGGGGCAATCATTGTAACCGATGCAAGTATTATTCCGGCACCAGCGAGAACGCTTGACACCGAGTACATAGTAATATCAATTGCGGTGATTCTTCGTCGGTATTTTTTTATTTTTATTTGATACTCCTCAGTGAGGGTTTTGAGTCTATTTTGAAATTCTCTGACCTGATCATAGCGACATTGCGTTGATGAAATCATTTTATTTTAAAAACGCTAGCGTTTTCAATTGTGAAATCTAAAGGATTTTCCTTTCAATTGAGTTATTTACTTCGCATACGAATTCTAAGCACCAGGATATTTCTTTTCTAATGGTGTTATCAACTGCGACAATCTCAAATTCTTCTTCTCCCCCCGCGATAATTACTGTCGCGGTGCCACCAAAGTAGGTTTTACCTTTCACGATGATATCAAATTGCTTGTCAGAGATTAACGTCATCCTGTAGATACCATGAGGCCACTTCTCGATATTGACTTTCAATTTAGCATTAGATTCTTTTACCCAATCAAAGGTCCCATGCTTTACCCTTTCAGAGGTTTCTTTTAGTTTAAGAATATCGTCGTAAACGTCGAGATAGGTTTTATTGATTTCGGTATATTTCATCATCGTTCCATCGCGGTGTTTAAAAAATGAAATCAAAAGGAGGTTGGCTCCAATGCCCGTTGAGGTTAGATAATTCCCGTTGAGTTGAGAATATGTCGTCGTGATATTGTAACTTTCAGAGCCCTCAAAGAAATTTTTAGCCATTTCGCTGATGCGTTTTTGTTCGTCAAACGCGCTTTTAATTTCCGCGAGAGTCATGCCTGTCAACGATGTGGTTTCAGACACAGGTGTTCTCCCTAAAAATTTATCCACGATGGTATTAAGTGTTGTTTGTCTCATCATAAATATATTAATATCTTTGAGAGTCGTTGTAGATGCCGGGACGCCAAAGAAACTATTAGCGAGGTAGGCATTGTGAGTATGCTTGCCGATAAACTCGCTAATTTCAGCGAGAGTCATGCCAGCCACAAGCGGGGTTCCAAAAAACTTAACAATGACGTCGTTAGTGGGTTTTTGATCTTCTATTAGTTTAGAAATCTCGAGATAATTTGCCTTGATTTCATTTTCATTCATCATCCTTCCCGCGTCCTTGTTAGCGAAGAATAGCGATAGATAGTTTTTAATTTCAGCGAGAGTCATGCCAACCACAAGCGGGGTTCCAAAGAATTTATGTACGACATTTTTGCGAAAACTATTATAACCTCGTATAAGATCATTCAGCTCACGTTCGTTGGTAGCAATCGCGTCGGTGATCGTAGACACAAGTGCGCCTGGTTTAAGTTGTCCATCGTTGGAATACAGTGCAATAGAGTTTTCAGCGGCAGCGCGATGCCGTATCAAAATGTCATTCACGGATATATTACTGCTTTTCAATTTACCTTGGCGATCTTGAAATACAACTATTTCGTTCGGGTCAACACTTGTTAAATTTAACGTCTCAGCGATTTCATCTTCTATTATTTTTTTTACATCCTCGATAGAACCCGCAGATGTTTCCTCGGTGGGTTCCAACATTGACAGAGATTGTCCCCAAATATCGATCATTATTGTTAGCGTAACTTGTGTTTTCAATTTATTGATCCTTGTAATTTCCCACTCGTGTATTCGTTTACAATAATATGAGGTGGTTTCCACGGAGATCCAAAGGATTTTAATGAAATCTCCGCGAGGACATTTAATACTTCACGGCCGCATATCGGTGGATCATTTAATTGTTGTGTTGGCAGCGTGGAATAAAAAATCGGAAACCCTTTGAGTTTCATCGAGGAATTTATATACCGCATAAACTCGCTTGGCGGAGCTAACCCATATGAATCGAAATAGACAATCCCACGTGGATCAATCGCGTATGCAACCCAGTGAGTTCCCGATCCGCTGCTGTTATCAAGATTGATGATACCGGTTTCAACGTTATTTGGTTTTCTCGGTAATTGATCTCTCATAAAAACCCCTCTGAAGTTTTTTATCGCTAGTTTTTTAGCAGCATCAATTAAATCAAAATTGGACATGGGAACCATAGGTTCGGAAATCGAAGATTTGTAAATCGAAGATTTTTCAACTAATAAACCGTTCCTGGTATTTTTCTTAGACCCGATCCGTTCACGGATTTGCCGCTGTACCATGAATACGGGGTTCCTGGTAGGTACAACCCCTTTCCCTTTTTTTATATCCTTTCCCAGTTGCCTTTTTCAACGCCATCCCTGCTGAGGTCCCAACGGCTCCCAACGCTGCCGCCTTCGCCACCGCTGGGGCAGCCGCTGCAATCAATGCTGGTATTGCGGCTAACAATGGAAATATACCACCTGATTTTATCATGTTCGCGACTGCAGCTTTCGAAAATTCTATTTGAACTCCTCGCTTATTTTTCATTGCATCATTGAAATGTTTTATTTGACGATCCGTTAATGATATTTTATGTGTACCTCCGGACATCTGCGCTGGTTTTAACGTTATTGTTGTTCCACATTCTTTAGCGGATTTTGATTTTAATTTCTTGACCTGACCATCAGTCAGCTTGACACTAACAACACTATATGGCATTTTATTGTAAAACACATTTATGCTTTCAATTGATCTAATTGGGAAAATCCTATGGATTTTACATTTACAGATTTTCCACTGGTGCATCAACGAGTCTCATTCGTCCGCCAGCCCCTTCTAACAACATTGATTTGTCGCTGAGAATAACAGCAACCGCTCTATAATCAACACCACCATGATCTATACGAGCCCTAAAATGTATATCAACAACGGATTGCCTTGTTAAATCAAGATGTTCCAGTGAAAAGTAATAAATTGGATACAAGTTCTTAAAATCGAGCTGCGATATTTGCAAACCAGTATCAACATTTTTATCACGACCCATATATGACAGCATCCGATGATACACACGTGCTATTTGGTTGTTTCCGTAATTAAGCTGTATATCCTCAGATGGTTCTTGTTGTCCGTTTATTCTCAGTGAAACCTCACTTACCCCTAACCGATCAAATATCATATGACTGCGTTCTTGGGAACCTAATCGATTCCGATTCTGCAGCGCTATAAATATATGACGTGGAGCTGAAACGCCTTGTTTTGATGCCAGGTGCCATGTAAATGTACCATTAACATTATCCTCTTTAGCATCAGTCGTTGTTGTTAGCCAACTTAGCAATGATTTACCACCGGTTTCCATAAACGAAAGTAGCCGCTCTTCCGTGGTAATTGATGGAGTCATTACTGGCATCCATAATACTATTTTACTCAAAACAACTTTACCTTCATCGGCACCAGTACGCCAAATTGCATCATTGTCATTGCCTTTTCGCACTAATGCGATTGTGTGTTTGGCTCCATAGATGACTTTTCTGACATTTCTGCAGAATCCAAATATGTGATGGAGTGGAATCGCACATGAAAACTTTTTCTCTTGTCCTTCCAATGCTAATTTTCGTGTTGCAAATCCTAAATTGAAATTACCATTAACGCCTCCAAGAATATCAAACGCAGCACCGGGTCTAGCTCGACGTTCTGGATTAGTTGCTTCTCGTTGATTATCAACTGAAGTGTCTTGCGGTGTTAACACTTTAATGTATTGAAGGTGGTCAGCATTATCAGAGGTATCCTTTGCAAACATCATAGATGGACCAGCCGATCTTGTATAATCATCGGAGTATCTTGCTAGTCCGATTATTGTTGTTGCAACATCAACCTCGCGGTCTATTGATTCAATTTCTTTTCCATCAATGAGATATCTTGCACTTTCAAATAACGCCATTATACCATTGTTGACGAAACCAACTCGGATATTTGAATCATTTGCATATGGGGTATCAGCTGCAACATTTGTTACAAGTTTTCCTTCTACTTCAATAAATGCTTCACATGGTAAAAAGTATTTACTGGTATCTTGAACTTGAAGTTCAATTCGCGATCGTAGGTCGGGTTGTATTGCATGATAGGAATAGTATTGATAATCGCGGACGGAATCATCTTTGCGCATCTTTGCTTCCATATCTAACGCGGGATCAGCTGTTCGTTTAAACATTTATAACATTACTAGCGTTTTCAATTGTGAAACTCGAAGAGTTTAACGCTAGCGTTTTAATTCTTTATAATCATCGTCGTTGAAAATTCTTCGAATTTCTTTTTTGTTTCAAACCACTTCCTGCTATCGAGTTCATGATAGCGCTATCTGTTACCGGTGAAGCTGTCAATTGTGACGAAGTCAATTGCGCTAGTTTTTCTTCCACTGCGTTATTTATTACTTTGCTGATTTTTGCAGGCATCACTGTAGTTGATGGCAGCACTAATGACGAAGTCATTCGTGGTTTCACCACTGACGAAGTCATTCCTGGTTTCTTTCGCACCAATGATGCTATTTTATCTTTCGCGGCAGAAAATGCCTTTCCGGCAAGATTTCCAACGAAATTGATTCCCTTATCACGGATAGCATCAATGGCTTTCATTGATAATTGTTTAGCTAACGGCGCCACCTTGGGAGCCATTCTTGTAAATAACCCCGCAATGGTATTGCCGAAACCATCTCCGTACCACGCGCGATAAACAGGCAATCGTGAGTTCACCACGTAGACGCTTACGGGTTTATCATGGTTGTAGTGTATAATCATCTTGTTATAAAACTAGTAGTTTTTCAATTAGTGATCAATCGCTTACATCCATAAGATTTTCATCATCAATGACGTTGTCATCGTTGTGATTTTCAACTAATTCAGCAATAAGTTCTCGATATACATTAATGTCCATGATACCACCAGCAAATAATCGTCTACAGATATCAGCTGCTTCATTAATTACTTCCGGTGAGTTATTTCCGGCTCGTTTCCCTCCGATGAGAACCTCTAAACGTGATATATCACTGAGAATATTACCAGGACATGTCACGGTAGAGTCAAAGACATCCTTTGGATTTTTAATCGAATATCCCTTTCCGCTTGTTTCCTCAGTTGTACCAGTTGCGCCCTGACTATCATCAAGTAATTGCCTTTGTCGGCCTCGACTTTGTTTTTCTCGTTCTTGTTGTTTTTGTATACCATAACTATCAACTCCCACTTTAAAAGATCTATACTCAATTGTATCCTTTTTCAAATTACCAGTAATCCCCTTATTCGTTTTATACAACCAATTAACCCATTCATCTCGGCTTATTCTACTGTTTTTATACTCGTCTTTTAAAAAGTCCTTTCTAGAATGAAAGCTTTGGGCGGCAAAATCACCAAAAGTCGTATAATCTTTGGGTTTTATTAATTCAGGACGTTTGATTTCCTTTATAGCTTCTTCGGTGAGATTGTCTATAAAGGGAACACCTCTTGGGGTGACATCAACAGGTTGTAGTTCAGGTGCGGAAAATTGTAGATTTTCATCATCAATATCAGCTAATCGTTCATACTCACGCTGAGTTTTTATATCACTGGATAACTGTTGTATCCCTGCGCATGTTTGTCCTGTCTCTGCTGCTATCTTTTCAAGCACACCAAGAACAGGCACTTCTCGTCGCTTGCCTTCCTTAGGAATATCTCCGTATATTGCTCGTTCAGTTGCTGTTTTCACATCTTTCGTCGCACTTGTTATCGGAGTAAACAGTTGTTCACTTGACACAGAAAAGTCAGTCTGCGCTTGTTGTCGTTGTTGAAGTTTCTCGCGAAGTCTGTCTCGAACCGGTATAAACTTTTTAATTGCTGCTAGCCGCTCTCGGGCTAATTTAGTTGTAAGCGATTCACCAACCATATATTGTTTGTGAACTAAATTTTCAAATGTAAAACTATCATAATTAAAAGCTTAGTTATTAAATAACTTAGTTATTAAATAATGTACCATCAAGCTAACGTATTCATCTTCGACAGGGTTAAACTGTACGACGCTATCCGCGAGTGTTTCAGAAATAACATCGCTGGGGATTTCAGAATTGTAATATCTGAGAATGGCGATGAACGATTTGTGTTAACGACGCGGCAACAAGAACAACTACGTGAAAATGGAGGCGTCGCGGTGATTACTTGCTACTACGACCAGATCATCCATTATGCACATAACTGCATGAGCAAGTCCAGACTGATGAGTATCCTTTCAGGAGAAAATCCTATGTAACTTTTGTAACAAGTGTTACAAAAAACGCTAAAAAAAAAAAAAAAATAAATTATTTAAATTATTTACGAAAGCCTATTATTTTTTTTAGTAACACTCACGTGGTTAAGATACTGGTTTTTCCTCGTTTAACATTTTTCTAAGATCACGAACTTTAGAACCAATTTCAGTTCGTTTTTGATATTCTTGGCCGAGCTTTTGACGTATTGCTTCAACGGTGCTAAATAGCGTTATAAATAAATTGATGTCGTTACCGTACAAACAAGCATTGATGGATTTTTGAATTCCTTTCACGAGCCTGTACATCCTAGGTAAAACATAACGACCCTTACTAGACTGATATTCAATATCTTCATATTCCGAGGTAATCTTGTCAACGTCGAGACTTTCAGATAATAATACCCCTTTATTATTTAAATTTGAGATTTCAGCAATTATAGCATTTACATCATTGATATCCATTATTTATATTTATTTATAAATAAATTTATTTATAAATATAGTATACTGTATCTCTAATTATTAAAAAAAAAACATATATGACAACACATCTTTGGAACTCCTTGGGTGCCTTCGCATCCAAGTAAGCCCAAGGGGACCCGAAACATACATCTCCGGCGGGAGGCCTAAGGTGGCAAACGCCATCTTAGACCGCCCAGAAGATATGCTTGGGGTAACGTCACAACATGGACGGCACAATGCCATATATATTTCCACTCGAGTGTTGTGGCAAATTTTAGGCATAACATGTACTTAATTAACTTAATTAAGGATGGATTATAATTCAATGGAACGATGATGGTATGATGTGGGCGTGGTAAACCAAACCAACATGGCAACCCATGAAATCGAATTCATGGTTGCATGAGTTAGAAAAAACACCAACCCACGCTACCGAGAATGCGATAGCATGGGTTGCCATGTTGGTTTGGCTGAGGGGAACCGCTCCTCCCCCCAATTAATAGAAAAAAACATCTTCCGTTTCGCCATCAAATAATGTATCTGCTATGGGGACCGAACACGTAGTTGATAGATCTATGTTTACAAGACAAACACGATACCATTACACCACGGACTAGTCATACAGAATAGAGATTTTTTAATATATATATCTTCTGATATACTTAACAATAAGAGATTTTTAAAATAGACAATTTTACTGTATCCATCGTATTTAGGAAATATAAAATACTAAGTAAACAAAAAAAAAATTAATTTAACTGTTTGTAAATATCGATCACGCATGCCTGCGTCAGTGAAATACCGATCATACAGGGTGGGAAACAGAAGTACGTTTGTACTGAAGGTCACATGAATACCGATCAATATAGAGGAGGGAAGACATGTATACTTAACAATAAGAGAGTTTTCATTATATTTATAAAAATGCATACAGAAAAAAGGAAAATAAAATACTTTTACACACAGAAAAATACAACTCGCACATAGTGATTCTAACCACACCCACCTACTTACTTCAATGAATGGAAAACACTAGTGTTTCATACTCGTTCTGGCTGAGCGAACATAGGTAATGCGTTAGATTATAAAGAATTTTTGTACTGAAAAGAACGAGTTAGCTGTCTGCTTTACTGCTAGTCCACCCCACCCCACCCCACACATGAGATATGTAGATAAATAAAAATAATAATGCAGTTTTAGCCCACAAGCGACGACAATAAAAAGTTTTATTCTCTATCGAAAACTCATGCATTATATCTCCATTACATTCACGTGGGCGCGCCTAGTCAAGTACAGGTAATATAGCAGGCGACAAATTCCTTTGACGTCATAATACAAGGGAACTTAGTAGGTAGAGTGTAAATGCGGCGGATTTATCCATAAAGGATTTATCTCCCTTAAATAGTTTCAGGTGTATACGAATTTTATTTTATGACCATTTTTTTTAGACAGAGCAGTTTTAATTAAATTTTGTGCAACAAATCGAATTGAAGTACTACAAATATCGAAATATTTTCCAGCCGCATTTATCGACTGAAAGCTTCTCTCTTCATTATTTTCTAAATCAAACGATTTCACACCCTTGGGATGTTTTGCGTGCCTACCAGCGTTGCTTTTTAAAAGGTTATCGCGCTGCGAGACGGCTTGAAGATTCCCAAGACAATTATCAGTCTTCACGCCATTTATGTGATCAATCACAAGGCCGTCTTCGAATAATCCGTAAAATGCTTCATAGATGGCTCTGTGACAGAGATACTTCTTCCTCCCAGCTGAAAACATCAAATACCCCATATTATTCAGATATCCAACCGGTTCTTTGAGTCTGCGGTGCCTGACAACACCATCACTAGAGGCTTCGTAATTAGCAAGCACTGGGTGAGGTCTGAAATCTTGGCTCATTTGTATAATAATACTACTTGTCTAATTTATTATCTGCTTTAATTATAAATTTCTGGATATAATCTTGAGGGGTTTTGATGACTTTGTCATTGAACGAGTCATTGATTCGTTTGTCATAGTAGCGTTTTAGTTCCCTGTATCGTTTACCCCCACAAGCAAGACACAACTGCGATTTTCCTCTAACACCCACCCCACATTGGAGGCATGGGAGAGGGCCAAAACTTCCTCGCCTAACGCTTTGTAAATGATACCCACAGAATTCACTTCTGCATGATTTGTTACACGGGGTTGTAGATCCAATCATTAGCCACTTGCAGTGATTCATTATACTATATTTTTCTATTTAAATACTTGTTTTAATTATAACATGGAGGAATTCAACAGATTATCGAAAATTAAACCTTGGAGAAATACTAAATTCATTGATTATACCATGAAAGAATTCCAAAGATTATCCAAAATTAAGCCTTGGAGAAATACTAAATTCAATCTCGATGAGGAGTTCCAAAGATTATCGAAAATTAAACCTTGGAGAAATACTAAATTCAATCTCGATAGAGTCTCTGATACACCAAAACGTCTAATCGGTGATAGAACTATACTCGGTAAAATCAGGGAGTGTTTTAATGAATTCTACCGAGACGGTGCAGCATACTGTTGGTCGACATTTCGAATTATTCATGAAGATGTCAATGTACCCATCATCGATGCTACTATGAACGATAAAAGAGCAGCTGAGATAATTTCACACCTTGGCGAAATTGCAAAGCAATTTCCATCCAAAGGGGAAATTCAAAGATGGAAATCCAAAGGTGGAAAATCCAAAGGTGGAAATCCAAAGGATTTCAAGCAAAGCAATTCCAATCAGAAGTATTTTTTCAGAATAAAATTCATTATCGAAGTCGAAGGCAAATGGATTGTTAGGGATAAATTTGAACCAATCCTCAAGAATAAAAAAACTGTCATTGTAAGTAAAGATTCCAAACCAGGAATTCTAACTGGAATTGACAAACCATACTACGAAAGATCTTATCCCGTAACAGCAATTGTTTATGGGTTATATCCGTTAAATGATAAACCCGATATTGCAAAACTAGCTCCTATGAAATATTCACCGTTAACTTCGTCAAGGCTCAATTGTGTAGCAGCACGGGTAATGGAACACTTCACAAATGCATCCCGAGGAAATAAACTAACTGATCTGCGACGTAGGAAAATAACCGAATGGGAACTGACAGTGAAACAGCACGGTGCAAAGATTTCTGATATAGCTAAATTAGAAGCATCATTAAAATTCCCAATATCAGTAACAACAATAACCGGAGAAGTATTATACGAACCGAAATATCAATCGCGAGGGGCTCCAATACAAATTATTGATCATAACGAACACGCGTGGACACCTGCAGTAACAATATTTCCACGAGATAGAACCGTGAGATATATCCCCCCGGAATTTTCCGGGGAATTTTCCGGGGATGTTTTCTATGAAGAGAAATTATTTGATGCTATTCATGCGTTGTGTAAAGATGATCCTGTGTCAGTGTGGTTACTTAGTAGTGCTGGTTCCGAATCAGGATTTGATCAATTTGTAAAACCAAATGGTGAATTATATCGCGTTGAAGAATTAGATAACAGAATGAGAAAAATCGCTAATGATTTTTCACCGGAGAGTTCCCATGAAAAACTATTGACGGATAGTTTTACTATTCCATCAGTGGTAGCTCACTTCGCAAGAGAAAAAAACTCATGGCGTCCAACACGAAGTGATTTTCTCGAGGACGTTAAATTGAGTTGCATCGAATTTGGTCATGGAGGACTGTGGAATACAAAATACCATCGTGACGGTATGATTTCAATTGATATATCCGCTTGTTATCCTGGAAGTTTTCTCGGGTATGGAGAATGTAGTAACTATTTTAAACGATTTGGACAACCCACGCATGAAATGACTCGTGTTGCGATTAATGGGCCATTACCTGATTTTGATTTAACCGGATTCGCTTGTGTGATATCATTTGAACTCGCTACAGGGTTACATCCGTGTAGTTATGTTTGGCTTGGTAGACATATATCTGAAAAGGCCTGGATGCCAATAGTGTTACTACGATATATGATTGATTGTGGCATGCTGATATCGTTGATTGTTTCCGAAGCTATTATATGCTATCGAGCTCAGAAAGAAGTTTGGCTACCACAACCCGATCTAGATCGTATAATTAGCGAATTGCGAAAACAATTCCCTGATGGAAAATCGAAGATTTTAAATGAAGAACAAATCATGAATTGGTCTAAGAAGTTATTTGAAATTAAAAAAGAACAAGCAAAGGATTTTGGACGAAGAATAATCGGTAAATTTACCCAGGGTGGACGATACGACAACGCAAAATACTCTTCGCGGTTGATCATAGATGTCGCTGAATACGATTTTATTGTAGCGGATTTAATGAAACAGGGAAAACTTGTATCCCGTAAGGATGCTTTTCTATCCAATGGTGAGAAATTAGGTACGGTTGTTACCTACTGTGATGGATATAATTCCCAGTACACACATTTGAGAAGTTCAATGCTAGCCTATGCTTCTATTAATCTATTTTCGATGATAAATAGATTTCCTAATACCGCGGTTAGAGTAGCCACTGATTCGATGTATATACACAATAAGTACAAATCAGCTGTAGCGGCATTCACAGATCCGGAGGAAGCGTGGGGGCGTTGGCGATTTAAAAAGGAGATGCTACATGAGTATTGTGAATCCGCAGACGTTGCCATGGATGATAAATATCTTTGTTGTAACCGTATTGAAATTCAATCAGAATTTTCTAATGCACCACCGGTATCTGATCCAGTATGTAGATATAAGACAGTTTATTTAAACGGTTGTGGTGGGTCAGGAAAGACAACTCGTGCAATTGAATTATTTCGTCGTGGAAACGCTAGCGTTTCTAACATGATTGTGCTAACACCGACTCACAGACTCGCCAGAGAGATGATACAACGAGGGGTAAATGCTTGCACTTACCATAGTTTTTTTCGATGGAAAGGTGACAAATGGACTCCTGAGCGTATGGGTGATAAATTCATTCCTGAAATCATAATTTGGGATGAAATATGCACAGTGTCATTAGATGTATTAAAAACATTTCTTGAGTGGTTGTTAAACAAAAACACAAAAGTCGTCATGTGCGGGGATCACGGCCAACCACCACCATTTGTCGGTGGATCTCCACATGAATGGCTAAAGGGTTCTGTAGACTATTATGAAGAAATTAATACCGACCATAGATCACTTGATGAACAATTACGCGAGTTCAAAGCACTGATTAGATTACAACCGGATAAAATCCAATGCGAAATCGCTCGTGAAATAATTTCAGAAACTCCCAAGAATGATTTCTGGGAAACGTGGAGACCAAATGATTTGATAGTAGCAAGTAGAAAAATAGTCAGAGACACACTTCAGATGAAGTTATTTGAAACGCATAAAGAAAAATTTGCAACACTTCCAGTACCGTTGTGTTATAGGCCTTCGGATACACGAAAGCAGAATATTGAAGTTGATATTCCAGGGAAGAGTGAAAAGCAGATTCTCGTATTAAATGATATTGTGCTGGTTGATATCAGCGTCGTCGAAAATGCATTGCGTGCTAATAAATCCCCATGGACGCTAGGATACGCAGCAACAATACACTCTTCACAGGGATTGACTATTTCGAATACAATTGTTTGGATGGTGGATAATCACATCGAATGGTCAAATTTAGTCTATCTCGCAGTATCCAGAGTACGAAACATAAATCAACTTCGAAGAGTTGTCCTCGATGATGAAATCATTGGTGATGATAATGACACAGCAATAAGTGATATTGATGTTAGCATCATTAATAAAAAACTCTCCGGTTACAAACAACAGGACAAAAAAAAAACAACGAGAATTTGATATTGATGCTAAATTAATAATCACTTTGAAGAAACAACAGAATAATCACTGCGCGAGTTGCAATTGTATAATGCGTTGGCAGTATTCGGATAAGGATCCTCGCCAATTCACCGTAGACAGAAAAAATAACAATCTCGGTCATGTCAGAAATAATGTGATGTTGACTTGTCTTGAGTGCAATAGACGCAACGGCGCTAGTTAAGACCATGCGGTGGCAATTGAGTATCCTCGGGAATCACTTGTAGTTGTTGTCGAGTAAATCCTCGCTGAGGAGCAGTTGAATCCAGTTTATAGATTGCTGGTCTACCAGTTGATCGTGTTATACTAGATATCTTGTGTGCAGTAACACTCCAAATAGGATCAGTAGCCCTTTTTCTACCCCCTTCAAGCTCTCCTGGTTCGTATAAGTACCTCACAATGACACTACTACCAAGAATTGGTTGGGAAACGCTAGCGTTTCTAGGGAAATCTTTTTGTGGTTGTACGGGTATTGACTTCTTTTTAATCGCGTTGATAGGTTTCATGTTGATTGTTCTAGTAATCTCGTTATTCAGTGCAGTAATCACAGATGGTAATCTTTTAACCCATTCACTGGATCGCTTTTCTTGAATGAATTCTTTTGCGTATTGATATCCAAATAACCGCTCAGCAATCGTCCGATTAAATCGTTCGACAATGGCCTGATCGCGATGTAGCGCAGTATGCCCTCGTCGTATGGTGACATTATGATTTTTCATTGTAGATAGAACCGCACCCTGAAATTCCTTGCCAGGATCAACCTGCAATAGATTTGGCCAGTGCAGAGGACCTCGTCGATAAATCCTTTCAAATGCAGAAGCAACTTCAGTGGCTGATTTTGTTTTTAACGGTTCTGCTTCTTTGTATCGACTTGCAATATCAACTACGGTTAACGCATATTTGTAACCACGATCATGTGGCAAAAATAATATATCAGCCTGATGAACTTCATTAGGAGCAGTCACATCAAAATGCGAGAATTGAATTTGTTTAGGTGGTGGTAGATAAATTTGCCATAGTGCCTGTTTGGATAACCAATCCGCCGCTGTAGTTTTTTTCACTTTTGCAGCGCTAGCGAGTTTATGGACTGCTGATTTACCTCTCCAGTATCCTCTTGGGGAATAATAAATTGATTCCATATTATTAATTACCAGCACCCATCATCAATTTGCCTTTCATAGCTGATTTTACCAACCACGAAGCCAACTTTTCTTTAAAAGATTTATCAGGAATAGCATTTAACGCATGAATTAATTTCACATCCGCGAGATGCCTGTTTTGCAGATTGCTGCTTTTATATGCAACATCATGAGCATGACACGCCTTATCAATAGCGTTTATCGGATACTCGCCGGATCGGGGTTGATTTTGATCATCAAGTCTGATATCTAATCGTGTTCCGGGACCACAGTAGCTATATCCTGGAAGGTGCTTTTCTCCGGGGTACTTTGCCCATGGGGTTCCAGGGAGCTTTGCCAATTTGGCTGCGATATCACCTCCTCGTTTTTTTTAAAAACATCTCCGGATTGTAAAATCTTTGATTTTGTAGAAATAAATCTAAACTTTTTTATACCACATGTTGCACATCTACCAGTTAGTGCTGATCTGTTATTTTTAGTTGTAACCGTCGTCACATCATTTGTGCTAGTACGCGTTTTACACTTCACACAATATAGATCCATAATTTATGTATAGAGATATGAATATAATTGATTTTTCAGCGACTAAAATAAGAGAACCAGTTAAGCATCATGCAGCGCTACCAAACTCTATCCGTGCAATTATAATCGGGCCATCTGGATCCGGTAAAACGCAATTGTTGCTCAATTTAATAATGAGATGGATGAAGTGGGATAAGTTGTATTTAATTGCTCCTAGCGTAGATGATCAACGATGCTATGAAGTGTTAAAGGATTTTAACGAGAATGCATCAGAAATTAAAGGTGAGAATACCATTGATTTTATAACTGATATTGACGAGGCGCCATCCGTGGATGACCTTGATGGGAGTATTAACAATTTAGTCGTATACGACGATGTGATGTTAGACAATCAAAAAAAACCAGCTAGAATATTTTCCCGGGGGCGTCACAAAAACACTGATGTGATATATGTCACTCAACGCTACACTCAGATTCCAAAAGTGATCAGAGATAACTGTAATATTCTTGCTGTGTTTAACGGCGTTGATACACATACGCTACGAAATATTTGGCAGACATGGTGTTCCGATATGGACTTCAATCAATTTAAAAATTTCTTTAGTCATGCTCAGTCAACCCCGCATGGATTTGTAACAATAAATTTACATGATCCTCGGACACGATATCGTATCGGACTCGATCAAATTTTCGGTTGAAATCATTTATTATTTTTTGTTAACCCAGTGATGAAATCACTAAGCAGCAGAGAGGGTGGATGACCACATCGTTGCGACCAAAATTGATTAAAAAATCGTAAAGTCTCCGTTTGCTAAATGGAGACTTATTTTTTTCGGTTAAAATAAGGTTTCGTAGGAAGCATTATTTTTGCTTGAAAACGTGGTCTGTTCACCCTCTCTGCTGCTCGCACACACAATTCAAAATAAACGTTAGTAAGATTTAGTGTATGCAAGCTAACAGTGAATGAATCAGTAGTGCGTTGATATTTAATGTGATGTATGGTGGTTAGATCTATAACAACTTTTATCTGGTGGGCGTGGGGTATTAATTAAGTTTATCATAGTTGTTCTAAGTAGCTGTTTCGCACCCGCGAATAGCTTTCCTTTTATATATCTAATAATTCACTGTGTCAAAATAAAAACTCAGAAGCATTTGGTTTTGGTACACTTTTGTATCGAAGTGGAAAGATATATGTTTTGTGAGTGAGTGGGTGTTTTAGTTCGTTGTTTTGATTTTTTAAAAAAAAAAATAGAAAAACTAAATTATATAACTGTTGTGCATTGCATATTGAGTGTTTGATCTTGTTCAAAACAGTATATTGTTTCCGTGAAATGCCTAGTAAATGAAAGCACACGAAACCAAAATGAAATGATACAGGTGAAAGTTTGTTACATTTACAACAATTGAACTACAGCAATTTAGAACCTAAAGCCACTTGTCTTAGACAAGCTTCTACACACACACACACACACACACACACACACACACACACACATATATATATATATGAATGATATGTTGAAAACTTGCTTGAATGTTTGGATTATCCCGTGACGGTTACGACGGTTTGTTATGGCCATTTGTCTCATGTAATTTTTAACAACACATAATGATCATGGAGGCGGACGGTACTACGCGATTTACATGAGATAATCATCTAACCTATAATGATCTGGGATTAAATATATTCGAAACAAATCGAGACAGAATATGGCTGTTTTTGTTAATGCGAAATCAGCTAAAACATCATTGTCACTGTTCGCTGCACACCAAAAAATACAACGATCAACATATTTGGTGGCAAAATTTATTCCATTTCATAATCTAAACTAATTGCAGAAAGTGTTGAAAGAAGACTACTTAACAAGGAACGGAATTAAATACTTTTGTGTGGTTTTATGTTTTATATTTTAGGCTTAGATTACCAGCTTCAGCATTAATTACGAACTTTATCATTTTTTCTTTAAATCGAGAAAATCTTGGTTAAAGAAAGTTAGGATTTCGTTGCGTTAGAAAATCATTAACTTGAAACTTGCTTTAAAATAACATTAAACTAAGATAAAATAAGTCGAATATAAAATACATAATACTTGAAGGAAATATGAAATAACTTATTTATAATTTGACGGTAACTTGAGTAATTCGTCGGAAAAACTATAATTTCGCTATTAAAAAAATATCGAAGGAAACGATACGTTTTCGGAAAGTAAAACTGGAGACAATTTATAGGTTCCTGAAAACGTCAGAAAGATACATTCAGAAAATCTAGAAGATCTTTATATATTCAACTTTGTAAACAATCTGAGAAAAGTTCAGATGAATTTGCAAAGCTTGGGCAGAAATATTTAAAACTACTTTTGCTACAGATAGAACACGGTCACCCAAGCCGGAATAACCTCATGTTGAAATAGGTAGCACATTGTTACTTGGAAGCTGATGTTGTTGTAAATAAATCCACTTTAATGCCTGGCTGTATAGTTTCTTTCTATTCCATCTTTTCTATCAGTTTAGGATCATATTAATGATGGATTCCAGACACTTTGTTGATATCTCTTTTTTAAGTCTTTCTTCCTTGTCTCTTTTTGGCCTTCTGTTGAAGAATGTGTGGACGTCATCTCTTTAATCCAAGATAACATTTTTCCTCGTTTTGATGTAATGGACGCTGTCATCAAGGAAGCTGAAATCGTACTGGGTATTGGGGGTAGACAGAATTTAAAACACTTCTCTCATGGCTTCCGTTTTCATCCTGGTGGCTGCAGCTGTGGCTGTCTTGGTGGCTTTTTATTTTCTTTGCTTTTCATGCTTGTTTTGTAGTTGTAGAGTAGGTGTACATGCAGTTGTTTCTTCTAAAGTTTTCTGGTGAAGCAGTTAAAGAAGTTGCAATAATAGCCCATTGTATTGCGATGGTTTTGTTTTTGACAAATCAGTTTGATCCATCAATGACTGACCAACGACTGACATTCTAGATGTAACTGAGCTATCTTGGTTAGGAGGTAAATGAGATCTATGTCGCTTATATCAATGATTGAGTTCCGGTCATTGTATTTTTTTATGGACTTAAGTTCGTTTGTCGTTTCATATGATCCAAAGGTACAAGTGTGATGCCTTTTCAGACAAATGTGTCAATTTTATCTTCCTAAATGTGATCCGGCAATCGATCCTAACAAAGTAGCAACCGCTTTTTATAAAGGTTATATCGGCATGGTAAGAAATCCTCATCGCTGAATCAGCACATTTTTGCTGCCAAGATCAATCGCTAAAGCAGTAGAAGACATTGTCGTTGGAGACGCTGAAGCTCCTTTAGAAATGACAATATTTGTGCATTTTTTCGCAACAGATGACATAAAAAGCAAGAATCAATTTGGCAACAGGATGAGATGGAAAAGAATTTCATGGTGAACACTGAAAAAAAGAAGTGGAAGATGTTTTAAAGGGGTTTTGTCAGACAGACGCTAAATGTGACATGTAATTGAAGGGTTTCTTGTGTGACACCCATTGTTAAACAAACTGGTACGCAATCTCAAATACTCTGGCTTGGTAGGTTTTAACGTGATTAGTAAATACGCATAGTGCGTATGAATGAGCTCATCATTCACATAATTCAGACAAGATTTTTCTAACTGTCTAGATAAGATTTTCACTTCATATTTTGTCTCTTGGACTTAACCATACTACATAATTAACATTGAGACTGATGATGATATGAGCTTTACTTGAAATAAATGTTGAGTAATGTAAATAGTATTAACATTACAATGATGTCCTTTGCGAATAAACAACAACACAATCTTCTTCGTCTTCTCCTAACATGTCATCGAAAATGACAAGATTGGACTAAAGCCAGGTGACCCCATCTTCGTCGCCAGGAATGCATTCTAAAAAGGAAATATATTTTCTTTGACTTCCACACATCATGGTGTAATGTAAAACCCGAGTGCTACTCTTTGTAATATCACACGATATGCTACGATGGACCATTAAACAAATGTGATTTGTGCTTAATCAAGCGCCGGACAAATTAGGTTTTGTCTGAACCTTGCGGTCCAGAAATCACCATGTTAAAAAGATTGCGATTATACAATGCCTCCAAACTTTGGTGATTAAACTTTTTGTCAATCAATTAAAAAACAGATGAGGAGGAGAAAGAGGATAAGGAAGCAGTCATAACGATCATGTTGTGAATTCTTGGATTACCATCAAGGACACAGGGCATTTTATACATTTGATATATGGTTAATGTTTTTTTTAATACGTTTAGCAACAAACACATATTTACACTTCAGTTTAAAAGAATTTAAAAATTAAAAACATGAAAACACATAAGATATACTCCGTACATCAAACAGGCACAAATTAAAATCCTTTAATTTGAAAATAAACACGCAAGTGTACAATATTCTCGATCTATCTTTGTAGAATGGAATCTGCGTACACCCTCTGGTGTTCTTAAAAGTGCAATTTATTGGCAATGATCTCTCTAGGAATGCAATTTCGTTCTCATTCTTTTCTATCTGTAGAATAATGATACTACTGCTAGTACTGTGCACTTGTATTGTTTCCTCCGCTGCTTCTAGTTGTTATACCATTGATGTTTCTAAGTACGTTTGCATCTAGACATCTAAGCCAATACTTATCCAGTCATGTACACCCTTCCAACCGTCATTTAGTTGGTGTAACCAACTATCCACACACTCTTCTTGATAAGAATGAAGACTGAATAAAGTACGATGAATGTCTGCTTCATACGGTTGTATGCAGCTTATCTTCATCACTGTCTAAACATGATTTGTTTGTCGTGCACAGATCAGTTTTTGGTTATCATGACTCTTGCTCTCTTTCTGCATTACTGTTTATTAATGGTCCATATTGAATATGTTAGTCTTCCGAGTAAATGGTCACTAACATACCACACGTCGTCCAAATTCCATGGAATCTCATTTGGAAACAGTTCTTGTAAAAGCGTTTGGTAAACTTCTAAGTACTTAGCACTGTCATTGACTTCTTTCCACGGAATTTGTTGCAACAGTGAGGACAAAAGTGGTGGCATTGTAAGCTTTTATACGAGTCCTTAACATAAATGTCATTTTTTAGGAAATAGTCATACCTTTGCCAAACGGTAACTGGCGATATATTAGATTGAACGCGTACCTTATCAGTCTCTAACTCACATACTACACGCCGTGAAGAAACCTTTTGTTGAAACGAGAATTATTTGAATTTTATTTGTAATCCTCTCACTCTTTGTCGTGTAAAACTACGTATATCATTGCCACATTATAAGAGTCGTGGCACTGAAATTCTTCTTATTCGTGGTTAGTTCATCTATAGCCAACCGTTGGAACAGTTTCAAAACAATCAGTCCTATTATATTTTTCAGATACCACTATTTAAAACGTCTATGTCCGCAATTGTTCTTTGCGTTTCACTTGCACCTGTACGATCTCTCTGCACACGTGTAGCCGTTGCACAAGAAGAAAAATACGAATTTCTTATAATGTATCCACGTAGATAATAATCATACCATGAGGTGGTTAAAGCACGGAATTCACCTGGTATGTTCAACCGATATTTTTCAACTGGAAATTTATAGCCAGCAGTAGAGTGTAATAGTAATCAAAGAAGTCTATGTATATAATGATCCGAGTTACGAATGCCAGTAGCCGCTAGAGACATTTTAAATTTATGTTAATAGAATTGTGAATAAAATTGGGTCAGGCTGCAAACTGAAAATAGCTTAGTTCTATTTACTTAGTATAAGACGATATCTAAAGTAAAAAGAGAGGAATTGGTGTTGAATCCCATGAAAAGAAAAGCCTCACAAATAGTTAGGTTGCGTATTATATTTACTGTAATGAAAAAATACTTACATATCTTTGAACCACGAAGAGAGGAAAGACAGCAGATAGCCAAGTTAGAGTTCATGACCAGAAGAGAGAGAGAGAGAGAGAGAGAGAGAGAGAGAGAGAGAGAGAGAGAGAGAGAGAGAGAGAGAGAGAGAGAGAGAGAATAAATATGGTACCACGGGCCTGTCACCAACAGTAGTTTGGACAGGATCGGAAGCAATTAGGTTATGCTAACAGGCCACCAATTTGAAATCGATCAGTCATTCGGTATTACGATGAAATTTGTTTTATCGATATAACAGAACGGTATATTGCGTTTCGAATACATTTTGTAATTATATTTCTAAGAGATAGTGTATCATTCAAATGCCTTGTAAAATGCCATTTTGTTTATGCAATTTATTATATGTTTATATTTTTTAAAATTGTTTTAAGTTCGGGGGCTCCTTTTCTATTCTATATCTTTGCTCCAATCTTTGTTATTCCATCCATTAATTTCATATTTTATGTTTCGCATAGTCTTGTTTTTGTATATTTATGTGCTAGTAAATGATATGTAATGGATGAATTGGCCACTATTTAAACCAGTATATATTTTAACACTGCATATGGAAACGCATCACAATTATTATTTCCAGTTCAGTTCTAGTTTATTTTTAGAACATTTTTTACTCTCTCATTTTGGTGGTGATAGAAGAGTTATATTGATGTATTTTGGGTATGGATTTAAAGGTAATTGTTTATTCTTGAGAATATGAGCTCGGAGAGTGGTTGTCTGCGTGCACATTGATTAATAAGGCCTTGGTGATGATACGGATGAACCCTTGACAAGAAATTCACCGTGATGTCATCTTTGGAGGTATTTGAGATTAACATATGATTTATTTTGATTCTCACAAGGTTGAAAGGTCAGTACTGAGAAATATATGTTGAGAACATATAGTAAATTTAATTGTGATGCATACCATATAAGTGTGGAGTATGTTCTATTCCGGTAAACTGACATTTCTACTCTGAAATTTTAAATAGAAATTGTAAAGGGGGGGGGGGGCACTATTACCCAGCCATTACGTGTATGCATTTTAACAATGCATGTAACTAATAAGAGTATACTCTTTTCTAGACCAGCAAGTTGGTCTCTAAGCTTTTTATTATTTTGATTTGGCGGCTAGCCGCCAAGTCAAAATAAAAAAGGCTTAGAGACCAACTTGCTGGTCTAACTCTTTTCAAGTAAATAATGCCAACATTGATTACTAAAATATGAATGATAATTGGGGTCGGGTACGCAGTTTTAGCAAAGTAGTATAACTTTCGAACTAGAAAAAAACTAGGAATGTATATATGTCTGATTGTTGAAGTCAATTGTTATGTTATTGTTTACATTCGATAAAATGGCTCCAAAGAGCTAATATTTCCTTTTATGTAATGCAAAATCGACTCTCAAAAAATTGTCAATGTCTATCAATACACGGTGTAATGATCAAAATATGTTCATACATTTTAATGTTGTTAAAAGCAGGCCCGTATATATAGACACCCACATTTGTTTGTGTACCGCCTGCCAAACAAGTGGTCGATAGTTCGAGACTCGCGGCGGCATCCTATTTTTATTTCATATTTGTTTGGTATTATAATGTTCAAATGTTGTTGTTTTTTTAAATAATTCACTCATCCTATTTTTCCATACTTTTTTATTTCTTCCTGTCCTAGGATGGGCGAATAAACATAATCTTACAATATAAACATCCACATTTGACTCTCCCGGCTGTCAAACAAGATGTGGCAAGTTCGAAACTCGCGGTGGCATCACAAATTTTTAACAAATACATTTTAAAAAAAATATATTCAAACGTTCTTTTAAACTGTCTCATTTCAATTTGTTTTATTAGTTTTTTGTATTACTTTGTTTTAATTTGAAAATTTTTAGCTCCCGTCCTATTACGTGAAATTGAGATACATTTGACTTCTGTTTCTTGCAACCACCGTCTCATTCGAACCTGTGAACCACAGTTCTTTTCGCTCGGCTCATCATAAATTTAAAATAGTTTCGTAATATTAATTTTTTTTAATAAGCTTAATTGTGTTGATTTTTTTTTTAAAGATAAGACCTTTAATAAGTTCTTAAGTACATTACTGAATTAGACTCAGTACTTAAAAAATAAGATCTTAAGCTTTACGCTTTCTTCAAAGACAAAAACAATTTCCACATCAGACAGTTTGTTCAAAATAACCGTATGTAAAATCTTTCCTTTCTGTTTTGTTCATGCTCGTGTACCTGATATAAAACAAATTGCTTGACTGTTCTAAACTTGACATTTCCATGTCATAAACTTGCAGTTTTAAACTAGAGAAAAATGTTCTTACCAATATTTGGATTGCTCAATTCCTGTCCTATGGTGTCGTGGCGTTCATTGTTTACAAACAAAATATGTATGATACTCATATTATCCAATCAGAGTCATGATTCAATTTAGTGCTGATAGCAAAAATGGTGGACACCAGCAAAAGCAAACAGTTTGCATATTTTATCTAGTTTATATGCAAGATAACCTTAATATAATTGATAAAGATAGTTGATAATCTGTTTAGTTTTAAATATGTGGCAAACATATATCTTATTAGTAATATAGCTGTGGCCAGAAACGTTAATATTTTATAAGTAGCTGCATATGCACTTGGTTATGCTAATGTTAAGTTAATCCTACAACGTAACTCGTCAGCCCTGACATTTATGTTGCTTGGGGTTGACCCAACCAAGATAAATATCAGGGTAGTCGTCTTTTATGTAGAGCTAGTGCCCTTTTTATTGTCACGTCTTAACCACAACGTTGAATTTTTTTCTTTATTTGTGACCACCGCATTGACATGTTGTATGTACAACGTTGTTGGGGTTTTCTTTCTTGTTCTTTTCTGATGGTTTGTTTAATAGAGTTCAATTCTTTGCTCACCAAATTGACCAACCCATCAGATCGAATATTTGTATAATCATAGAACGTACTGTGTTAATAATATTAGTAACGCAGTATCCATTGTTGATGTACTAATTTTATCCTATATTTTGAAACAGCATGGTGTGATAAAAACTTTTGCTTGAGTTCGTCACAATGCATACCACCTATTACAGACCAAACTCATCTTAGTTTATATAATGTTATATGTGTTGAAGAATAACTGCAGAAGGTGTTCTGTGCTATTTATATAAAAACAAGACATAAGTATAGTTAGAAGGGTGAGAAAAACTGCCCTGAAAGTATTTTTTCAAGTTAAACCCTAGTGAACATAAACCAGCTGTTTGTGTGTAGCGTTCTAATCCAGTGTGAGATGTTTGATTACTTCTACTGTTAAGTGATATTTTAAAGCTAATTAGATTAAGGCTTATACCACATCTCCCCTCCAGAGAATGTTAGCATTAAAAACAAAATATAATCTGATGACACCATTTCTAAACAAGCTACCTGAGCTTCATTTTCACAAGTTCAGTTGCTCAGGTGTTTTTGACCATCTTCCAGAACGTGTGAGATTTCTGCTTTGACCCAGATGCACTACCTTGCTTTCATCTGAATCAGACAATGAATCAGGGTTTGAAATAGTCACTCTGAGAGGATCTGATAATGTGGTAGGCATGAGCAAACAAGATTCCTGAAAACTTTAAAGTTTACTTTCATTTGCTGATCTAAATACCACAATTTGCCCTGCTTCTGAAAAACCAACTTTCTTCATTTTACGTATTCTAAAGCCATTAATAGACAATTTCTGAAAATGTATATACCCATCAACGAATTAAGTACTCCATTCACTTTTATATTTCTCTGAATACTCCTAACAAAAGTGTGCCGCATCACAGCCTCTCCTGTGTCATTCTTAAAAAAGTTGTGTTAAGTATACCAGCATTTCTAGGACTTTCTTTGTCTTTTCTCTTGGTATATTTGTGATCACACTATCTTGTCCTCATCAAATTTCTTCCATTTTGATGCTTTCCGTGTGACTTGCAAATGTTTATAGTTGTTACTTTCAGATTTATTTAATGTTTATCAACAGCAATATAAATATTAAAATGCATTGCTCAGCATAATTCTGGGAATCTGTATTTCAGCAAACATGACTTTTTGATTGCCTAGAACCCTATACTTTTTGTTCTAATCACTAATGAAGTCACTGCCTGTGAGAAGTATATAAGGCTGTTTGGGCATGAGGACTGTTTTGACAGTAGTCTACTTTACTTGAGTGGTTTCAAACCTGTCCATTTACACCACAAGTATTTATTGTATCATGTCAGTTTCAGGACATTGTTATTTACTCAGCACAATAAACAGTGTATTTAGCTATCAGAGGAAATACTGACTCACAACCATTTTTGAAGCATTATGATAGTGCCTGACAGTGTTTTTCACTGCCCCAATGTGCTAGTGACTGCTGAATTTAAAAGAAACTTCTGGCAGAGTCACTAACTGGGATAGTGGATTATTGGTAATATGCTATCAACCCCATCTACATAGTATATGTACTTGAAATGAATGATACTGACACCATCTACAAACATCGTGCTCAAAATAAATATGTTATATGGTTCTAGGGCAATTCGGCGCAGGACAATTCGTCGCGGATAATTCGGAGCGGACATTTCGGCACGGATATTTTGGAGCGGACAATTCGGGGCAGAATATTTAAAACATATCTATTTGAAATTTAAACGAATTTTTTTATTAATCACGTTTAATAGAACTATAATGCCGTATAAAGTAAAGTTTATTTAGCTTACTACAAAAAAAGTCATAGCAAATACCAGCAACTCTAAATTTAAATAGAAAACAAAAACTAAAACTAAAACTATCGAAATAACTAACTACAACTGGACTTGCAAGTTTAAAGTTCCAAAGGTGTCTGTCCACTGACCTTTTCAGTCATGCTTATATACACTGGTCCCCCTAGCTACTATATACTCACTTATTGTGTAATTAAATGTCTTGGTTAATTGAAAGCGTCTAGGTTTCAAAACTATGTACTCACTTATTGTGTAATTAAATGTCTTGGTTAATTGAAAGCGTCTAGGTTTCAAAACTATGTACTCAATAATTGAAAGAGTGTTTATACTGCGTTTAAAATATAAAAAATGAATACATTGCAAATTGTCTGCTCCGAATTGTCCACTCCGAATTACCCGTTTTTTGGTTCTGAATTGTCCTGCACCGAATTGTCCGCGCCAAATTGTCCGGCACCGAATTGTCCGGTTACCATGTTATATATCCCATCTACAAACATAGTATTCAAAATAAATATGCTATCTACCCCATCTGCAATCGTAGTCCTCAAATATGCCATCTACCCCATCTACATATTACTCAAAATAAACATGCTATCTACCCCATCAACATAATACTCAAAATAAGTATGCTATTTACCCCATCTGCAAACATAGTCCTCAAATATGCCATCTACCCCATCTACACAGTACTCAAAATAAACATGCTATATACCCCATGAAAATAATACTCAAAATAAATATGCTCTCTACCCCATCTGCAAACGTACTGTCATCATACTCAAAATAAAAATGCTATCTACCCCATCTAAAAACACAGTAGAAAAAATCAACATTATATATCAGTCCTGTCTTCAAACATGGTAATATTATAGCTGCCTTGCTAAGTACTCAACATTAAGAGGTTAGTGTTAGCACTGGTTAGCCTGGTGTCAGGATAATGTGACTGGGTGGGACATCATACTTCATGTCTGCAGCTTGATGCCCCAGAGCTAGACATCATTATGACTGACCACACTGCAGACATCATTGTGATATGACTGAAATTTGTTTATAGCTACATACAAATTCAAAAACCACAAACAAACATTGTACTCAAAACTAATATTCTGTTGAACCCACCATCACTGTACTCAGTACCAATAATATATAAACCCCATCTGCAAACTCAGTACTCCACACAAGGATGCTATCAACCCAATCTACAATCTGAACTAAACACTTGGAACTGAGTATCAGTATTTCACCAGCCGCATCTGCAAATACAGTACTCAGTACCAGTATGCTATTAACCCATTTACAAACAGTACATGATACCAATATTACCGGTATATCAACCCCATTTACACAGTACAAATGCAGTACTCAATACATGTACCAATATGCAATCAATCCCATTTTCAAATAGTACCCATTATGGTATCAAACTCATAAACAGATTAGTATACTCAGTACAGTGTGACCCTGCTATAACACGGTAGTTGGGAGTCGTTGAACCCAACTGTGTTATAACCAAACTGTGAAAACCAACCAGGTCATTTAGGTGAAGAAAATTAAGCATGTACCCAAAAACATTTGCAAGTGGTTTTGGGGGTGAGTTTAGTTAGATAATAAATGTGATCACAAAAAATATGTGCTTCATTGACACATTTACATATGAAATTGATGCAGATTTAATGAGAAATACCCATGTGGTGAAAACAAAAGGCATATATAATATTTTACTTTATTTATATAACCATGCATTGGTACATATATGTGTATACTATTCATATATACATGTCTAATATATAGCATGAATAGTATCAACACCATGTACTCACCTGCGCATCTCATTCATTTGAATCTGCAATACAAACAATTGCATTGAAAATATGCACACACACACACACACACACACACACACATTTAAAATATTCAGTAATTTTGTCACAGGTCATATTAGGTCTGAATTCAGTAGAAAAAAATAGCACAATCACATAACGAATGATGAAGCACAATTACTTTTCAGTATGTCCAAAGTCATTAAAAATTTGCATTTTAAGCTGCTTTTGGTAGTGTTTGTAAGCATAAACTTTTTTCCTGCAAAAAGGTAACTTTCGCAACACAATAAATGTGTCCCAGTCACATTGGAAAATGAAACAATCCATCAGATTCCATTGCTTTTATTTAAGTTTGGTACTAACTTCCTTTGAAGAAAAGTTATTTTTATTGAAGATTGTAGTCAGCTTTCTTTGATAAAGGGTGCATGCATTAATAGTCACCAATAAAGGGCATCTTTGGAGAACCAAATGCCCATTTATTTTGTGGCAGCAACATCAAATAATTCTATTGCATGTTAGAGGCTGATTCCCCTCCCCATTTTTTTCATAACAATTGGTGCTTCAAAGGTAATCTGTTTTCTTTGAAATTTCAGCAAACTATTTTTGTTGGGTACATTTTTATAAAGGAATTGGCCGACATTCTGTCAATTGTAGCTACTGTTCATCTCTACCTTTTGAGTAGACCAACAAGTAAGATCTAGTTGTTTTTTGTGTGGATTTTTTTCACATTTGTGAAAGCAGAGTGATGCAGCCTTCCACTCGTGCTTCAAAAATTTGAAAAAGGTCAACAGAGTATAGAGACGCAGGTGTTATGGTCTGATGACAAGGATTACTACAGAAAATGTGAATGTTCTGAAGGATTTAATCTAAGTGAAAAGAAGAGGAATTGTACATACCATCCATATACAAATGTCAGTCTGTATAAATATATTAATTACTAGTGAGTGGCTGAAAATCCAACGAAAGATAGATTAAGAGATAAAGACTCATCCATTTGATCTCCGCTACCTGAAGTATTTTAACAAAGTGGACATCTCACAACATACAATACTCATGCTGGATATCAGCATAAACTGATTATGATATAACAATGCACTTTTGTTTTGTCAATATGGACAAAGAATTTGTTTATGTAACAGTAGATAAATTTCAGTGCATTTTATATCAAGTTTGCTGCTTCCTTTCATGGGGCCTTTGAATTTCTCCACTCCAGACAAATGTTTGTTGTTTAAACAGCTAACAATGATGCCAATAATTTTTTTTTCCAGATGGTATATTTTGCTACCAATAAGGAAAAGAATTGCAATTTGCAACTTCAGCAAGGCCCTGTGCAATCCCTGAATAAACACTTTTACACATTATTTTTCATACTTATAAGAACAAAATATTTTGCATGTACGAGAAAAATAAAAATGTTTCAGAGGCCACGCCACAATCTCTAACCCAGATTGATAATAAACGTTTTGCTTTTTTTCTTCATACTTTTAAGAAATTATTTTTTTCATGTAAATTTATGTATATGAAATTCTGGGAGCCACACCATGGTCTTGTTATATCCATATTCATGTTATAAGAGAGCATGCAATGGCAGGGTCACACTGTACCAGTATTATGTTAATCCCATCAAAGAAAAGTACTCGGTACCAATATGTTGTCCTCCATAGTAGGCATGGGCAACATCCTCTGAAACATGATAAGTGATTTTGAAAGACATAGCCTATGATGTAAATTAACAGAAAACAGTGCATGGACCAGATGTGGCCCATGGGCCATATTTTGCCTACCTCTGACCTCTGTATGAACAGTGTATTTTGTGCACACTGGATACAGACCTTACAAAAATGTGTTTATGTATGCACTGTATACGGACTTTAAAAATTGTGTTTGTATGCACAATGAATACATCCCTTATAGCTGTGTTTATGTGTACACTGTATACACGCCTTATAAACAATGTAATTATGTGTGCACTGTATACTGGCCTTATAAACGATGTGTTTATATGTACACCGCATACAGACTGTATAAACAATGTGTTTACTTGCATACAGTGTACTTGTCAACTGACAATGTATTGATGTGTATACAGCCATTATAAACAATGTGTTTATGTGTACACTGTATATTGACTGTATAAATACATGTAACATGTTTATGTGTACACTGTATACTGATGTTATAAACATGTTTATGCACTGTATCTGTACACCTTATAAACAACATGTGTATAGAGTATACTGTACAACTTATAAAGAATATATTTATATGTATACTGACCTTATAAACTATGTGTTTATGTGTACACTGTACACTGATCTTGTAACAATGTGTTTATCCATACACTATATTCAGACAATATAAGCAATGTGTTTATATATACACAGTATACTGGCCAACTTATAAAAAATGTATTTATGTACATACTGACCATGTAAACAATGTATTTATTGTACAATGTATGCCAACCTTATAAATAATGTGTCTTTGTGTACACTGTATATTAACCTATAAATCTTTGTATTTTTAGGTATGGATTGTTCATACCCAGAAAGCTGCAACAGAAGAAATTAGTCCAGACTACCAATGTATTTGGAAATGAAAGTGATGAGGTAGGTAGAAATTAATCCAGTCTGCCGTGTATTTGGAAATGAAAGTGATGAGGTAGGTAGAAATTAATCCAGTCTGCCAATGTATTTGGAAATGAAAGTGATGAGGTAGGTAGAAATTAATCCAGTCTGCCAAATTGAATGTATTTGGAAATGATAGTGATGAGGTAGGTAGAAATTAATCCAGTCTGCCAGGTATGTTTGCTGAGGTATCGCTAGGATTTTAAAACTAGGAGTGCAAGACTCCCATTTTTGTAAATATCAGAGTCCCACCAGCAAAGGTTGCAGTCACATTTCAGAAAATGTTGAACTTTCCTTATTACAAGAACTGTTGGTTGCCATTGAGTTTTATTTCTACATTCTTTATAACACTGACATGTACAACAGTGTGTTTGTTCTGCACGTCTGTGATTCTGCATGATACATCATTTCTGTAAACATTGGATTACATGTTGTTTTGGTTGAAAATTCAATTTGTGGCTGATATGCCGACAGAAAGAGTCCAAAGTAATATAATTTCATTTCCATAGCCTGATGCATAAACATTACATCTTTTCAATGCCATGCACAGAATAGGCTGCCATATATCGAGTCGTGAAAACATTGGGGTGGTATCCCGTTTGTCCAAAATTAGTAAGCATTGCAATTTTCTTGAATTCGGTATTGGTTTTGAGCCAATACTGGTAACCTTAGATGCATAGAATAACCAGACAGTGGTATAACTCTTGTTAGTACTTCAAGGTAATACTGAATTGTGTCAATCCAAGGAATGGTCTTATCCCAAACAATAAGCCAGGCATCACACACTTTTTCACACTTGGCTAATATCACATCCAAACTATCAGTTCTAGAAACTTAAGCACTTGAACCTCACTAAAATCTTTGTTAGTTTGCCATTTAACTCCAAAATACTTATCCAAATTTGCAAACAACGATTTATCCAAGACTTGATGTGACTTGATTTTGAGGTCGCATGCACTATTTATTTGGCAACAGTCAATAATGAACACTATAATAGAAGCTAAAGTTCTGATGTACTCTTCTAATTCTTATAATAACCACATGTATATCTCTGGTTCTTTCTGCCTCTGAATTCAGCAAATATTCCCACTCAAACTGCTAGTCGAAGTCTCTGAACTTGTTGCTCAGCTATTGAATTGTGTTTGATCTACTCTTATAAATACAGCAGGCACATCTGGGGGTATTTGAACCACTGAATTCTGTCAGTGTACATATCAGCACCGCTAAAGTGATCAAGTAATCATGTAAGTGATCAAGTAATCATCATATGCTCCCACTCAGTAGATTGTTGAAGTATGACTGACAAATCTTTGAATTTGCCACCCAATAATTTGCATGCATATGTAGGACTCCTGCATGGGTGATTTTCTGCATTTCAGATTTTAAAAAATGCGTCCAAATATGCGTAATTAAGCATTTCCAAGATCTCTGTATTTGGAAAAGAAATTGATGAGGTAGGTAGAAAGTAGTCCAGTCTGCCAATATATCGGAAATGAAAGTGATGAGGTAGGTAGTACTTAATCCAGTCTACTAATGTACACCTCTTCCTCGATAACTCGCACACAATGAGGTCCACTAACATAGACTGCAATATAGGTAAGGGTGCAACTTACCGAAGGACCTCCCAAAAGTCCTCTTGACATAGAGGAAACCACGGGGGAAGGAGGGTGGGGAACTGGGCTGTTCAATGACTGAATCCTCATTTTACAATCACATTGATAAGTCAATAACAGTTGCTAATAACATGCTTTTTCTAATGAAGTTGTTTGTGAATCAGTATAAATTACATTTACATTTGTTTGTTTAGTTGATTAGTCTTGTTTCCAGAGTGGCATTTAATAGTATACATATAGTGCCAAGTAGTTAGTCAATTTAGCAGGGAGCTAGACTAACTCTTGATACAACCACCAAACAGAATTCCATTTCTTTCTTTAAAAAAACGTAATTTTATTTCATGACACAATTGTCAAAACTCAATTTTTGTACAGTTCATTTAGTTCAATGTTGATGTCGTGGTTTGATTGGAAATAATACTGAAACTTATCATCCTTGAAGATATCTCAGAGAGCCATTTCAAGAATTTTCCGAAACTTGTTTGCTCACAATGGTCCATATCTGTGAAACCAAGCTCTTTATTTTATGATCATTTCGCTTGGTTTCTTTGCTATCTTTGATCACAGTTATGAAAGAGTTATTTTAAGGTAGTTTAATTAGATTACATACACAATAACATTTATAACAGTGTTTGATTGGTCAACTGAAATATGTTCACCAAACATGCAACTGGGGCTGCAAGATCTTGAGTATATAGGACCCTACATTATAAGTGGGTTCACAAGTTCTTAGTGTACGAGTTTCAAGGTAATGGTGTAGTTAGCAATGAAAGTGATGAAGTAGGTACCCCTTTTTATACCCCACTTTTTCAGGGTCTCTCCATATGTTGTACCTTGGTAAAGGTTTACATTTAGGTCATTTCAGACATTGTGGTGTGACATCCAATTTTATTATGAATGCATTTCTAGTATGTTAATTATAACTTGAGATAATGTTTTATTACACATTATCATATGACACCCATACCATAAAGTAACATCTTTGCAATTTATTGTTAATCCTTTTTATGTTTTGTACCTGTAGCTAGAAGTTCTAGTTTGTCCCATTTCATTGTGGACTGCAGTATCAGTAATTTTACAAATTAGAATCCATCCCAGTCCCATGCCCTATGCATGCTTATATGTAACAATGCATTCTCTTTATAAAGTTTAATTTTGTCAGATGGCAGAAACCTCTTTTCAGTTCTGTTCATCTTGATTTTTAGATTGGCCATATTAAAGTTGACTTGTAGTCCATTCAGAGTCTTTTTGCAAATGTACTAACAGAGGTCTCACTAGGATTTTAAAACTAGGAATACATTACTCCTATTGTGGAGAAAATAGGAGTCCCACCGGCAAAAGTTGTATTCCCATCCCAGAATCATATTGGGCATACCTGAAGTGGCTAAATTTGCACGAGAAGAACCAGTAGTTGCCACTGACATGCAGCTTTTGTTTGTTCATTAAGGTGAGGCTAATTATGTCATGCCAGAAAAGGTCTTATTCCATGTATCAAGCTTGCCATTACACACTTTCCTATATCTGGCTACTGTTCCATGTGAATTATCAGTTCTAGCAACTTTAGCACTCTTTTGAATCTCTTTACAGTCTTAAACAATTTGTTGTTTTAACCCCAAAATACTTGTCCAATTTGCAACAGCATTTTGTCAAAGGCTCATTATATCTTAATTTTGAGGTCACATGCTCTGCTACACTTGGAAATGAACACAATAAAGAAAGCTAATGTACTTTTATTATGACCTCATGTACATAACTGGGTTTTTTAGCCTCCGAATTCAGTCATTGTAAATATCAGCAAATTTTACCACCACACAGCAGCTAGTCATAGTCTTTGAACTTGTTGGCCAGCTTTTGCATCATGTTTTTCTGATGTACTGTTACAATAACAACATGTAAAACTGGGTATCTTTCAGCCACTGAATTCTTGCATTGTAATTATCAGCACAGCTAAAATAATCATTTGATCAACATAATTTCCCACTCTGCAAGTGGTTAAAGCAGGACTGGCATAACTTTGAAATCACAGTCAAGCTATTGCATATGGAGAACTCCTGCATAAGTGATTTTCTGAATCTCAGATAAACAAATTGGATCCTATTATGCTTGATATAGCCTTTACAAGACCACTGTACATAGATTAAATGCAGTTCTTTCTGCAGTCAATTAACAAATGCCAGATATGTATGTGTATCATCATTCCCATGTAGTCTGTTTGATGTTGATTCACTATTAAAGAACTGCAATTGCTCAGTTGATAGGGTATCAGAATAATGATACAATTGTCATAGGTTTGATAGGGTATCAGAATAATGATACAATTGTCAAAGGTTTGATAGGGTATCAGAATAATGATACAATTGTCATAGGTTCGATAGGGTATCAGAATAATGATACAATTGTCATAGGTTTCATAGGGTATCAGAATAATGACATAATTGTCATAGGTTTGATAGGGTATCAGAATAATGATACAATTGTCATAGGTTTGATAGGGTATCAGAATAATGATACAATTGTCATAGGTTTGATAGGGTATCAGAATAATGATACAATTGTCATAGGTTTGATAGGGTATCAGAATAATGATACAATTGTCATAGGTTTGATAGGGTATCAGAATAATGATACAATTGTCATAGGTTTGATAGGGTATCAGAATAATGATACAATTGTCATAGGTTTGATAGGGTATCAGAATAATGATACAATTGTCATAGGTTTGATAGGGTATCAGAATAATGATACAATTGTCATAGGTTTGATAGGGCATCAGAATAATGATACAATTGTCATAGGTTTGATAGGGTATCAGAATAATGATACAATTGTCATAGGTTTGATACCCACCTAGGCACAATATAGTCAGCTGCCATGGTGTGCCCGCAACAAGTTAATAAACCTATTATGCAAATGCATTTCAACATCAGCATGCTTAGTCGACCTTTCTTCACTGAAAACCTTTTTCTAGTGATCCCTTTCCATGTAACAAATTTAAGTAAAAGGCAACCTCACCAATTACATGGTAAATTTTCAATGTTCCTAATAACAGATTTAGATATAGTGACTACTGTATGTACTTTCTTGCAATAAAATATTTGTCACTGTCATGACACGTGTGTGTGTGCATGTGTGTGTGTGTGCTGACTTTCAGGACAACTTTCATTGTCATATCTATACACTATGTGCTTTCTTTCAAGACAGCTTTCATCATTGTTAGTATCTGTCTACTTTATGTGCAGTGCTTTCTTTCAAGACAGCTTTCGTCATTGTTAGTATCTGTCTACTTTATGTGCAGTGCTTTCTTTCAAGACAGCTTTCGTCATTGTTAGTATCTGTCTACTTTATGTGCAGTGCTTTCTTTCAAGACAGCTTTCGTAATTGTTAGTATCTGTCTACTTTATGTGCAGTGCTTTCTTTCAAGACAGCTTTCGTCATTGTTAGTATCTGTCTACTTTATGTGCAGTGCTTTCTTTCAAGACAGCTTTCGTCATTGTTAGTATCTGTCTACTTTATGTGCAGTGCTTTCTTTCAAGGGAGCTTTCGTCATTGTTAGTATCTGTCTACTTTATGTGCAGTGCTTTCTTTCAAGACGGCTTTCGTCATTGTTAGTATCTGTCTACTTTATGTGCAGTGCTTTCTTTCAAGACAGCTTTCGTCATTGTCAGTATCTATCTACGTTATGTGCAGTGCTTTCTTTCAAGACAGCTTTCGTCATTGTTAGTGTCTGTCTACTTTATGTGCAGTGCTTTTTTCAAGACAGCTTTTGTCATTGTTAGTATCTGTCTACTTTATGTGCAGTGCTTTCTTTCAAGACAGCTTTCGTCATTGTTAGTATCTGTCTACTGTATGTGCAGTGCTTTCTTTCAAGGGAGCTTTCGTCATTGTTAGTATCTGTCTACTTTATGTGCAGTGCTTTTTTTCAAGACAGCTTTCGTCATTGTTAGTATCTGTCTACTTTATGTGCAGTGCTTTCTTTCAAGACAGCTTTCGTCATTGTCAGTATCTGTCTACTTTATGTGCAGTGCTTTTTTTTCAAGACAGCTTTCGTCATTGTTAGTATCTGTCTACTTTATGTGCAGTGCTTTTTTTCAAGACAGCTTTCGTTATTGTTAGTATCTGTCTACTTTATGTGCACTGCTTTCTTTCAAGACAGCTTTCGTCATTGTTAATATCTGTCTACTGTATGTGCAGTGCTTTCTTTCAAGACACACATTGTCACTGTCAGTATCTGTACTGTTAGGATTGCAATAAGCAAAAATAAACAAGCTTTTCTTATTTATAACAAATGAAAACCATTTTGTAGATTACTTTTATTTTAAGACTGGCAGATGTTGTTCTTGTTTTTGTTATTATTATTATTATTATTATTCGGACTGGTATGGTGGCCTTGTGGTTAGAGCCTTTTCCTTTAATAAGGGAGATCACTGGTTTGAACCACGGTCAAATCATACCAAAGACAAAGAGGGCACTAGCAGCTGACTCGCTTGGCACTCAACATTAAGAGGTTGGTGTTAGGACTGGTCAGCCTGGTGTCTTGATAATGTGACATGCTACATATCTGTCGCATGATGCCCCAGTGCTAGACATCACTATAAGCTACCACACTGACCACATTATTGCAATATGACTAGAAAATTGTTAAAACTATGTATAAAAATATCTAAAACATGCAGATTATTATTATTATTATTATTATTATTATTATTATTATTATTATATTGCATTTTATGCATGCATGATTCATGCGTTAAAGAAAGATAAAGAAAGTAACTCCATCACTGTTTATACTATGGACAGGAACATTAAGGCACATGTTAATTTTCAAAAATATTATATTTTTACCTCTCAACTAGGTCACCTTCACTTGCAATATGTCAACATTTGATGGCTTCTGTTAAGTATTTCATGTTAAATTTAAGTCCAGATGTACCACTTAAAGTAGATTCCTATAACTTGTTGCATCAAAGAACAGAACCAGTGTACTGCAATTATGTTACAGTGACCTATATTTTATATTTTGTTAACCAACATTGCCTTAAGCAAGTTCTTTCATATGTTAAGGAATGACAGCATTTCATCCATATTATGTCAATCTTAGGAAATGTTCATTTATTGACATTAATAGAAGATCTCAATACTCTATGTCAGAGGCATTAAACCTTGTGGATGGGGGGCAAAAAAGATAAAATACTTAAGGTCACAAGCTGCTTTAGATGGAAATGTTTATTAATTAAATATGAACTTCCAACACAGTTAATACATGACACTATTGATATAATTGTTATCATATGGCAGTAATAATATTGATAAATAAGAGAGACACATAATATCATCAGAAAGCTAAACAGAAAAATGAAATAAATATTAATTAAAATGTGTACATTAGTATCTCACGTGAACAGCCACCCGCACCCATCAGCAAGCACCACCTACTTACTATGACCAGAATCCATTATCACTGATGAGGTTGTGTTCAAAAGTACCCCTCAAGAAATGCCACACAGCTAATACAACCAGCAGCCAACATATTAGTGCACAAATGTAAAATTTACCTCTCACCAGCAACCACATTTTATCATTACTATGTGTCCGGAACCAATATTTAGTAATTACATTTAGGTAAGTAATCCAATCGTCTTTCGTGAAGTCTGAAATGTTGGCACATAGACATCTGTGGGAAATGGGTCATGTAAGCAGATTTTTTTTAATTGATGATTACAGTTGGATGTAATTGTCAAGATCATAACATGGTCAGATAGAAATGGAGTCAGCAATGTTTTGATAGCACTTTGGGCTTCACACAGTGAATTTTAATTTTTTGATTAAATTGTTTAAGACAGATGTAATTCCCCTGTTCATGATGGGCTAAAAATAGATTATGTGGATTAACACATACACACAGAAATAATCAACAAAACATGATACTAGACAAAGACTGAAAAATCATGTGACAGTACATGTATTACTTCCTTTATAACAAAGTTTTTCATTTACAAAAGTTTTGTCTGCAAAACTCAATTGCAGTAATGGGAAGGGTTCACTTGACAAAAGATTTTGTGTTCAGAAGAATTAAATAAACAAGATTGTAAAAGATATGGAGATTATTCTGTAGCAGTGTGAAAATGGTTAGATGGAAAGAGATTTATTTTAAATATGAATCAACATATGAGGAGGACCACTCCATTTTCAAAACAACTGCCTATATGGCTGCAAGCTACATCAACTAACCACTCTGGTGACCTTGTGGTTAGAGTGTCTGCTGCAGAAGTGGGAGGTCATTGGTTCGATCCCTGGTCAAGTCATACCAAAGACTTACAAAGACGGTACTAACAGCTGCCTCGCTTGATGCTCAGAATTAGGAGGCTAGTGTTAGGACTGGTCAGCCTGTTGTCAAGATAATGTGACTGGGTGGGACATCATATTACATGTCTGTGGCATGATGCCCCAGTGCTAGACCTCACTATAAAAACCACCTCACTGCAGACATTGTAGCGATATGACTGAAAAATTGTTAAAGCTACATTAAAAATCCTAATCAAACAAACAAACTAGACATCTACAAAAAAGACCAGGCTCTATTTTGTACGTTTTAGCTCTACTGGTCATAGATCAGAGGAACATATGGGATGACCTGTTGTCTCTCATCCAGCAACCATCTTCCAGGATCTAACTGACCATTAGCACAATTTTGTTTTATTACTACCCCTACACTACTTGGAGGATTGCCATGAAAATTTACATACATTCATCCCAGTATCTGGTTGGTCCTAAATGAAACTGGTGTAGCTAGGACATTCAGTATGGACATCACAGGAACTGCCTAGAAAATCTTACTATCACTAATTCTCCTGAATGTATGGTCATATCAAGTTTTTATTACAAGTCTTTTTTTATGATGTCTTGTTAGTCCTAAATAAAAATGTTGCCAATTGTACCTCTAAAGAGGCCATCTTGAAAATATTGTTATCACTACACCTCCAGAATGGTAAATCAAATGGCAGGTGTTTTATTTATCAGAAGCATCTTAATATTTCTGGTTGGTCCTAAAGGAAAATGTTTTTGCCCTGGCATCTTGAAACGTTTGTTACTGCTATTCTACCTGAACAGATGGTCATAACATTTGTTTTAACTTGAAGATTTCATGATGTGCAGTTGGTATTAAACTAAAGGAGTGCTGATAATCATGACATCCAGCCATCTTGAAAAACTTTGTTACTACTACTCCAACTAAATTAAATGCCATTTCGACATGGAGTTAATTAAACCTGAAGATTAATTATGATATCTAGTTGGTTTTGAATGAAACTGTTGCCAATAGACCTCAAATATGGCTTTTACAATAAACATGTTGAAAATTTTGTCATAAATTCTCCTACATGGATGATCATATTCATTATTGGCATGGGGCTTTCACCAAAAGTCTTCAAACAGTGTCAAGTTTGTCTGAAATAAAAATGGTGCTGATCAGTGGATAATTTAAAAATCTTGTTGCTTAGGAATATCAGAAAAGGTTTTAATACAAAGCAGTTTAAGTAAAGAAATGGTCTTATCGTGACTTCCTGGAAATTCATTTCAGACAGTAGATCATCAGTTCCTTTGGGGAATTTTTGATTAATTAAACTCGGTTTCTCTTTTAGGATGCTGGTCAGTCAGGAGTTAATGCCACACTTAAAAAGGAGGCTCTCAAGTTCAAAGTGAAGAGACAGGTAATACTTTCTCTTTTATGACATCTGGCCAGTGATTGTGATTGCAAACATAAACCCAAGTGAGCAGTTGATCCTTCCAATGCAGCAGTGGCATTTGTTATGTTAAATGGTTACTTGGGATGAAACTCAAGGATATAGAACAAATCTTCAGCTGGCTGTCTGCGAGTCTGCTTGCCTACAAATGTGTACCTAGATTATTCTAACCTCATATTATGCAGAGTTATTGCATAGTACAGTGCATCATTAGTTCAGAGAGTATGGTACAGTACACCATTTATTCAGACTTTTAAGTGCTTTACATTGCAGTACAAAATTATTTATTTGCACTCATTGCTCAACACAGTTGTGTATAATACATTCAGATTTACAGTGCCCACACCAGTTAGGCCCATCGCATACCCCTGCATGTCATACAAATCAGCAAATGATTGCTACACTAAAGTGCTGTGTGGGCAAAATACATGACAGTAACTATTAATTTACATCATAGGATCTGACTTTAAAAATAACTTATCCAGTCCATGACGTGAAGAAAATTGCCTATATCTGTTTTAGTTTTTAGTACAGTAATCAGGAGCCCCGAGTGGCCGAGTGGTCTAAAGCGCTGTCCGTTACGGACCACTGCCATCTCACCTCTGTCTGCGTGTGTTCGAGTCTAAGATTCGGCAAATGTAGTTATGTGAGAAAGCTTGCCAGTAGCTTCTCATGGGTCGGTGGTTCTTTCCGGGCTTTGTCCGGTTTCTTCCTCCACCATTAATACTGGCCGCCATGTATAGCCTATATTGTGTTGAAAAATGGCGTTAAACCATAAAAAAAAAAAAAAAGTACAGTAATCAGTTATTCACATTTACAGTAATATACACTGCAGTTTATTGTACAATATATGTATTATTCACACTTAAAATGCTCTACACTACATTGTATAGTATAACACATCAGTTATTCACATTTTTAGTATTTGGCACTACAGTGTGTATACTATCTCAGTTGTTCATACTTAAGTAAAAAACACTATAGTATATATAGCATTGCATATCAGATATTCACTCATAGTTTTCTATGCTCCAAGATCAGTTATCATCAATTATTGGAAGAATGACTTGATGTGTCAACTGTCTAAAGAATCAATCGTACTTTATGATGATGAACAATTTGTTTATGTGGCTATTGTTCAATTGGTCCTGGATGATTGTAAGTTCAGTAAATTGTCATCCATGGAGTTGTCAGAATCTACATTTTATTGTAAGAGCTAATGAGATATCTACACTTTTTCATTTTATGTCCAATTTATTGAATCTTTGGTCTAGGTTTTGTAAAGATTTGTTTTGTAACCTGAAATGAATTGATTGATTTAAGAGATAGTGTTCAGGCAGAAATCAGATTTAATAAAATTATCTTAAAGCTATCAAAACTGGCTTAAAGTTATATTCATCAATGTTCAGCTGTACCTGGGAATACATTCATCATTTCTTAAATGTAAATGAAAGCGAAAAAAGAAACGTTTTTTCAAAGCTGGCCAGCGTAGAACAGGAAGAATAATTCCAGTTATCTCCCTTCTGCCCGTAATGGATAAACAACTTAAAAATTCTACCATTAATTTTAATAACCTGGTTTGAATTCATCTTAAATCATCAACCGTTGTGTCAACTGTCCCAGGGATACCACTACGTATTGCATTATTCAACGCTTAATCAGTAGGATCACCTGAAAAGCGCACAGAAATTGTTAATTTCATCATCAACCAGAATATTCATCCTGACAGAAACTTGGTTACATTCCACAGGTGATAAATCTAATTGTGCGGATTTAACACCCAGCGATTACTCCATCAAGTCGTTCCCCCGCAACTCTCGCGGAGGTGGAATTGCTGTAATTGCAAAGAATTCCATGATCAGTCCATTTTTTCTGTCTCTACCGTCATTCTCCTAGTAGAAAAAAAACAAGCTGACTGAATCTCTCTTTTTGGAGCAGCTTCCAAATCTTCTAGAGTATGGAAATTCGATAGGTGGCAACCTAATTATTCTTGGAGATTTCAACTTTCACTTTGACTGTCCTGGTAAACCATACATGTCAAAACTCCTAGATTCCATTCATGTTTTCAATCTTAAACAGTCAGTTAACCAACCTAACCATAAATTTGGTCACATTTTAGACTGGTTTATTTATAGACCGGATGATAATATTCTGCAATCCACCCTTGTATCCCACGAACTTGCATTGGATCACCTCTGCATTGTATGCCATCTTGACGTATCAGTCCCTAACCCTCCACCTCTGTTTGCTACTAAGAGATAAATGATAAATAGAACCAAATTCATGCATGACATCCAAGAAAACCTAACAACTTTCTTACATCCAACAGCGGAACAACTTGATAACTGCCTGCGTTCATTGCTTGAAAAACATGCCCCAGCCACCAAATGCAGAGTATCAATTAAAAAAAAAGTGTTCTCCATGGTATAGCAGTGTTAGGGACCAGCTTCGCACTGCTAAAAGACATCACTGAAAACCAGAGAGGCTTTGGCTTTCCACCAGACTCACTGTTCATAAACAAATCTACGAAGCCACTAAGAACGTCACAAACATAGTCCATTTAGCCGAATCATCCCACTACAGTACTAAGATCACGGAGAGTTCCAGCTGCAAAGAGCTCTTCGAGATAATTAACAAACTAGTGTCAAGGAACAAATGTATACCACTTCCTTCTCTCCACTAGACCTACCAGACCAATTTGCAAATTTCTTTGATGTCAAAGTACAAACCATTAGAGTTTCGCTTGACCGCACAATTTCAACTGTTTCGTCACCATACAGTTACGATGCAGAATTTCAGCGACAACCGTTAGGAGCATTTGAACCTGTTTCTATTGATTTACTATGGACAATCGTGATGAAAAGTGCACCAAAGTCTTGTGAACTTGATCCAATTCCGACATCACTGCTGCTTGAGTGCTTTGACCCAACATTGCCTTCACTAACTGATGTTATTAATAACTCTTTCTCATCAGAAGAATTCCCATCATTTTTCAAAACTGCCATCATAAAGCCACTGCTGAAGAAACCGACACTGGACCATAACAATTTAAAGAACTACTGCCCAGTTTCTAATCTCCCATTCATATCAAAATTCTTAGAAAAGGTTGTTCTAACTCAACTTGTATCTCATTTGAATTCAAACAGTCTTTTTAGAAATGTATAGTCTGCATATCGCCCTTGCCACAATATGGAAACTACTCTTCTGAAAGTATTTAGTGACATTCTCTCTGCTTTGGATAGTGGAAAGATTACAGTCTTCACTCTCCTGGATTTATCTGCAGCATTTGACACAATAGACCATGATATATTACTTCACCATCTCCAGCATGTATTTGGCATTCAGAATATAGCCTTACAGTGGTTCAAGTCCTACTTAATCAACAGGACACAAATTATATCTCCAAATGGAATATCTCCAGCCCAGTTGACGTATGTTGTGGTGTTCCACAGGGACCTGTTCTCTTCATTCTGTATACTCACCCGCTCTCAAGTGTCATAGATCATCACCCAGTGTCGCACCAATTGTATGCTGATGACACCCAAATATGCAAGTCTAGCCACCCAACTGAAGTTGATGCTACCATCCATGGAGTAGAGAAGTGCATTTCTGATGTGAAATCATGGATGACATGTAACAAGCTGCAGATGAATGATGATAAAACTGAGGCTATTCTGATCACAACACAAAGACTTTCTCATTCACATCCTTTACCTCAGACAATAAATATCAGCAACACCAACATTAAATTCTCACAGTCAGTACGGAACCTAGGCATTACTCTAAACAGTACTCTCACATTGCACCAACATGTCATGAACATATGCGAGGCTGCATATCTTGAATTGAGACGCATCAGTTCCATTCGTAAATATCTTTCAGTTGATGCCACTAAAACACTTGTGTGTTCATTAGTACTTTCAAGACTGGACTATTGTAACTCAATTCTGTCTGGTTCGTCACAATATTTACTCCAGAAACTTCAAAAAGTTCAAAACACAGCTGCACGGATCATCTTTAGAGTACCTCGATCAGAGCACACCTCACCACTGCTCCATACCCTACACTGGCTATCAATTCGATACAGAATCAAACACAGAATTTGTTCTCTGTGCTATGTTTCACTGACAGACTCCAGTCCAACATACCTATCCAGCCTCACCCATGTGTACACACCAGCTAGATCCTAACGCTCTTCTTCTGATAATCGTATACTCATTGTTCCCAACGTGAAAACAAAAGTCATATGGACAACATTCGTTTGCACACCAGGGCCCAGCGACGTGGAACGAATTGCCCATTGATATTAGACACAAAGACACAGTGGTCCCTTTTAAGAGTGCTCTTCTGCAGAGACAAACTTAGCGACCTAATCATGTTTTGTATCTTATATGTTTTCAGCATGTTTTTATGTTTTTCAGTTTCATTGTTTTTGTCATTTGTTGTTCTTTAGTGTAGTCAAATCATTATCGATGGTGTAAAGCGCTTAGAGCTTCGAAAGATTAGGCGCTATACAAAGTCTTCATTACCTTGTTATAACATGCTTCTTCATGTGCTTTCTGAATGTAGCATGATACTCGTCTGTGGCTTCCAGGTTCAAAATGAAACCATTTTATTTTATTGGACTGTTAAATGTATGACAATGTGGATGGAAGGAAAACAGCACAAAGCTTAGTATTATAGTTTTTTTTTTTCAATTTTGAAATATTTTTGACAGATTTTGATCATTCTTACTATACCACATTTCAGACAATTCCATAGTTCAGTACATAATACTTTTCTTAATATACCATGGTTTGATACGTAATGCACTCAGCAGTTGACCAGTTGAGTGGCATAGTGGTTAGAGCATCTGCCTCATGGAGGTCACAGGTTAGAACCCTGGCTGAGTCATACCAAAGACTTATAGGAATGGTGCTAACAACTGCCTCACTTGGCACTTAGTATTAAGAGGTTAGTGTTAGGGCTGGTCAGCCTGATGTCAGGGTAATGTGATTGGGTGGGACATTATGCTACATGTCTCTGGCATGATGTCCCACTGCTAGACATCACTTTAAACTGCCACACTGCAGACATCCTAGTGATATGACTGACACATTGTTAAGGCTACATTAAAAACTATGGTGTTATAACAAAAGCAAGCTGTACATTGATTTCTTGATCCATACGGGGCTGATAACTAGAGCTGTACCGATGTCACTTTTTGCCGATTATGCCGATACCACGTATAGCCGATTATCAAAATTGCCGATACCGATTACGAGACCGATTATTTTGCATGTGCATATTTTCTGATTTCCACAACACGAAATTACATAAAGGTAAAATACAGCCTTCATAATTCGCGGGTCGGTCGAGTTTACCAGGGAGACCATATACTATAATGTACAGTACTTACGCAGTGCAAAGTGTGCATAGCGTCACTACAATCCTTTTTTATTCCCAAATATATTAGTTGCAGATTTTGCTTTATTCGTTGTTTCGACCAAAGTGTATTCTTTCAGATAAAATTTCAGCTAATCTGTAATAGTTGTTTCATTTACTACGAATCACCTCTCACGAGTTACTCATTTTCAATATATAAGTGATATTCACAAACAGGAAAGTTTCGCGGTACAATAAATATGTTCTAAATTGAGGCAATGCTTTTGAGTTTATTGCAGACTTTCTATGAGCAAAGGTCGTCGGCTTGCTTTGACAACAACAAATACTCGTTATTGCTGCGGCAACATCAGATAATTGTAAAACATTGATATAGAATTGTTTTATTTGTTTAGCATATGTCGGTGCTTCAAAGGTACAGTAAAACCTGATATGACTTATGAGAGACCGCCCCTTCTGCCAGATGGTGGCTTGGTGAAACACTAACAAAAGAAATAAAAAATAATTCTAAAAAATCCGGAAATGATTCTCACTTTCTAGTATTAAAGACAATGAGTTCGTTCACCCTCCAGGCATTACGGATTATCTGAAAGACAGACGACATACTCAAACCTACACTGAAGCCCTTTCAAACAATTTCTCACTGGGACATAAGGACTATCGGTGTTTTGTGAGTTTTCATAAAGATAAAGAAAAAACACAAACCTCAAAATTGACTGTGTATATATCCATCATTACTCCCTTTGATGTTAATCTTACTGGCTATTCACATGACTTTGGCACTACAATGGCGGTTAGCGACATGTACTTTAGTCTGGTTTACTGCAGTTTACAAATGTTACCGGACGCTGGAGTTGAAAATTTTGCACAACTGGCAGCAAGATAAATTCTTTTTAAATACTTTAATAGAGCAATCTCTTTGTTACAAAAGATTAATTGATGGTTCGATGTGTTTATCTCGATATATGGTTATTCGACTATACAGTAGTGTTAGTTAATGAGCAACTTGTTTGCATACTGCATATATCCCGAACTCTAGTGTTACAAAGGATTAAGTTACGGTCAGTCAAAACGCGACTGTATATACAACTTTTATCAGGAAAAATTGGTTATTTAAAAAAATTATTTGCATCGGCACCGATTATTTTTGCCGATACCCGATTATACCGATTGTGCTAATAATCGGCCCGATTACGCGTACGGGCGATTAATCGGTACAGCTCTACTGATAACCTCTTTTGATGAAGCAACTTTCATGAACAATATTATTATCATTTCTTATAAAGAGGGTGGAAGGAATTGTACACAAATATTTTGTTGGGCATGTCAACCCATCAAAGGGTAAATTTGTCCTCTGCATCTACCATATTGTCATTATTTTCAATAAGAACTTTCGTCTGTTTCCTCTAGACACAATTGGAAATAGACAAAGCTCTGGGAGATGATCCAACAGTATATGACTATGATGGTGTCTACGATAAAATACAGAAGGAAAAGGCAAAAAATGACAACAGAGTGAGCACATCAAGATCAGAAAACAAGGTATTTAAATTGTCTTTAGCATATAATAGCCTGTATATTGCCACAGACATACAGTAGCTGACAATAGTTACTCATTTTTTGTAAGCTCTATTGGTCATGGTTTGGTTTGTTATCCATTGCCAGCCCATTAGCATAAGGTTGTTATTGCTACTCCTCCCAAACAACTTACATGTGACAGAACAGATAGGTAAGCTTAAACTGATCAGGAGATTTGCAAATTTCATCAAGAGTTTTCACTTTAAATCAAGTTTTCAACTTATATAATGCTAATAGAAAACAAGGACAAATATTAAACAAATTTTCTTTTTCGATATTAAAATGCACACATATCATCCCATCAGCCATTTCACAGTAAATTGGTCATTTCATACTGTTCTTATATATACCACAAGTATTTTCTGCCGTTCTTAATAGATTGGAACTGCTCCGGTGGTCTAGTGGTTAAAGCATTTGCCACGGAAGTGGGAGGTCATGTTCTCGATACCTGGCCGAGTCATACCAAAGACTTACAAAACGGTACTAACAGCTGCCTCACATGATGCTCAGCATTAAGAGGTTAGTGTTAGGACTAGTCGGCCTGGTGTCAGGATAATGTGACTGGGTGGGACAGCATGCTACATGTCTGCGTCATGATGCCCCAGTGCTAGACATCACTATAAACTGCCTCACTGCAGACATGATAGCGATATAACTGAAAAATTGTTAAAGCTACATTAAAAATCTTTATCAAATAAACAAACAATTCTTAATAGATCCTAGAGTTTATTTGTGGCAGTCCTTTTAATTGTTGATCTCAGTTTTAAGCTGATGATGTATTGTTACTAAATTCATGCTCTATCAGTTAGCCAGAATTTTCTTCAGAATAGAACATATCCTCTCAGTGTCTGGAATATGGCACTGCTAGTGCAGTAGTACGGAGTCAACCAAGAAGTTTAAACTGTTTCCTGTCTTGGGGTAGATGTAGGTTACAGATTGTCTGCTATGGGGTAGGTGTATGTTACAGATTGCCTGCCATGGGGTAGGTGTATGTTACAGATTGCCTGCCATGGAGGTAGATGTTTGTTACAGATTGCCTACCAGAGCTGCTCTAGATTGCTGTATCTAGGTGGAGTTTGAGAAGTTCTTATTAAACATTGACTTTACATGCACAGCAGAAGGCATATTCATGCCCCTTTGTACTTTTAACCAACCACAGGAATTGCTAAATCCACCAATAATTATATTCCTAGTTTTAGAGTTTGGTATTTTAGCCTTGGGTAATGATGCATGGTACAATATCATGCTGCTTGAGCTCTTTTGTACTGACAAAGATAACCATAATCCATGAGCATCATTGATCTTTCCCGAAATAGTTCTGATCACAATTAATATAATCCAGCTTGATAAACATTCAAACATTAAAAGGCAAACCAACCCTACTGAAGGAATCCGCATAATGTTGTTTTATTCTGCTTGAGACCTTTAGTAATTCCAGCCATAATCCATTAATGTCTTTACTTATGAATTTTTGCTGATCACAAAAAGTATAATTCAATGATTAATGTTAGGTTATTGTCTGTCGAGTTAGCATTTAAAGTGTCATACAGAGGGTAAGCCAGTCCAAAGTGACATTATCATTACTCTAAATATACTATATTAAGAACAAAGTGTGAAAAGAAACCAGTGAAATTTTTTTATCTGGATACTTTCTAAATATTAACTTTTTTTGAGTACATACAATATTTACTGAATGACAGGAGGAATCAGAGACACCACAAATCTCCCATCAGAAACCCTCCTTGTTGTGAGGTTCACATTGAAACCTTACACAAATGTCCATCTCATTGTCTAGTTTGTTCTAAATGAAAAATTGTCCCTGAGATGTCCATTGTACCAAATTTGGCATGAATGTCCTGAATTGCTGAGTCTTGTCATGAATCATACTGCCACACACAAAAATCATGATTTTTCATAAAAATATAAATGAAATAAAAATTTGTAAGATATCAGTTTCTGGCATAGAACTAAAGTGTTTTCAGTCCTTTCTTGTCTTTATGGTAATTCGTGTCATGAGACCATTTTCTGGAGTATAACATGCCATTATATACAGGACAGATTCTTTTATTCCTTCCCAGGTAATTTATAATTCATATATGATCAGTTTCATACCCATATTTGGAAAGCTTCATTTTGCTTGATTATGATGTATTGTATTGTTTGTTTTTTGGTGTTTTTTTTTCTTCAAATTCAGTTTCTGCAACATTTTTTGTGTTGACTTGCAAACTATAATAGTATTTATATAAAACTTTCTTGCGTGCCTTGACTTTGAAATGTTGTACATTGATTTTAAGGCTATATAGAATTAAATTTAATTTGATTCATCATTTTCAAGTTGAAAAAATATGTCTTTTGTGTTTTAGAGATATAAAATAAATTGCATCAAATTTAGAGAACTGAGAATGGAGCCATGTGGTGCTATAAATGTTGATCAGACCTTTTCCATGAGGGAACAATTTTGGTAAATGATCTTCCGGCTAAACTGAAAAGAGCCAGTAACATTTTAGCGGACAATTAAAAGAATACACATCTGTGTACTGCAAATAGTGTTGCACCACTCCCTCGATAACTCGCAGACATCGGGGTCCAGAAACATCAACCACACTATAAGTGAGACATAAGTTATCGAGGGACCAATAATAATAATAAAATAACAATAAAAGAATTGATACAAAGGCAGAAGGGTGGGTGGGTGGCAGATTTTATAGTTTTGAATACTCACTTTATAATAAAGTTGTGATAACTATGAATAAATATCTCTTCATAACTGTGTAGTTTATTTTTTTCTCATAGAGTAACATTAATTTCAGGATAAATTACCATATATTGATGAGTTAATCAAAAACATTATTCCATGTGGTTTCCGTTCGCTAAACACATGTACTGCTTCACGCATTGTGTATTACGTCACTAATTTTTGTGCTGAATTTGATATATTATTGCTTGATCCAAATTAGACGTATTTGTTTAATGCAAAAGATTGACTCTTTTCGAGAAAAATGTCGATCGATTGATATATGCATATATATATTTGATTGCAGTAGAAGTAAAATGAAAAACAAAAAACTAGGATTAATCATTACCAACATGAATTTAGTGGGTCTACAAATTTAAAACAATGTAAATTAGAACACGATAATAAAAATGCTGGTTGTGATACTCTTGACAAATGACAATAGACTTTTTGTTGAAAAAATCAGTTAATTTTTTGTGTTACTCCCTGATTTCGCTGCCACGGAGCAAAATCGTCCCTTGCTTGATTCAATGCATAAGACATAAGTGATAAAACAACACAAATCTCTTTTAATGGATTATTTTAGTGCAACAAACACTTCGCCATATTTTTGATCAAAACAAAGCTTGCAGGTAATTAGGGTCTAATGGAAATACTCGTGGGTTTCGATGTGACGGTTGATTGACTATCCACATTTTCATAAAAAAGAATATGTTGCAATTTACATTGAAGTGGAAATAAAGGATTAAGATGTGGTTTTCACATAGCAAAATATTTAATTGCTGTTTATTTCATTATCAATTGCCACCTGTTAGCATTTACCAGACGTTTTCATTGATTGCTATTTCACTAGACTGTTTATTTATGGCGTATTGTTAGCTATTTATCAACAAATAAACCCTAACATAATATGTGGTATCTTATTTAGAATTTGCAGATTTCACAATATGGAATCGATCTTTATGGGTATTAATCACCATTTTTGATGATAAAACGAGAAATGTATAAAGGTTTAATTTACTAGTTCTTATAATTTTTTCACGTTCAGCATATTTTGAAAGATTTTTAAAATATATTTTTTCTTTGGGGACAAATCTGGATCCACACAAGACACCGCATTATAAGCGGGTTTTTGAGTTGTCAGGGCTTGAGTTATCGAGGGAGCAGTGTATATAACTGTACAGACATGTTTTGTGATGTTTTTAAATGATTTTTTTAAAAAAGTCTTTCACATGGAATTTGTATTTGCTGTGTGCAAATTTTTACACTTTTGTCCCAAATTCATCTGGTTGGCAATGGGCATCTCTGTCATCTGCTTGGATCTTTGGTATGGTCATCACCATAGCCAGCTTGAAAATCTTAATGCTACTCTTCTTGAATTGTTAAGTCATGACAACTTGGGCTTTTCAGCAGAAGGCATTTTATAATATCTAGATGGTTCTGAATGAAAATGGTGTCAATTGCAAATCCAGTATGGCTACCATCTTGAAAATCTTGTTGTTTTTCTTACAAATGGGGATTTTTACTGGATGGCTTCTTATGATTTATGGTTGGTCCAAAATGAAAACTGTGCCAATGTGACAAACAGTATAGCCTCCATCTTAAAGATCTTGTTATTGCTTCTCTGAAATGGACAGTCATATTGGCATGGGGTTTTAAGCAGAAGATGAGTTATGTTGTCATGTTGGTCCTAAATGAAAACAGGGTCCCAGGTGATCAAATTATCTAAGGTACTCACTTTTCAGATCATTGACACTTCACCTTTGTTCATATGGGTTCTAGCCTCAACTTGACCAGTGTACATTTATGAGAAAGCTTACCACTCATATTTGTTGATCTTCCAAGGGTTTCCCCAGGTTCTTTATTTAACCAAATATACTAGCTGCCATGTATAGTTTATCAAGTGATGAAAACGGGACTTAAATCCACATAACAAAACCAAGCCTAAATGAAAACAATAATATTTAGACATTCAATATAAGCCACACAAATGCCAAATTATTTTATTGTTACTTTTCTTGATTGGATGGTCATATCAGCATAGGGTTTTCACGAAAAGACTTATTATAATGTATAGTTGGTTCGAAATGAGAATGGTGCCAATCTCTATGGCAGCCATCAGCAAAACTAATAATGATGACTAGTTGGTCCTTAAGTGATTGGTGCCAGTCTAACAACCAGTATGGTCACTATGACTACCATCTTGATAATTTTGTTATCACTATTTCTCCTCAATGTAAAGTTATATTGACATGTTTCTTCATGTTATTATTATTATGATATTCAGCTGGTTCAAAAATCTTTATGTTGCTGTTCCAAGATGGTTTGTCATATTGACATAGGATTTTCAACAAAGGATTTTTTCAAGTTTGATTGGTCCTGAATGAAATTGGTGCTGATCTGGTATCCAATGTCGCCACCATTGTAATCATCTTGAAATCTTGTCATTACTCCTCCTGAATAGATGGTCACATTCACATATGGTTTCACCATAGTTGATGCTAATTTTACATCCATTGTTGCTGCCATAGTGGCTAATTTTAAAATGTTATTGCAGAAAAATATTACATATGGTTGCAACACTCAAAAGTTTTTGAATAATAGTGTTCTTTTCAAATTACTCTAGAACGTTTTCAGCCAGTAGAACATCATACCTGTCAATTCTGCCATTCCATCTAAAAAATTGAAAACATTCTCCCTTGCTGACTGTAACTGTAACTATTAAACATTTTTCTTTTATATTGAGAACTCTTTTATAAAGTAATCAGAAAACATGTATCCTTCTGCAGAAACAATGGGACTGCATCATTAGGCCATTGAAATGCCATATTTTGCAAAATGATATAGATTAATATTCCTGAAAATAAATTCATTACTTCAAATAATTTAGAGATGAGTTATTTCAGTGCCCCCCAAGAAACTATTTGTAAACAGTCAGATATCTGATTTTTTTCCGGCACTGTTTTTGATTGATGATGCTATTCTTTCTCTAGCCACGATACATTGAGGGTCTTCTAAAGGCAGCTGAAAAGCATAAGCGTGAGGAGGAACGGAGACAGGAGAAGAAGGTACAGAAGGAGAGAGAGAAAGAGGGAGAAGAATTTCAAGACAAGGATGTATTTGTTACCACAGCCTACAAGAAAAAGATGCAAGAGATTCAGGAACTAGAGGAACAAGAAAAGAGAGAAGCAGAAATGGAAGGTGAATTACATGTAATTTTAGTGACAACCTGTATTATAGTGTACCATACAGTTCAGACAACAATCAAAATTTTATCGTGTACTGAAAAATTCCGTTAAACCCTAAAACAACAATAAAACAACATCAAGTCTCTGGCTCAACCAATGTGGTTATGTGAGAAAGCTTGCCAGTAGCTTCCTGTAGGTCATTGGTTTTCCTGAGTTTATCCTCCACCAGTTATTATACTGGATGCCATGTATTGTCTGTTTTGGGCTGAAAATGTCAATAAACCCACAACAGCAACAAGAGACTGGTTGGTACTGTTGTTCAAACATCCCTGCTGTATCCTCTGATTGAATCCTGCTCAGAATATTTAATGAAATGATGACCAATTATCCTTCATATACATTGCCCAATTTCATTACTTTGAGAATATTATTCTGCTATCTTATAAAATAATACAGCCCTACTAAAATACTAAAATCGTCTTTTCCATTCTATTTCTGATAGTCAAAAAACTCTTTGTCCATTACCCTCCTTTAGTACCACCAGGTGTCTCTAGTTGTTAGCTTCTCTACTGTTCACACCATATAGTGCTTCTTTTGGTGCTGTTTTGTGGATTAATGATTCTGCTGCAGGTTGTATTATTTCCTTTTTCAATTTCTTCCAACTTTGAGTGATGTTGTCACATTTAGCTACTTTGTTGTTTAAATACCACATCGTACCATGATATCATTGACCTCTGCAAGGTCATTGCAGGTTACTGCTGCTTTGAATTTTAATCTTGCTTGTGTGTAAAAGGGTTGGTTTTTGCAAATTATTAACATGCTGCATGGCTAATTTATGCTTGTCTTTCCATTCTTGTCTAGTAACAGAAGCTCAGTCAACTAAATCTTTGAATTGATCAAGTTTAAAAGTATGTAAGTTTCAAATGTGACTATGACTTTTTAATTCTATCTTTAGTAATAGAGAATATATTTATATTAGCAAGTTAGTAATTTGATGAATTATTAATTTATACTTTGCTTCCTTCTTGCATCATTTCAGCAGAATGTTATTTAAATGCTATATATGCAATTTCAGAGCATATAAGTCTACCATGCTGTCGTTTTTGTTGATATTAAGTATACATTGTCTATGAAATGCAGTGTCTGTAATATGTTGTCAGAGAATAAGTATGGGCTACTGTATTAGCTTCTTAGTCACTTTTGCTATTCTATGCTTTGCTCTGGAGAGTCTGCCTCGGATGCATGAGATCATAGTTTTATACTCTGGCCAAGTCATACCAAACTCACTAGGCACTCAGCATTATGAGGTTAGTGTTAGGACTCCTCATCCTAGTGTCAGGATAATGTGACTGGATTGGACATGATGCTACATGCCTGCGACATGATGCCCCAACACTCGAAATTACTATAAACTGCCACACTGAAGTCATTGTAGCAATATTATTGATTTTTTTTTTTAAAGCAATGTTGAAAATCCAAATCACACACACTGGAGAAATGTTTCAAGAGAAATATTTACTAAATGCATAAAACGCACATTCAAAGCAATAGTCCTTTTGTCATTGAAAAGATGGCATAATTCAAGAAAGGCAACCAATAGTTCATTGTTGTCAATACCGACTCGGTGGAGAGTATTTCCCAATTTTAGGCAGCATCCTCCTGTAAGCCCCTGTCACATCAGTGCTACGAGCCTGTAAGCCCATGTCTCATCAGTGCTATGAGCCTTTTGTTGCCACATCAACAAAGTGACACAGTGCTATGAACCTATAAGAAGCAAGCTCAGATTTTGACTACCCCAGGAACATGTTTTTTTTTTTTATAAAGATGAATTTAAACATCATACTAACAAGATGTTCATAAAAAATGAACCTTAAGTGCTTTATATATATGCTTTTCACTTTAGGATTTCTTTGCCATTCAAGAACAAAAATATTTGAATGGATAGATCTGTTATATGTACATGTATCCTTCCAAACAGTGTATTTTCTGAGACCCATTCTTATTCCATTCCAAACATTTATGTTTAACATACATATCATTGTATAATGCACAGATAGCTGTGAACACTAAATGTGTTGCAGAATAAACTGAGAGATAACCAAAACTCTTTAAGCAGCAAATATTAATCTTGCAATTAGTGCAATATTCAGCATCTCTATCACCACCTTGTTAATCTCCTTGAGAAATCTTCTCATTTTTCTATGTAAATGAAATAAGTGCCTCCTATCATACCATATGACATTTTATACAGATGGTTCTATAGATAGAGACCAAGTTGCAGGTGCTATTATACCGATATAATTCTTTTTCAGAGTAGTGAGTATACATTAGTCTGACATGCAATTGTCAGATAAACAACAGATCATAAAACCTGTGGTGTTTTGTCTTAAGAACATTGATCACACTTGAAACAAAATCCTTTTGATGGTTAATCATTAGAAATGAGTGCCTTCTATTTTCAAACACACCTGTCAGAGAAAACTCCCTAATTATTTCATTACCAATTAACAACTTCATACATTAAAATCTGTGACATGCATCAAAACAGTCTTTGAGATGCCAGTTGCTAAGAGTCAGCAAGCAGACAAACTGTTCAATTCTACGTTTGAGCATGAAAATCATTGAATCTTTGATATTAGGATCAAAATGGTACAAATAAATTAAAATATAAATATGTATTCCTTATTTGTCAAAACGAGCTTTCTCTAGTAAATATTCAATTCTGTGTGCACAGTTAAAAGCAAGCCTGACTTTGACATTGACTATAAAATGAAAATGATATGTGATAAAAGAAACTGGCCAGTTATGTAATAATAGAAGAATGCATTACATATAAACATGAAACAGTAGGGCTGATATATGTGGCAAGATCACAGGGTATAAAACTTGCAGAACATAAAGCATTAGGAATGAAACATGGCCCATTTCTCTCTCTACTTCATCGCTCTCTCTAAATTGTTTAAACTTGCCTGAGGTCAGGTACTTTAGAAACTGCTTAAAGCTTTTGTTGTTGCAATTGTGTGTATCTTTACATGTTTAGAACTTCACTTAAAATTGGTACTATGTTGTCATATTGTTCAGACATTCCATGAAGACCTTACATATGCAAAACATTTGAAAAAATATTTGCACATTTTCTTTATTGCAGCCATGTTGGATGTCACCAAACAGAAAGATCTTAGTGGCTTCTACAGATACATTCTGAACGAAACAGTAGGGGAGAAAAATACACAGAAGGACATAGTGCCTGTAAAGCAAGAGTAAGTGGTTATGTTTCTGGCTTTTGTAATCTCATCTTCAGACAGAAGTATGAAATTTTTTATTTTGTTTAATCAATCCCATTTGTCTGTTATCTATACATCCAGTCATCCCAGAAAGCTTGTTTGCATGATTACACTAAAACATTTAAACATATACAAATGAGACTTGTTTCCATCTTATCTTTTGGCTAAGATCATTTCAGTGCAGACCTTGTTTTACAGTTATGTATAGATGACATGACTGCAATTTTACATAATATGAATGATTTATATATTTAGAGATACTGCCAGGCCAGGTGATTTGGGTTTCTTGCAACAAAGATTGCTAGTCACACAAATTCTCAAAACATATGAGGGAAAAGTCATGCCAAAAATTATTTGCAATTCTTGCAGTTTATTTTACCCAGTGCACACAGGGTTTTTTGTTTCTATTTCTTTTGAAGACAAATTGTTGTAAAGATAATGGTAGGGCAAATTAAGTCATGGTTGTTCATTTTGTAGGGGTTATCAGTCAAGCGATACTGAGGTAGATTTTGTGGTTGAATCCAAGTATCTGTATGACTGAGATTTGCTGCAGTTATTGCAGAAATTCCAGGTTTCCAGTTTAATTGTTTCTGAGGTGTATAACAAACTGATCCATTAACCAGCCATAACATAACTGTATTGAGCTTGAGAAGCATTGAGTTTTATGAATGTTGAAATTGAAGATAACTAATCTCTCTTTATGGTAAGATCATCTGCTGCAGTCAATTCTGTTGAGTGAAAGTTCTCAAAATCTTACATGAACTAAAGTCTTTGCACAAGCCACCAACACGGAAATAGTAGGCACCTCATCCACAGCACATAGAACCAGAGGAAAAAGAGAAGAAAAGGAACTGTAATTCCAAGATACATAACTGATTACCTACAACTGGTTAATGGAAAGAACCAAAAATGAGATGTGCTCTTTGTCAAGAATATAAGGAAGAATGCAGCCTTGCAACAAATGCATTCGTATAACAGAATATCCTAAACACAACATGGGCAAGTTGCGGAAAATTATGCTTGAATATCATGATGAGCATTTCTTGGATTGCAGTGGTTTGCCCATTACAAACAGCAGATTGTGAATGCGGATTTAGTTCATAAAATAGAATTTACACTGTTCTTAACAACAGCAACTAATCAGATACAAGGGGGTCTTATAGACCCTTTCCAATTTTAAGGGACTTTAAAGAAGTGGGGTGATAAGAAGCATATAAGAATATATACCAGCTTAGTAACTAAATTGTGTATGGCGATACTGTATGTAATTGTTGTCAGAAGTGATAAAAGGTTATTAAATGCTCGTCTTAAATTGAGTTTGCATATACCTTGTAATAATAAGGCAGTCACCCATCAGCTGCCATTTTGTCCCCCTTGATTCATCTCCTCTGGAGGTAGGTGTGGGAGATTTCCCATGTAAAACTCCTGGTAGCATATCCTTATATTTTTTTGATAAGTTTGTTTCACCTTTTGGAAGTGGACTCTTTTAGTGCAAACCTTGTTAGTATGATTGTGCAAAACACCCGTGACCTAAGGAAGTTATATTCTGTGTTCACATTTCTATAAACACGAAGATACCTACACAGACTTTTACACCATTTTATTAAGTTTTAGAATTTTATCAGTTTTTATGACCAGTGAATTTGTTTGGGGTGATACCTTATTAACTTGTTTAGGCAGAAGCCATTTAACAAATGAGGTTTATTTTGCACATTTTTTTGCAAATGTAAATGACTGGTTAGATTTTTTTGCAATTTGAAATGATTTTTGTTCTCTGCCTTATGCTGGTATAAAGACCTTATTGTCTTGGAAAATTCTGATACAGATGAAGACATAAAAAGAAATAGAGAAACATTGAAAAAATAGGTAGTCGCTGATATTGCTTCAGAAAATATTGTATTGGCTCAGATTTCTTGGCCATCTGCTCTTGCTGGGTTCTTAAAATCTTTTTAAGGTCTTTGACACTTTGGGAAGAATGAGGTAGCATTTTCAAGGCTTTGAAAGTTTGGGAAAATTGATCTGATTATCCTAAGGTCTTTAAAAGTCTTTGAAAATTGAAATCCAAACATTTTAATTTCTTTCCATAATCACAACGGTTGCTTCTCTTTCCAAAATGATTGAAGAGAAAAAACAGCAACTATAATAATGCATTTAAAGCAGTGCTGATACCTGCTAAAAGAACAAATTATTTTGTATTAAATCTGATGCATAAGTTACATATTTCTGAAATAACAATGAATTTTAACCAATCTTCCAGATCATTATAAGCAATTTTAGGAAATTCATTATGGTTTGAATTTCTTCATTCAACAACATTGTAGTATTTTGCATTCATTGTTTTCTCATATAACATAACTTGTATACAAAATGTTAGTGAAAATAGGTGTTGGAAATCTTTTTTTGTGATCTTTGAAAGTTTGGAAAAAGTCTTTGAATTTTTGATCATTCAAATTTCTATATGAACCGAGTCTTAAATTAAAATCCTTCCAAATAAATCTAAGCATGATCTTCTACTAGAGTACATATTAAATTGTTACAGTTCTAATAAAAAAATGTTAATATAAAGGTTCAAGATTTAAAATTCTTGGTCAGTGTTTTTATATGAACTGTACTCTCACAAAGAGTCCAAGAGTTTCATCAGAAAGTTTTATTGAGTTCATATCATTAGTCAGTGCACATAACAAGAATGTGTTTTTGGTAGAGAGGACTTTTCATCTTTTGTGTGCCTATCTCCAGCTAAGGAAAAAAATACTAAGTAAACTAAATTTCAATTTAATGTAAGCCCCTTTCTTTCCATGTAGTGTCTGATCATTAACAGAACTGACAAAACAGTTATGTTTACTCCAGTTGTTGTAGGGTTTAACGACATTTTTCAGCACAAGATATGCTATACATGGCAGCTAGTATTATTGGTGAAGGAAGAACCCTGGAAAACCCCAGGAAAGAACTACAGATGCACGAAAAGCTACTTGAAAGCTTTCTCACATACTCACTTTGGCCAAATCTGAGACTGAAACCCACACAGAGGTGAGTTGACAGTGATCCAAAATAGAAATTGCCTTAAACCACTCGGGGCCCCGGTTTACTCAGGTAGAGTTATGCCTTCTTGTTTTGATGTTTAATGTGTAGACCACAGCTTTCAATTTCATGTTCTTAAACTTGGCAGACATTATTGACACACAGTAATATGCACATATCATTCTATTGTCTGATGCAGTTTTTCAGAATTATGTCACTTTTTGGTGACTGCCCTGGTGTCCTAGTGGTTAGAACATCTGCCTCAGATGCTATCACGGGTTTGAAGCCCAGCTGAGGTATACCAAACACTTATAAAAACAGTACTAACAACTGCCTTGCTTAGTGCTCAGCATTAAGAGGTTAGAGTTAAGGACTGGTCAGCATGTAATCAGGTGGGACATCATGTTACATGTCTGCGACATGATGCGTATTGCTAGACATCAATATAACGTGCAACACTGCAGACATTATAGTAATGTGACTGAAATCCAAATCACATAAACACTTTTTGGGATTGAATTGTATACACAGTTTATGCAACTTGTTCTTTAGCTTATAATGAAGTGCATAGAAGTTTGGAGGACATATTGACTTGTGATCAGCATTGCATAACATAATGTAAATATAATATTATGGATCATTTTATGTGTATAACAAGATTTTGACATCAGGTGAAGATGTGCACATGGTTCATTTGTCATGCTGATTGTTTATCAAGAGATATGACCCGTTATTGTTTTTAGCTGCACAGGCCATATACCAGAATGTCATCCGTCTGACTGTCAGTCTGTCCATTGGCATAAGTTTATTGTTGAAACTCTTCATAAGCTACTTACTTGTAGTATTGCACACACATTCTTTGCACAGTCGTGTTTGTCCTAATTGAAAATGTGTTGGTCTGACAGCCAATATGTCCATCACAGTTTCCATCTTGAAAATCTTTTTGTCAATACTCGTTCTGCACAAATGGTCATAGCAACATAAATTTGTATCTAAAACACCTTGTATGATGTCTAGTTGGTCCTATTAATGTTTAATGTCACCACAGCAACTATCCTGAAATGAAAATGCAGCTGATCTGATGTCCAGTAGGACCACCAAAAAAGCCATCTTGAAAATCTTGTTTTTGCTACTTCTGAATGGATGGGGATATTAAAATCTGGTTTCCACTGAAAGGCTTTTTATGATTTAGTTGATCCTACATGAAAATGGTGTCAATTTGACATTCAATGTGGCCACTATAGCAGCATCTTTAAGATTTCAGTATAGCTACTCATCATAAAAATAAAGTAATATTGCCATGGAGTTTCACCAGAAAATGTCTTATGCTGTCTAGTTGGCCCTAAATGAAAAGGTGCATCTTGTTCATACAATATGGCTGTTACAGTGGCCATCTTGAAAATCTAATACTGCTACTCCTGAAGGGATGGTCATATCAACTTGTATTTTACAAATTAACTTCTTATATCTGCTTGGTCCTAAATGAAAATGGTAATGCTCTAATATCCAGTATGACCATCGCAATTTTGTTTTCAAAATCATTTCATCCTTCTCCTGAATAAAACTTCCAAGTAGCAAGAATTTTGCACTGATTCGGAACTTCTTATGAAGTCTGGTGTGCCATAAATAATAATTATACCAATTAAACTTAAGGTATAGCTTTCACAATGGCCATCTTGAAAATCTTGTTATAGCTACTTTTAGATGGCTGGTCATATCAATATTGAGCTTTCACCAGATTTCATCATGACATCATATGATGTCATGTTGGTACTAAATTGAAACTACTAATATGTTCTCCAATATGCCCACCTGTCAGCCATCTTGAATTTGTTATTGTTACTTCTCCAAAACTAAAATACATAGAAACATGAGGTTTTGCTGGAAGACTTGATGATCCTAAATGAAAACAATGACAATCTGATATCCATAGCAGCTAATTTGAACATTTTATTTTTGATGAAGAATGTTTGAGAAGGTTTCAACAATCAGCTGTTAAATGGAAGAAATGGTTATATCTTGATATCCTTTAAAATACCTTTTTGCCCATATAAATACCTTTTGGCCCATAGTTCTTTCAATGCTTTTGATAAATTGCTTCAAGCCTGGGCAGAAACAAACTGAAATCAGATGAAAATGTCTTGCAAATGAGCTCTGATGTAAGAATTATTCCATTATGGTTTCAGTTGTTTTTAAATGTTGTTTTGTTTTCTCCATCTTTGAACAAATCATTCTGCCAAAATTACTATTTTTGATTTAATCGATTAAAGAGGCAAGTTTTTTCAAATTGATTGTTTTCTTTTCAGAGAACTGTCTCCACCACCAGAAGACAAAAGCAAGCAGCATAAATCAAGTGGATCAGGATCAGAAGAAAAAACAAAAAAAACAAGATCCAAGTCACAAGAGAGACAAACGGATGATAGACACACAAATGTTACAGTGGATAAACAGAAGGAAAGACACTCTGGTGATAAGAAGGAAAGACATTCTAATGATAGACAAGAAAGGATGCAGTCAAGATCAAGATCTCAAGAGAGGCAAAAAAGATCAGATTCTAGAGAAAGGTACAGAAAATCAAGATCTAGGGAAAGACATAGGTCAAAGTCAAGAGATAGGTTAACAAATTCAGGGTCGAAGAAAACAGTAAAACATTCTAAACAATGTTCGAAAGAAAGAGAAAGATCAAGGTCTGAAGAAAGAGCTAGGAATAAATCTTCATCCCCTTTACCATTGAAAACAAATAATTCCAGTAAGAAACACAAAAATGAAGAGGTAATTGAAACCAGAGACAGGAAACATTTGAGGTCCGAGGAAGCGGAAGAAAAAGATGATGAAGAGATTGAAAAACAAGAGAAAGAGCAACCACATTCTAAGTATGCACGTCATACTACACAAGGTGAAATCAAAGATGCTAGAGCAAGATACCTGGCCAGAAAGATTGCTAGAGAGAGAGCAAAACCTGTTGTGGAGGAGGAAGATGATTGATGCATTAGTATGTGTTTATCTCATTGGTTATGTTGGGTTTAAGAGCTGTTAAGGTATTGTATTGATCTGTACATTACCATATGTACTCACCGAAAAGTCAGCTCCTAATGGAAACTGCATATTTCCAGATCACACATTAAAAACAAAATGATCAATGCAATGTGATGCCACATAATATGCTGGCAGATCTCGGTCTATACAGTTTGTTAGGATTAATATGTGGAGCAAACAACATAGATCCTGAACTGCCAGACCATTATGAGACAACATATCATGGTCTATGGTGTTTGCAATTAGACGTAATTTGTAGGTGAGTATATATGGTGTGTATATTGTGACATCATTGTAATTTTACCTCCATAGTCCACCCAGATTGTTTAGTATGGTCAGTTGTTTAATTATCTGGTGTTTTATGGCACAGCAACACAAGGAGGTTATATTGTACTGAGGCTGTTGAAAGAATGTTCCTTGCCCATGTTAGCTGACCATCACTGATCCTTTGATAGGATTCAAACATGTACCCTTTCAATCATGTGTCTGACACTAACCACTGCGTTTGCATGGCTCCTGCCACTTTAGTTGTCTCTTGCAGCATGATGGAGAATGCAACAGGCCTTTTCTACATTCTTTAATTGGAATTGTATAGTTTTTGGGGGATGGTTTACTTTTTGTGGTAGTCACATTTTCAAGTGAAAATATTGGTAAGTGATGATAAAATATTTTAGATGGTTAGTTATTGTAAAATTGTTTTGATTGGTAAGTGATGGTAAAATTGTTTTGATTGGTAAAGAATGGTAAATTTGTTTGGTAAGTAATTCTAAAATGGTTTGATTTCATAAGAGATGGTAAAATTGTTTTGATTGGTAATTTATGGTTAAAGAGGTTTTATTGTATCTAAACTCACTGCTGTATGTAATAAGAATGTAAAATAAATTTTTATGATCCATCCTTTTCATTTAAGCAGAGATAATTTTATCATAATTGATAACATGATTGTTCCAGTTCTAAATTCTCATATATTTTAGAACATTTTTTTGTTAATGATGTAAGTTTTCTATTCCACACACAAGGTATACATGTTTTCACAAATGGTATATACATGTACTATATTTATCACATAGCATGTATAGTTTACTTATAGTATGTGCAATTTCATATTTTTGATATTACCACATGTTAAAAGACCACTTTATGTGGTCCAAATATGCCCATGAAATTATTGTGCAGGTTCCTCTTTACTAATTGGCTTGGATCATGGGAAATGCTTTTTATCCCACCTTCTAGAATGTTTGGTTTTGAATGAACATTTTTGGTGGCCATTTTGAAACTTGACTTGCGAAAAAAAAATCAGGAAAAATTATCTCTGCTGTCTGAATAGGGATTTGTTTATATCATGTATAACTGTATCATAATGAGAAAAATGGCATAAAACTACAAGACAAGAACAACAATAAGAAGTAAAACTAAGGGTATTGCTTATTTGATTGGGGGGGGGGTTCTGGGTAGGAAGTGATATATCTGTAACATAGATATTGAATCTACTGTATATACAAGCATGGTTTAAATGTTAACTTACAGAAGTAAATAAACTCACCTATGTTCACAGAAGAATTTGAACATTAATTGGTCTCCTAAATGACAGAACTTTATCCAACAGCAGCATCTTTACGCAATATATATATAAATATGGGATGCAAATCAGACTCAAAAAGAAATTTATTTAGTTTTCTGTACATTTATTGTTCCAGTCAAATACTGCAAATATCCGGTCACAAATGCATTGCAGTAAATGTGTGAATTTCTGCATCCAGTAATCCTATTTCACATGAAAATTGCAACAATGTAATATTTAGTTCTGAAAATGACATTCTAGAGTAAACATGTACCCTAGGCCTACTGTTTACCGTATCAAACAATATGGCATCACATCACATTGATAATTTTGTTTTGAAAAATGATTTTCTTATAAAATGTTCTGTTTATTCGGATGGAGGTTTTTTCTTTGATTTATAGTTTGTAAAAAAATGTAAAATCTACTTAGTTCAACTTTGTTTGGGGCTATATTTTATGCACAACAAATGAAAGATGCATCATCTGTCAGAACGAACATTATTTGTTCTTCTATCTATATAATTTCTACTGAAATAAAATCTGTGAGAAAAAGAAACTCATTAGGGTAATGATTTAATATTAAAATTATGAATCTCTCTGAATATTGTCCTGCTTTTTGTCACCAAGGCTCGCAAAAGCTAGACATTATTCAACTTGTTGAATAAATTCAAAATTAAATTATTTGAGATCCCTGTATACGAATCAATGAAGTCCAGGAGCAAACCACAGATGCAGATCAGCAGGTGCATTATGAGGTTTGTTATGAGTAGTCTGTAAAACAAAGAATATAGACCCTGATATATTGGCACATTCAGCAATAACATATCAAGATCAGTGTTATTTGCAACAATTGGTCTTGTATGTATGCAAGTACATTTGGTAAGCACATTTAACCAGACTCACTAGATACATGAAGCTTGATAGTAATTTTTTTTAAATTAATGTCTAGATTAGCTGAAAGATTTTCAGGCCAAATCCACAAACTTATTTTTCATGTTTTTAAAAAAATCTAGATTCAAACTTTATTCCAAAAATATTTGTTTAACAAAATTAAATAAAAACTCCTTTTGATAAACACATGTAGATGACTTAATTAAATTGTCATACCATTATAGGTATCTCCACAGTTTGATTATTTTATTTTTAAACTTAGATTTATTTGGTCTGTAGTGCTTTTACAAACACAAATCAGTTTGTTTTGTCTTTATGTACCCAATTTTAGCTGTCTAGCTTCTTTGTAGGTGACAGATGTGAAACTTGCCAAACTTTTGCAGATCTGAAGGTGTCTGTAAGTTATTTAAATTGACCAAACAATTTTGAACAAATGACAGGACAACAAAATCTGGACCTTTAAATCAGGAACTTTTTGTATCACACTCTGACAAAGTCTTTATCACAGAACAACTAAAGTCTGGAGTTTAAAATCATGGACTTCCACACTATCATATTCTGTCAAACTAAAATCTGGACTTTAATATCAGGGAATTACAGTATCACACTCTGACAAAGTTTCTATCACTGGACAACTAAAATCAGGACCTACAGTATCACACTCCGACACATTTTTCTTATTCTTCACTTTGAAGGATATTTTCTTTTCTTAAGTACCATTGTCACAGATTGGTATTATTTGTCATTGCAGGGGGGGGGGGGGGTGCATTCAAAACAAATCCAATCTGGTTTTATGTTTCTGGTTGTGAATGATAGTACATCATCTGTGCAATATAAAACCTTTCCTGAAGAATAGGCAGATGTGTACATTTATTCTGTAAGGGGAGAACACGCAGAAAGTAGCATACAATATACCTTTTATTGGATTTGTATCAGCAGCCATGGCCCTGTGTGGCTGAGGCGTCTGAAGTGCTCACCTTTACTGATCACTGCCATCTCACCTGTGTCTGCATGGGTTAGAGTCTCAGGCTTGTCCAATGTAGGTATGTGAGATAGCTTGCTAGTAGCTTCCCATAGGTCAGTGGTTCTTATTGTGTGTTTTCCAGTGTCTCCCTCCTCATATTATACCGGCCATTATGTGTAGCCTATCTTGCACTTAGAAATGGAGCTTAACCCCAATACAACAAAATTATCAGTGATCATCATCTTTTTCATTATATGTATTTGCCAAGGTTATTTGCTGTTTCTAAAACTATTTCACTTTTTTTGTTTCACTTGTTGAGTACTTTCTCTTCTCGATTCCATGGACCTGACATATGGTTTCGGAAGTACTCATTATCACTATACACACACAGTCCAGGGTTCACTCCATCATCGACCTAAGCATACTCATTGCCACATTTGTACTGTTCTATATAAACATAACTTAACAATTTCATTGACTTCTATGCTGACTTGATTATAGATATTATATAAATTACCTTTGTAAGTAAATACATTTGATTATTGTCTTTGTGTCTTGAACTAAATAAATGTTATGCTGTTGCTTTGAAAGATAGCTGTGTATGTCCCATGCACATTTTTTAATATTGTTCTCATCAGCTACTTTCATGTTGTCTGAGTGGATTTCCATTGAATAAAAAAGTTCTGTTTGTTTCTAGCCAAGAATCAAGTAATACATGTCTTCATTTTGTTGTAACTGTAAACATGTCAGCAATCTGTGTTTCTTTATCATGTATTGAATATTTGTAATTATAGACATTTATGTTAATCTAAAAGCAATATTTTACTGTGATTTATCAAGTTCCTTTTGAAATTTGTTATCTCTGAACATGGATTGTCTTTCGGGAAATGTAACTTCAGTGACCTTTAAGTTGAAAAAAGTACATTTATTTGTCCAGAGTTGCTTCAGATAGATTTTTATTGTTTGGTTGGCATACGTAATCTCAAAGCAACTTTAGATATATTGTGCACTGTCTGGATTTCTGGTTTATATGGAAACTACAGTACAAAAGTTTGAGACTGTAAATCATTGAAGCTTGAAAATGTTGGAAGTAACACAAATCATATGGAAGCCAAGAAGTTGTAATTTAACCTTACTGTGCATTCAGATTTTTTCCCTCTGAAGTGAAATAATTAGATATTAAGCGAATAAAGGACTACAAATAATGCATTTGCATTTTATATTTGGCATTGTTATGTTCCATGTACCTACATAGTCGTTAAAATTACAGTCCACAAGTCTTTTCTAACCACTCATCTTTGGTTCATTTCCCTCAAAATCTGTTTAATAGTTGCTTATGAGATCTAGTAAGTTCATATAGTGTATTTGCATGGTCACCTTGATATTTGGTTACCCATGGTATATACTTAATACTTTACATTTAAATGCCACCACATGGTAGGAAGAGTAATGTCCATTTTGTCTGTCAATTCATCTATCTATCTGTTCACTATTTCATTATGCGCATTATCTTGAATGCTTCTCCATGTATGCCATTATCATTAAAAGGAGCCTTTTAATTTGAAATTTTAAAAGTTTAAAGATCAAGGTCACTGTAATGGAGAGAAGATTAATCATTTATGTATAATAACACAAGTTTCACATCACAGATCAAGACCTTTACCAAGCTTTATGGTTAGCTTGCACTTTGGGTTACATAAAAACTAATAAATATGATTTCAGAGGTAAGAAGTGAAGGTCATTGTAACAGAAAGAAGAAAAATGGTTTCTGCACTACAACTTAAATTCTACATAACAGACCTAGCTCAAAGGAGACAGGTTGTACACTACAATGTATAACTGTTCTAGAGTAAGTTCCTTGAATAAACTTTGTAGATGGATTGCATGTAGAGTGTTACAGAATCCTTTAAATTTGAGGTCCAAAAGTTAAAGGTCATATTTCATGCTAAATCAGAAGCAGACAAGGTCAGTGGGGGGGGGGGGAGCAGCTATGGTGGGACTAATGCATGCCCTCATAAAATCAAGTGCAAAGCAAGTTGTATATTTCCTCCGGTAAGATTTTTGTTTTACAGTTTGATTAGTAAAATTATACACTGGAAAAGCAAAAATGGTACATACAGTAACTTTTCTTACTGAACCTTTCCTCGGGATTTATTGCCATAGACCTCTTACCTACTTACCTACATGTGTATGTCCCACTTATGCTACTAGATCCACAACTGGAAATAATGGTTTGGGCACAGTAAATTTAGTTCCAGGCTGCATAACTGGTTGGTTAAAGATCTTCAGTGTCAAACATGGCTTACCAATCCCTATACTGTAACACAGAGGGGACTTTAAAAAATGGGCAGGAGTGGAAGTAATTTTTCACAGTGGGGTAGGCAGGAACGTAATTTGCAGTGGAGGGCATTTGCATCTGCTGTAAAATTGTTGTAGCCTGTATACAAAAATTAACAAGTCCGTTAAGTTTTGCCGCCCTTCCCCCCCAAAAAAAAATTTGAAATGATGCCCGGGGGGGGGGGGGTAGGTGTAGAAGTATTGTTTTTAACCGGGGGCAAGTATAGAATGTACTTTTTCACAGTTGGGTAGTTGTAGAAATACTGTTTTTAACAGGGGCCCCAAGTCACCTAGGGGTCTAAAGCACTCACTGTTCTGGATCACTGTAATCTCACCTGTCTGCAGTGGTTTGGGTTTTGGGTTTAGCCAATGCTGGTATGTGAGAAAGCATGCCAGTGTCCTCTCATGGGTCTGTGGTCCTTCCCAGGGTTCCTCCACCACCAGTTATATTGGTTGCCATGTATAGCCTATCATGTACTTTTTCACAGTGGGGCATGTGTATAAGTACTCTTGTTGACAGCGGGGCAGGTGTAGAATGTACTTTTTCACACTAGAGTGTTGTAGAATGTACTGTTTTTCACTGGAGTGGTGTAGAAAGTAGTTTTTCATAGTGGGTCAGGTGTAGTAGTGCAGGTGTAGAATGTACTGTTTTTTACAGTAAGGCAGTTGTAGAAAGTAGTGTTTTGCAGTACTTTTGTTTTATAAGCATTACTAATTCTCAAGTTTTTAAATAGGTAGTGATTCTCAATTATTACTGGAATCTAATATTTAGAAAACGTCATGATACTGTAATATTCTGGTCCAAAGCATAGACGTCTCTTTGACTGAAACTTGCCAGTAATTATGGCTGTGATGTGGAGCATACTTAGAAATTATGATGAACATTTGGTCCAAGATTGGATATTAACTGAGATTATTCTTGCACTTGAGAAAGAAATCTTTGGCTCAAACATTAATATTTATATAACCCATATATGGCCATGAATAGACTCAGATGTAATGCATAAAACCCAGACATAACACTATCCGAATTCTTGTGATATTTAGTTGGCCACAACCCACCTCACCCCCACAAGGTAGTATTTCTCAAATGTTTAACCACTCAGTTTTTTTTATTTGTAGAAAGACAAAGGATACAAAATAATTGCTAATGGACTATCCTTTTAATTCTTTAATACTTAAATCCGCACATTCGTCTGTCCGACCTTCCATACCAGGTTCGTCTCCAAACAACTCCTAATTACTATTGGATTTAGGTATAAAAAAAATGGCGTAACTTTATATTTAAGATTTACGGACGAGTTGGTTTGTCGGCTATTTTGGCGTCATTGGTAGAGTTAATGGCCGCAACAACTTTCTGTACCCCGCCCAACAACAAATGCGAGGAATGTCCGCAGAAACGGAGTCGGACCATTTGTATTTTCATTCATCTCTTTGTCACGGTTTTGTTTCAGAAGCATACATCGGGAGCTGTTTGAGATATTTGTATGAAACCTGTGTATTTGTATCCAATTAGTTGCCTAGAACGTTTTTATTATTATAGCTTATTAGTCAAAGAGAGAAGAGATTATGCAATGACCATACATCTGGCGCCTGTTACATTAGTGACATGTAGGCATTCAACTCCGACTATTTCAGTGACATGTGTCATTTTTTAATATTAGAATTTGATTATACCTAAATGGCAAGTATTCACTTCATTTGGATTCGTAAACACCCATATTCCTATGGAAGGTCATTATTTAGACGCCCCGAGAGGTGTATACCGCAATTCAGTGTTAAAGTACGTAAACATTTTGGACGAAATGCGCCTAAAGGTGCGATCCAGCACAATCCGTATTGAATGTCGCGCGCTGTGCTGTTACAATCAAAGTTACGCATATTGATAAACAAATCTGTACTACCTTCGATTGTGATTATTCCATTTTTCGCGCTCTTGTTTTGACCCAAGTTTAGTACATAGCCACCATTGTAAAAGTCCATAGTTATAGATAATTTTCGCCTTGAAGTTTCTTGGTAACAATTAAGGTGCAGATATTTCAATAATCATTATTGAATAGATTTTAGTTTAAGAAAATTGGTTTTAAATTTTAAAAGAACAATGTATATTTAATTTAAAACTAGTAAATGCGCATACATGACCCATGTAACTTGTACAATAGCAGTTGTTTGTTATCCCTGCTCTTCCAGAATTTCTTTGAAATAAGTAGTGCAGGAAGCTTGTCACACAGTTTCGTTCCGCTGTTTGGCTGGTCATAAAAATAGTGTCCTCTGACATTCGATTTTGACCAATGTATTCATCGTCATAATCTTATCTATCGAAACTCCTCCAGAACGTTGATCGGTATCGACATGTGGTTTTACTTAAAAACTGGTATGGTATATGATAAACATAATTCAAATTTGACATCCAACATGGTCGTCATAGCAGCCATATTAAAAATGTTTACGTCCCATTTAACAGATGGTCAGATGGACATGTGGTTTTCACCTAAACACTTGTTTATATTTGGTGCTCAGTAAACATAGTGCCAATATGACAATTTCACTACACGTAATTTGTGAAATATATATATATGGTTCTTTATTAAAATGATGCTGAACTAACCTCCATGACAGCCATTATGAAAGTTATGCGACTGCTCCAAAATGGATGGTGGTGTAGACCCTAAAACAATATCACTGTGTTTCTATTCCAATATGAAATAGTAATGATAGGACCTCTAACGTGGCAACCGTACCAGTTCCAAAAAATTGTATTTCTAATCCTTTGGAAGGAATCATCGGACTAACATTGGGGTTTCTCGTGCAATATTTAATTTGGTCCTAGATGAGAATAGTGCAGATCCGACCTCTATTTACTACATGGCCACGCTATTGTGAACAAGCGTGAAACTAGATCAACATGACTTTAGGGTCAAGTCAAAGGTTACTTCATACATTTTAATACTTCACTATGAACACATGTACATATACAAATGAAATATAACCCGACTTTATATTTCTTTATTTTAGCGCTACCATGCATGCACCACAAGAGCTTATGGGATGGTTCGACGTCTGTCCCTTCGTTCGTTAGCACAAGCTTATTATCGCTACTTCTCCAAAAGTACTTAAAAGGTAGCCATAAAACTCTGTATATTCACCCCAGAGCTTCGATGGTTCTCGTTGAAAATAGTGCAACATCGTTATCATGAAAACCATGTTGTATTTCTCCTGAATGGATGGTCACATCGGCATGAAGCTTTTCACTTGAAGACTTTTTTATATCACCATTTCATCTGAACGGAAGTCCTTTTACCAAAACACTTTGTATGATGTAAAGTTGGTCCGTAATGAAAATTGTTCCTCGCACATCCAATAAGCCAGCACAGTCGCCATTTTGAAGAATATTTTGGACTCCAGAATTGATGGTCATATCTACATAAGAATTTACCAAAATACTTCTTATGAATATTTTTCTTATCCTGTATGGAAATGGCTCCTCGCAGAAATAATATGGCTGCCACAGTGAACATTTTGGAGAAAATATAATAACTTTAGGGTTACTGTATCTGAGGACACTCCTTAGAGTGAGTATATCTGTATCATCTTATGTATTGAGATTAAAGAAATGAAAAGTTGGAAATGTCAGGAAAAAAAAGAGGAAGCGTGGCAACCCAACTATGTATTCTTTTTCTGAATAATCTAAACTACATGTTGTTGTTTGTTTTTTTTTTTGGGGGGGGGGGTGGCAAAAGTATTATTATGGTGTCTGGTTTGTCCTAAATGAAAATGGTGCCGATATCACATCCATTATGCCTGCCGCAGTGGCTAATTCGAAAATCGTGTTGTCAAAGATGGTATAAAAACATGTCAGTTAAAAGGAAGAATGACATTATCTTAAATGACTGGACAATTTTTTTCGGGTAGTAAGTAGAGAGTCAGTCCCATCTAAAGACTCTTGGTGACCAAAAACAATTATGGCATTCAGACTGTTTTTGAGAATTTATCTTCGATAATTTGTGATGGTGACAACCCACACAGTTTTTGATTGTATTTAAAAATTCCTTGAATTATGCCATTTTAACGGCATGGGTTTTCCAACAATTCTAACTATGGATCCCATGAAACCTTGCATGTTCGTATAAGTTGATAGTATCATAGACGAGTTCAATATTCATTTCATGGTATCGGGTTCGAGATCAAAGACTACAATAAAGATTTGTATATTGCACGTATCTATTACACCTGTTAATTCAAACATATATGAAATTATTTATTTTTGTTATATTGAAGTTTTTCCATATTTGAGAGGGTTTCAATACTCTGCAATTTAAATGACAATTTTAAAAAAAAGTGGGGAAAGAGACTACTCTCGAATTCCTACAGACTGTTTTTGGGCAATAGAGAGTTTGCCTTTGAAGGGACTCTTTGTCTTATTTTTGACTTTTCCAGATGTGATCGTTTCCGAAGAGTAACTCTGAAATTTGGGTGACGATATGTTTATGAAAGATGGTACAAAAGATTTACGATAGGCGGACAAAGATTATGACGCGTTTCGTAATGATGATGGAAATATTGTGGGATAACTAGTCGTTACAGCTCGTACATAAGTGTTAAGTACTACATTACTAAACTATTAGTGCATTTGTTGTCATCGCTGTCATTGCAGGTAGCGGAAGAGTGACTATGTACAGACGAAAGGAGAGAAAAATGGTATGGTTCCCAGAAGAGAAAGATAGTTCATTACTCACCTTTGATGTATAAGCAAATGTGACTGCAATCGCAAATGATGTATTGGCTATCAGCTGCCAGGGATATCGGAAACATAATATTTCCTGGCATAAACATGCAATGGTTATCATATTTTTCATTAAAGATAGCTTCAGGCGATGTTAATAATTGGAACTCAGTCGACGAAAAAAGCTATATAATACAATTAAAACCAGTTATTGTGATTAAATGCATACGTCAGATTTCCAGAGCCCATATCTCCACCAAACTGCGACGTAGTGTTACGGATCGAAGTCTTAATTTATCTAACAGAAAGAGGATAATCCAACAGCTTTAGTACAATCAACAAATAATTTCATTCATTAACAATTATTTTTTAAGAAACGCTGAATTTATTAAGTTCCTTTTAATCCTAAATGTCCTATCACAGGTCCAAAAGTATTGAATGTTCCGAATGAATTCCAAAATTCTTCAGTGTACCGATGTCACACAATTATACAATCCACAATGCTGAATGAGTTCCCGACCATTCCAAAGTAGTGTTTTAGTTCAGAAGGTGAATGAGTACTTTCTAAGTCCAATGAATAATTAAAATAAATAATTTCTGTCAAATTATATCTGAACACACCTTTAAATGATTCCACAGATTGATCGTACAAATAGAACGAATAATTGTCTTCCAAATCTCCTTTATAAATATCCCCACTTAATCTATGTAGAAACGGAATGTTCTGGAAAACTTAATCATTGATGTCCCTTTAATTCAAATTCTGGTAAACATCTTGCTTACTATTTAAAATTACGACAAAAGTCAGGTATGCAAAACTATCCTCAAGCCTCAATACCAATCATGCCAAAAGTCAGGTACACAATTTAGATTAATTACATGTAACAAAAGAAAGCAGCTCATCCTGCAACCCCTCTAAGAACTTGTAACCACACCATGCCATGTAATCCAAAATTGAATTTTCCGCCCTACCATGACATTTGGGTGTTGGAAGATTTTCCTGTTTTCTTGTATGAAGCATTGTTTTTTTTTTTTAAAAAAAAAAAACAAAAAAAAACGTGATATAAACATTCTCCATATTCAAGTATAAGTCGAGCCCAAATGCAACAATATAAACCCTGATCTACCGACATATTATGCAAGGGAATATCTGGATCTTTGTTAATCTGAGTTGGACCTGATATACACGAGTAAATACGGCAATTTAAATACCCATAATACATTACACACGTGATAAACATCGACTGAATAAAAACATTTTAGAAAACAAATCACGAAATGTTCTGAATGCCTTTATAATTGGACATCAAACATTTGATCGGAAATATACAGTTTTGGTTCAGGAGGTTCAGGGATGAAAGACAAACTGGGGTTATGCTTTTGTACGACACCTCTCTACTGTCATGGTGCTGAAATTGGGACTATATTTTGCAATGTTACAATTTAGTTTAAATGAATCAGGTGTTTGTTACGTTGTATACCCAGGAACCTAATCTCAAGTATGGTTTATTTGTGTCTTTTGTTGCACCTATAACGTTCCGTACCTTTCTGTGAAATATAGTATCAAAATCCTAGAACTTGAATTAGGAATACAACTTTTCAAATTGATTTTGTTTGTTTGTTTGTTTGATTGGGATTTTTAACGTAGCTTTAACAATTTTTCAGTCATATCGCTACGATGTCTGCAGTGAGGCAGTTTATAGTGATGTCTAGCACTGAGACATCATGCCGCAGACATGTAGCATGATGTCTCACTCAGTCACATTATCCTGACACCAGGCCGACCAGTCCTAACACTAACCTCTTAATGCTGAGCGTCAAGCGAGGCAGCTGTTAGTACCATTTTTGTAAGTCTTTGGTATGACTCGGCCGGGGATCGAACCGACGACCTCCCGCTTCCGGGGCGGACGCTCTAACCACTAGGCCACCGGAGCGGTTTTTTCAAATTGAGCCACAGGTCCTATCAAATAATGACTATTGGCAATTTCTGTTCAACGACAGCATACCAAATACTAAACTTATTTATAGCAGACGGCATCCTTAGGCCAGAAAGTTTAATAGTATTTTACATATTTCATTTTCATAAATATATATCGAACTAGATTTCCACTCATGCATTAGAAATTATCAGACTTGTCCATTGTACGACTTATTTCCATAGAAACTTAAACAAAGTAACATGGAAACATACTGCATAACAAGAGGCGAATCCTGGCCACTAACAGTTGTACGAGTCCATGGGTGTCTTAATAGTTTGGTCTCAGATTACGTTCAGGTCATTTATTACAGGAGGCTCTGCAACAGAAGCTTCATCTGCATGAGCACCTGAGCGGCGAGATTCCATTAAAGTAGGTGTTCTTGTAGTGTTTAACGCCATTTTTCAATACACGATAGTTTATACATGGCGGCCAGTATTAATGGTGGAGGAATAACCCCCCCCCCTCCCCCCGGCCCGAAAAGAACCACTGACACGTGAAGCTACTGGCATACCCAAATTGGCCGAATCTGAGACTCAAACACACGCAGACAGAGCTGAGATGACAGAGATGTGTAACAGAAAGCGCTTTAGACCACTCGGCCACTTGGGGCTCCCTCAACTAAAGTAAGTTTACGGGGAAACTGTCCTTTCATTGTCCACTTTTAAAGCGATCTGTACATATATATATATATATATATATATATATATATATATATATATATATATATATATATATATATATATATATATATATATATATATATATATTGAATGCTTCGTAATGTTTCTTAGTTGTATCATCAGATACGGTGGATGTTTAGTGCTAAATGTAGTGCTACCAGAGGTTTTGGTTTAATCTTTCACATTTTCGTATATTTTCCAAACGATCGATTCTCAAATTACTAAGCATATGACTCATTATATAGCTTTTTGGTTAGAGTCACACGTTTTATAGCAATGGGTTGATCGTGGTCCCAACATGAATGCTGTGACCATGTTTCTATTATATCAGTGTTATCTCAAAGTTGGAGATACGTGATTCACTTTTGTAACCATGATCATAGAAACGTGCATTACAGTTGCATTTATAGATTTTTTAAAAAAAACATTTTAGTTTGTAAAACCCCTTAATGTATTTCCTTCATACTGTGATGAATCATTATGAAGCTAGAACCATCCATTCTGCGACATGCTCGCTCAAGCTTTGACATTGTGGTCAAGGCCACATATTTTTTTCAGCAATGTTCCAATCATGGGTCCGACCTTCTTGTTCTTGTCATGCCCACATTTGTGGGAACTGAGACAATGAAGTCACCTTTTCAAAGACGGAAGCTTCCCTCTACGACTTAAAGGTACTGGTTAAAGCTGATTGTATGCAACATTCCCTAAGCCACTTGGTATATTCACATCATGCTGGAAAAAAAATCATTACAAAGCTACGATAATTCATTCTACAATATGTTGATTCAAACCTTTAACCTTGGAATCGAGGTTCTTGTGTAAAAATTTTCATTTGCTTATAGATCCTAAACCACTTAGGTGTTATAAGTCCTATATAAGATAAGACAAATTATTCGGTGATATACTCTCTAGCTCATTTCAGCTTCTGTTAAGGTTTTATTCTTATATATATTGTGTTAAGATTTTGTATTAATATTTTTGCTTATATTTTCGAAACACCTTAAGAAATTTTCATCAAGTTTGGGATGCAACATTGTGAAGCAAAGCCAATGCATTATGCGACCTTAACATGTCTCAGGCGCCATGGTTACAGCAAATAAAATGTGTTTTGTTTCTTTCATTGGCGTATACTTCCTAAAACAAACTCTTCGTTAATTTAACAAAAATAGTTTATTCGCTGATCATTTCCTCTTGCCCGTTTTGCCTAGTCATACAACATTTGCAAAATGGCTTGCAATTAAAGTTTTTTTTAAAAAAAATATTATCTTATAATTGATAAGTCCCTTGTTTGTTGTTCGGGGTAATATTTAGGGGCGGGTGGGATACATTTCGGAGCAATCATTATGAACTAGGAGGTCAAGGTTACACGTTTTACAGGAATTGGCTTGCTTCTCAAATATAAAGGCATACTTGATTTTTAACAATTTGAAACGTTTATCCATACCATCTTAAATTCTTTCGATCTGGGCTACTAATCCGTTGATAATACAAGTTACCTTTAACCTTTATAACACTATATATATATATATATATATATATATATATATATATATATATATATATATATATATATATATATATATATATATATATATATTGTGTGTGTGTGTGTGTGTGTGTGTGTGTGTCTATTGCACACCAAATAATATAAGGCCAATGATCTACGTTCAAGATTATTTTTTTAAAACATTCTTGAAAAATGCCATGGTCCTAATTCCTATACTTTTTTTAATACATATGTTTCACCAACGACAAAGCGGGTCTATCAATGGATGAACGTGTGTAGCACACCAACACTGTTACCTATTTATAGGATTATTTAAAGTATATCAAGATGTTAACCCCTTTTCCTATCCGCTTTGTATGGTATATACTACTTTACCTATTGACATTAAGCATACAATATTTATGCACCTTAGACACACGTGTATGTTGCACAAAACTGAGATACTGTGATCTATTTTCCATGATTATTTTGACATTTTGTTTTAAAATTTATTTGTATTTACTGTATAATTGCATATACCCCCCCCCCCCAACCCAGATTAATGAAGACTATTTGGATATTTTTTTTTAAAAAAGTGTTTCACATTAAATTATATCATTGTTAAACTGCAACCTACTTTTCAGCATTTATTAAACATTTATACAAATCGTGTCAGAACTTCAAGTTCAATGCCTTGTACATATTGCCACCAAACGTAAAATACATATATCTGCATAATGGGCTGCAAATATATCACACACCAAGTTGTAATTTTCTTTGCCTAAAACTTGTGTTCGGACTCATGACATCATGTCCTTGTCACCAAACCTACATCGAGAAGGCATCTTGGGATAAACATGTCACATATCAAACAACACGTTATACTGAGCATTGCTTAAAACTCGTGTCCAGCAGCTATATTTTTTACTTTTACTGAATGCCTTCCTCTAAACGTTTATCTGGAGGTGTCTTACAGAACACGTGGTTTCATGTCCACTGATTTAATCTGGTTGTTATTTGTTTTATACAATTACACTCATTGGCAGTCATATTATTCGATTATTTAATTAACTAAAAGTCAACAATTTTACCGAATTCGTCCTGTGAAAATCTATATATAGTATTGACACATAGAAGTACATCAGAGAATTAGAATTCATTCAATAAAACAATTACTGACATTTGATTTCAATTGATTTATAACCCCTGCCTTCCCCCGCGCAAAAAAAAAATCTACACATATGCATGCGATCATGGTGAATATTATAATAATACTAATGAGGACCTTGTATAGCGCCTAATCTTTAGAAACTCTAAGCGCATTACACCATCTATAATGATATGACCACACTATATAAAAACAAATGACAAAAACAATGAAATTGAAAAACATAAAAACATGCTGAAAACATATAAGACACAAAACATTATTAGGTCTCGAAGTTTGTCCCTGCAGTCAAAAAAGGTGAGTTTTAAGAGCACTCATAAAAGAGTCCACTGTGTCTTTGTGTCTAATTTCAATGGTCAATTCGTTCAACATCGCCGGGCCCTGGTATGCAAAAGAACGTTGTCCATATGGCTTCGATTTCTTAGTGGGAACAATGAGTATACGATTGTGAGAAGAAGAGCGTAAGTATCTTGCTGGTGTATACACATGGGTGAGGCTGGATAGGTATGTTGGACTGGATTCTGTCAGTGAAATATAGCACAGAGAACACGTTTTGTGTTTGATTCTTTATCGAATTGATAGCCAATGTAGGGTACAGAGCAGTAGTGAGGTGTACTCTGATCGAGGTACTCTAACGATGATCCGTGCAGCTGTGTTTTGAACTTTTTGAAGTTTCTGGAGTAAATATTGTGACGAACCAGACAGAATTGGGTAACAATAGTCCAGTCTTCAAAGTACTAATGAACACACATGTGTTTTAGTGGCATCAACTTAAAGATATTTACGAATGGAACTGATGCGTCTCAGTTCAAGATATGCAGCCTTGCATATGTTCATGACATGTTAGTGCAACGTGAGAGTACTGTCTAGAGTAACAACTAGGTTTCATACTAACTGTGAGAATTTAATGTTGGTGTTGCTGATATTTATTGTCTGCGGTAAAGGATGTGAATGAGAAAGTGTTTGTGTTATGATCAGAATAGCCTCAGTTTTATCATCATTCATCTGCAGCTTGTTACATGTCATCCATGATTTCACATCGGAAATGCACCTCTCTACTCCATGGATTGTATCATCAACTTCAGTTGGGTGGCTAGATTTGTATAGTTGGGTGTCATCAGCGTACAATTGGTGAGACATTGGGTGATGATCTATGACACTTGACAGCGGCTGAGGGTATAGAATGAAGAAAACAGGTTTAAGAACAGACCCCTGTGGAACACCACAGTATACGTCAACTGGGCTGGAATGTATTCCATTTGCAAATTTAATTTGTGTCATGTTGACTGAGTAGTGTTTGAACCACTGTAAAGCTACATTCTGATTGCCAAATACATGCAGGAGACGGTGAAATAATATATCATGGTCTATCATGAATGTCACTGTCCTGAGTCTGACAGAGTCTCTAATTATTCTACTTTTCACACTGTTTTGTTAAATTGCATGAAATGTTGCTAAACCGCGTGTTATTATATCTCCGTTTTAGAGTCCTATCTTGCACTAGCAAAAACTTATTGTTTTATCTCAGTTTAGCGTCCTATCTCGCCGCACTGGCTAAAACATTTTATTATATCTCAATTTTAGATTCCAGTCTCGCATTGGCTAAAACTTGAGCTATTATGTCATTGTTTTAGTATTTCATAGTGTGTCTGTTTTGGTAGATAACTAATGGAAGCCATTGAAACAGCATGCAGCTGGTATAAAGTGGTTGTATCAGATAAATGGACATTGGTCACTCTAGAGCGTATTGTTATTGTTGGGTTTTGGATTATCGATAATTGCGTTTTGGGCCCACAAAATGGGGTGTTTGATAATATGTATGGGGTGTTGCATAGTAGATAAGCGTGTATTGATCACTACATGTTTTTGTTGACCCCTTAGTGTTGGTTTTGGATAGTATACAGCTGGATATATGTCACTCCAGCTGCATGCAGATAATGCCAAATCCCTGGACAAGCTGAACAAAGCGTTTCCCCTTGTTCTATAAATTTCAAGATGGCGGTCCAATGTTAAATTCATTTATCTATGTAAACACCTTCAATATTAAATCTTTCGACGTTTTTAATTTTATATTTCCCTTGCAGTGGGAACGAAAAATGTCAAATACTGTATTGTATTGTGGGTTGACAAAATGTAAATTTGTTTCAGACTAAGAACCGAATCTGCCTCACTTGTCATTGGCTATGTTCGCAACAAAACTTTCTGTCATTTTTGTCAAGTAACCGTTTACTCAGCGAATTAAATCTAGGACGATAAGATCGAAAGACCACATTAAAATGATAAACCCCACCCCACACAGCTTTTGACAACGGATTTTATTTAACACACTATTTTGAATCGTGAAAATGAGCAAATGCGTGTCCTTAAGTATGTTTGCTCTTCTCTATATCCCATATAATGTATATAAAAAGTTATGCATGTGTATGCGTGTATGTACTAATACCCTTTCCATTTCTTTTATTCCATGTATGATGGTGTATAAGTATGTATGCATGTGTATATTTATATCTTTTTTTCTCTTCTTGTACTTCACTGGAAGGGTTATAGGGAATATTAGGAGGGGGGGGCTTTTGTTTGGTTTATAAGGGGATGCTAGAATGATTAAAAGAAAATTTAAGTCTCGTCTCATCAAGTCAACGGTAACATTTTACATATGGTAATCCAATGTCAGTTAATGTACTAAATCTAAAGTGCCGGAGAGTTTACGTTTTCCATGGTATACGCTCTTGAATTGATTGCGCCCCACTGCCATTGAACTCCCATTTTACACAAAACGTTATTTATGTTCCGATGAGGAAAGATTTGTTCATCTAGACCTATAAAAATGGCATTATCATTTGGTCGCTTGGCACTTAACATTAAGAGGTTAGTGTTAGGACTGGATTGCTTGTATATCTCAACCATGGTTTTCGCTTCAGTGGCCATATAAACGGCTTCGGAGAATTTCTCTCATTTATTGCGCTGCTTCCTTTCATCTGCATTATACATCATTTTCTACGCTTAACGAAAGTAGAGTTTGGATGCCATTGCTAATATAATTTTAAGGGGCCCCTCTAAGGTGCTCTCCGTTACTGATTAATGCCATCTCACCTCTGTCTCCTTGGGTTCGAGTCATAGATTCGGCCAATATGGGTATGTGAGATGCCCTTTGTTTTTGAATAAACCGCCATCACGTGATCGCCAGTCAACCTGCTTACGCAAATAGACCCTCATTAATTGCATGTAATGACCACACCTCTCCTCTTCATACTACATTGTGCTCAAGACTAAACGAACTGGGACTACAACCATTATTATTTAAATGTAAACGGAAGCGAAAAAATAAATGTTGTTTCAAATCTGGCCGGCGTTGAACAGATAAACAATTTAAAAATTCGGCGGTTAATTGTGATAACCTGGTGCAAATTCATCTTAAATCGTCAACCGCTGTGTCAACTGTCCCAGAGATACCACTACATATTGCATTATTCAACGTCCAATCAGTAGGATCACTGGAAAGGTGCACATAAATAGTTAATTTTATCAACGACCAGAATATCGACGTCTTCCTTCTGACAGAAACATAGCTAAAAACATCATGCGACGAGCCCATCTGCGCGGATTTAACACCCACCGCTTACTCCATCAAGTCGTTCCCCCCCCCCCCCCCCCCCCGCAACTGTCGCGGAGGTGGAACTGCTGTCATCACAAAGAATTCCATAATAAAATGCCTTAAGTACAACACAACCTTCAATTTCGGACACATATCGTTTGAACTAGTTCAAACAACACTCACGCTGGAACAAAGGTCAGTCCATTTTTTCTGTCTCTACCGCCCTCCTCCTTGTAAAAGAAACATGCTCATTAAATCTCTAATTTTGGAGCAGTTTCCGAATCTTCTGGAGTATGGAAATTCGATCGGTGGCAACCTAATTATTCTTGGAGATTTCAACTTTCACTTTGACTGTCCTGGAAACTCATACACGTTAAAACTCCTAAATTCCATCCATGCTTTCAACTTTAAACAGTCAGTTAACCAACCCACCCATAAACTTGGTCAAATTCTAGACTGGTTTCGTCATAGACCTGATGATAATGTTACACATCCCATCCTTGTATCGCACGAACTTGCATCAGATCATCTCTGCATTATATGCCATCTCGACGTATCAGTCCCTAACCCTCCACCTTTATTTTCTACTAAGAGAAAACTCTGTATGATAAATAGAACCAAATTAATCCATGACATCCAGTAAAACCCAACAACTTATATCCTACAGCAGAACAACTCGATAACTGCCTGCGTACATTGCTTGAAAAACATGCCCCAGCCACCGAAAGGCAGAGTATCAGTAAAACAAAAAGGGTTCTCCATAGTATAACAGTGTTAGGGACCAACTTTGCACTGCTAAAAGACATCGCCGAAAAGCAGAGAGGTTTTGGCTTTCCACCAAACTCACTATTCATAAAAAAATCAATGAACCCGCTAATAAGAACGTCACAAACATAGTCCATTTAGCCAAATTATCCCACTACATTACTAAGATCACGGAGAGCTTCGGCTGCAAAGAGCTCTTCGAGATTACTAACAATCTAATGTCAAGGAACAAATGTACACCACTTCCAACAAACTTCTCTCCAGTAGACCTTCCACACCTATTCGTAAATTTATTCCGTGACAAAGTACAAACTATTTGAGATTCACTCGACAACACAATTTCAATTGACTCGTCACAATACAGTTATGATACAGAATTTCAGCAACAATAATTAGTAGCATTTAAATTTGTCTCAATTAATTTAGTACGGACAATCGTAATGAACTTGATCCAATTCCAACGCCACTGCTGCTTGAGTGCTTAGACCCAATATTGCCTTCACTAACTGATGTTATTAATATCTCTCTCATCCGGGGAATTCCCATCAGTATCCAAAACTGCCATCGTAAAGCCTCTGCTGAAGAAATTAACACTTGACCATAAAGATTTAAAGAACTACTGCCCAGTTTCAAATTTCCCGTTGATATAAAAAAAATCTTAGAAAAAGTTGTTCTAACCCAACTTCTATCTCATTTGAACTCAGTCTTTTTAGCAACGTACAGTCTGCATATCTCATATGCCACAATACCAAAACTACTCTTCTGAAAGGTATTTAATAACATTCTCTCTGCATTGGATAGTGGAAAGAGTACAGTCATCACCCTCCTTGATTTGTCAGCACCATTTGACACAATATACCATGATATATACTTTACTTTGCCGTCTTCAACATGAATTCAGCATTCAGAATATAGCCTTACAATGGTTCAAGTCCTACTTAGTCAACAGGACACAAATTGTAACTGCAAATGGAATAAACTCCAGCCCAGTTCATCTATGTTGTGGTGTTCCACGGAGGTCTGTTCGTGGCCCTTTCCTCTTCATTCTATACACTCAGCCGCTGTCAAGTGTCATAGATCATCACCCAATGTCTCACCAATTGTACGCTGATGACACCCAAATATACAAGTCTAGCCACCCAAATGAATTTGATGCTACCATCCAATGAGTAGAGAGGTGCATTTCTGATGTGAAATCATGGATGACATGTAACAAGCTGCAGATGAATGATGATAAAACTGAGGCTATTCTGATCACAGCACAAAGACTTTCTCATTCAGATCCTTTACCTCAGACAATAAATATCAGCAACACCAACATTAAATTCTCACAGTCAGTATGAAACCTAGGTGTTACTCTAGACCATGGGTGGCCAACCCGCGGCCCGCGTGCGGTGTCAAATTGTGACCCGCAGAACTGTATCATATGCACACAAAAAAATTTCTTTTAGTGTACATAAAACCACCAAAAGAACATTCCATCATGCGTAATTCTTATAATATCCCATCTATGGAAGTATCTCAGTACATTGATTCAACTATCGTGACAATTTCTTCTATATTCCTGTTTAGAAACAATCACAACGTTGAGCTGATTTTAAAAAGCGCATGCGCCGATCTTGCGTGGATAGCCGTGAGCGTGGATGTGCATTGCGGGATGCGGGGCGGGATGCGTCGTGCGAACGCCAGCAGTGTTGCAACACTGAGCACCAGCCAATCTGCGGCAAGCTCGCAACGCTGTCGGGCGTGTGGTCGCTTCCCTTGTGTGCGTTATCGTCACGTGCCTCGTGAGATTTTGCGATCGACGTTTAAATACATATTGATAAGAATACAAGCTGCTATAACCGAGTATCCTGTCTACTATACCGAGTCCTGTCTACTGTTTTAAGTGCAGTGAAGGTAAGCAAACCCAGCTTTTATTTTTTTTAATTAATCTATGATGCTTGACTTTAATTTTGTAGATTTCTCTTTATTTTTTTATGTGTTTAATTATGGGTATCTAACCAAATTACCAACCGTGCTGAGAACTGGCTTTTGTCTGAGTACCTACTTTTAAGTTTATTAGTACAAAAAAGTGCAAGGACTTTCTTTAGTATTTTACTTTATTTACATACTTTATTTTTATTTTACTAATGAATTAGCCCTAATCAGATACGTATGGCATTACAGATTTTTACAATGCGCCATAAGCACCTCATCCTTTTGTCAGAAAGTTATGTATTACTGATGGCATTTTATTTATTTGTTCAGTTAAAAACGAAGACCCACAATGGCGTCAAGTAGTAAAGACATTGATTTTAAATGAGACCTGCAAAGTTGTTAATACTTCGATGCTAAATTTTCATTGCATTATTCATCAGGAGAATTTATGCTCCAAATCCCTTAAAATGGACCATGTCATGAAGGTGGTCATCAAAACAGTGAACTTTATTTAAAAAAAAGTCAAAGGGGTTGAATCACCGTCATTTCCAAGAATTTCTCAAGTCTTTGGATTCAGAGTATAATGACGCTACATTTTATGCAGAAGTAAGATGGCTGACCCGTGCCAAAATGTTGAAAAGAGTTTGATTTGAAGCAAGAAATACAATCATTCTTCGCAAGCAAGTCAAAAAGTATCCCAGAGATTGAAGACAAGGAGTGGGTTTGCGACTTTGCGTTTCTGGTCGATATAGTTAGCCACCTAAATGATGTTAATACTCGTCTACAAGGGAAAGATCAACTAATTAATAACATGTATGATCTTATTTCCGCATTCCAAATGAAACTTGGGCTTTGGGAACAACAGTTAAGGACAAAAATCTTCATTCACTTTTCTACATTGTTATTGCAACCAGACGTCACACAGGGGGCGGCGGATAAGTACGCTTCGTTGATATCCGACTTGAACCTTGAATTTGAAAACCAATTTCAAGATTTTAAAAAGCATCGTGTGCTTTTTGCTGCATTTGCAACGCCATTCTCCGTAGACGTGAATTTATTACCAGGAATTTTACAAATGGAACATTGTGAAATGTGTTGTGATGCACAGTTAAAAGAGAAATTCCATCAGGTTGGTTTTGGAAGAGTTTTACAAAACATATTTGGACAAGGAGAAATATCCTGCATTTTACAAATATGCTCTATCGATGATTTCGCTATTTGGAAACACTTACACGTGTGAATAGCTTTTTAGTCAGATGAAGCATATCAAATCCCAAATGAGAACATGAATCACTGATGTGCATTTGGAAAACTGTTTGCGTGTAGCAACAACCTCAATCGATATCGACACTGATGCACTTAGTTCTGCCAAACAAAATCAGACGTCTCACTAAAAAATTATTTTTTTTATATTATTTTGTTTAATTTTTATTTTTTTTTTAAAATTGCCTAACTCAAATCTAATAAATTTGTTTGATTCTCAGTTTTGTTATATTTTCTTCAAAAAATAATATATTTCTTGTTTGCTTTGAATAATAAAAAAAATTTGGTTGTACGGCCCGGTAGGAAATCTCATTTCTAAAATCTGACCCGGCTGCTGAAAGGGTTGGCCACCCATGCTCTTGACAGTACTCTCACATTGCACCAACATGTCATGAACATATGCAAGACTGCATATCTTGAACTGAGACGCATCAGTTCCATTCGCAAATATCTTTAAGTTTATGCCACTAAAACACTTGTGTGTTTATTAGTACTTTGAAGACTGGGCTATTGTAACTCAGTTCTGTCTCGTTCGTCACAACATATACTCCAGAAACTTCAAAAAGTTCAAAACACGGCTGCTCGGATCATCTTTAGACTACTTCGATCAGAGAACACCTCACTACTGCTCTGTACCCAACACTGGCTATCAGTTCGATACAGAATCAAACACACAATTTGTTCTCTGTGCTGTTTCACTGACAGACTCCAGTCGAACATGGCCTAACCCATGTGTACACACCAGCAAGATATTTACGCTCCTCTTCTGACAATCGTATACTCATTGTTCCCACTATGAAATCGAAGTCATATGGACAACGTTATTTTGCATACCAGGGCCCGGCAATGTGGACCGAATTGCCCATTTAAATTAGACACAAAGACACAGTGGTCCCTTTCAAGAGTGCTCTTAAAACTCATTTTTTTCCACTGCAGGAACAAACTTAGAGACCAAATAATGTTTTGTTCCATATATGTTCCAGCATGTTTATGTTTACCAATTTCATGGTTTTTTTTTTTTCGTTTTTCTTTAGTGTGATCATATCATTATAGTTATTGTAAAGCGCTTAGAGCTTCTAATGATTAGGCGCTATACAAAGTACTCATTATTATTATTATTATTATTATTATTATTATTATTATTATTATTATTATTATCATTATTATTATGTGAGAAAGCTTGCCAGTAGCTTCTCGTGGGTCGCTGGTTCTTTCCAGGGGTTTTCCCGAGTTCTTCCGCCACCATTAATACTGGCCGCCATGTATAGCATACCCACATATCTTAAGACCCACCAACAAAATAAATCTGCCGAAAGATCCTTATATAGTGTTTTTTACATGGGTGCTTACGTGAAATGAAAATTACAGCATGCTATAGATTATGGTCTATTGCCTTCATAGACAGAAATAATAGCAGAAGATGATCATGTTTAAAATAAGTTTTTGAAAGTTACCTACTTTGTCTCTTTGACAGTATGATAGACTGGCTCCCGTGTCAAAAGAGGTCATGGGGATAATCTGAGGTAATTTTATCACTCGGTATGATTTTATTTCCTTCATGTTATCACTGTTTTTTTCAAAATTACGGTTATGTCAGCCACACATGTGTGCTAGTACGCGCGCCCGTCTTGAAAAAATAAAGGTGTCATCGACATTCATTACATTTTTAATAAGATTAGAAAAAAACTTAAATATCTAACTTTATATACATACAGAATGTATATCTGCTCAGCTTACGTGCCTACTTATTGTGTATGTTTAAAAATTACTTCAATCAGTCCTGGCTCCGGAAAGAAAATCACCCTGTATTGTATCCGTACCCATTCGTTTATACCGAATTTTAAATAGATATCGAAAAGCCAAGCAACAGATGACAACATAGCAACAGTGGTCGGTTTTAATTTAATTTAAAAGGAAATATAATAAATCACTTTTTTCTCAGAGTTGAATAAAATGAGGAAAAGAAAATACGTTCTCAACAATAGAACACCAGTTTAGACAGAATTGTTTTCAAAGGAGAACGTTATTCGTCTTTATAAGAAGAGTACACAAGGGAGTAAATTGTGCAAGAACAAGGATCGTCTTTATTCTATAGGATTCTGTATTCATATATGATTCTGTATTGATAATTGAACAAACACAGGACGCTACATCAGTGCGTGATTAATTAATATTAAGCTGGGCATGCGAGCGTAAAACGTTTGAGCTGCAGTTTCATGCCAAATAATCACTTTTGATGAATCGTACTTGATTTATCGCTGAATAAAAACTGATTATGAAATTGGAGTTTTATTATTGCCCGGACAGCTATAGACATCTGTTCATATTGCGCCTCTAAGGGAAGTATATAATCAAGGCAGCTAATGCATCGCTTCATAAATATAAGAATGGTTATGTGATTATATCACTGTATGTTAAGTAGTCTATCGGGATTATGTCAAAATTGGGATAGATTTTATAATTTCTCCCTTGATCATATCAAGGAAGTCCAGGAAATACAAAGTTTTATTTTCTGTCAAGTTTTGCTGTGGAACACAGGAAAACAAATAGAGATAACATTATAGTATACATTGTAAAACAAGCGAGATAAAAGCACATGTGATGGATGATCATCACTATCGAGCTGAATTATTTTTGTCAATCACAATATTATCTTCTGTCCCTGAAATTCCACCATCCAATTTTTTAAAATAACATTAATATGTATCATTGCAAAATTTATCCACGATCAGTTTGAAACTACGAATGCTGCTCACAGTCACTATGTAATTGATTATTATACTAAACTGGCTCTTCAATAAAAAATATAAATTATCCTTTCAAGTTCTAAAACGAATTGTTATATTAAAGATAAATGAAACAAATTCTCCTGATTTTTTTAAATGATTATTTTTAAAAGATTTCCATTTACAGATTTGGATTTCGAATTTTTGTAATTCGATGTATTTGCATGTGCTAAATGAAATTTTGTCAGTGTGCGCTGTTGTTCGCGTTGGAGGTAATGTTCAAATGTGGAGACTGCTCGGTACAACTGGAATTGTCAATATTTAGCACGCGAGGGCGAAATAGGTAAATTGAAGTTAGCAATCATTTTTATTTATTTGTTTCCTCGTAAAATGTTGTATTGCAAAATAACATGAAGATAATAAGGGATCTGGTTTGTCAATTTCAAGCACAAAAAGAGATATCCTGTAATGTTTTAGAAATAGTCGAGCTTTACAGATTTGTGTAATGATGATTGTACGGAAATAATCATCATCATTCATATGTAAAAGTCAGGCCAGTGCATTACGAAAAAGGAATGCACACAATTATACCCAGCTAAATTTACGGTAGATCTTAGAAAGCCAGATTATTTTACATACACGGTCTACAAGGATTAAACAAAACAAAGATAACATTTATGTAAAACAATGATATATTGAACACAGAGCGTGGCGATTTAGTACTTCAAATAACTTGATTATAATTACCCACAAAAATGAAAACAAATTTGCATCAAACTGACACCATTCACAAGTTTGAATTTATTGAAGAAACGTTGTAACTTGGGAGAAAAAAGATAAACGTGTTAAAACAATTTTAAAAAAATTAACGTGCCCTTCAAATATGGACGTCCAGTTCGCTCGTTCATAACACTACCCAAAATATATCAGACACTAAATACCCTCTGGATATTTTTATATTTTTGAAAATGGCTGACAAGAAGGTATTTACAACATCTTTAGATCCTGAAAGTCTAGCTGCTTATATAAAAATTAATTAGTGTTGGAACAGAAGAAGCGAAAAATAAATAAAATATACTTGAATTGATAGAATGGTACACTGAATAATCTACATGCAAATTTCATAAGAAAGCGAAACATATTTCCGAACAGAAGAGGCTAGGTCAGTGGATGACCAAATTCAAACAGACATTGTTGGCAATAATGCATTTGAAAAAAATTGGCAAACAGATTTAAACCCTTATATAATTTTATAACAGGCAATTAAAAACAAACCCACAACAAAACGTTTTCTTTTTGGATAGGTGTATAACAACTTACGTAAACAAAACAAACACTTTTAAAACAAAGTCTATGAAAAACTATGGAATGGTAAATCTCGAAGAGCTTCATACATTGTAATGAATTGAAGAAACGTTTTGGGAATTCGGATATATCTTTGCTTCGTACTGACACCTATATGAATGATGTTCATCGTATGGCATCGTGATTTGATATGTATTATCTGCGATAGATAGTCATCAGTGTACACGATATGCAAATTCTACATGAAACTTCTGTTGTTTATCTTTACTCTGCCAGTTGAGCCTAGATCAAGTGATCTTTCGCCACTTGTCAATCGTGCTGATCAATCAACCAATTAGAGAGCGTAAATTAAACACAGCTCGAGTCATGCTTACGTCCGCCATACTTCTCTATAACAAGATAACCGGGTGGGATTTCCAAATTTTCAACAGAGCACTATTGACGTGATATAAACACAATGTTTAATAATGAATGGCTTGAATGCACACTTAGTTATGAATAATGTGTGTGTATATGTAATCCAAATTATTGGATTATTTAACATAAGAACGCACAAATGTAGTAATTAAAAATATAAAAATTACTTCACAAAATACAAAGTCAAGGGTCGAATGATTCACGGTGATTTCTCAATGAAAAGATGGATATAGTTTACTCAGCTAGTAAACAATGTAGAATGTTACTCACGTAGTAAAATGAATTCGCCCAGATAGTGAAATTATGCACACAAAAAATGGACAGTCCCGAAAAATACAATGCGTTTTACGAACCCCAAAATTAGCCCACAGCTAATAGATTCTATGTAATCAGCACACTCCGTCATCAGCACACTTTATTTCAGCTCCAAGACTGTTATTGTTCCGCTTCACAACTGCTACGGTTAATTCCTGTGGTTGGCTATACAGCTTGCACCACGTCGACACCGACCACTCCGATAACTTTGAACGGTCGGGTCACTCTAGCCACTCTAGACACTCCAGACCCTCTGGACATCTCCATATACTCTGGAATACTTACACAGCTCTACATAGCTCTATACAACAAAGCTCTACACAACTGAAAATATGTCCAATACCGTGTACTATACATTACACGGGCATATAAGGTAAAACGTAATGACGTTGTGCACGGTAGGTTATACAAATTGGATTATCGGCACAATAATTACAGAACAACTGGTTCAGAAGCAAACTTAAGGCTGCTCGATAAGAATACTGCTGTATTAAATATTTCTTAAAAATGTAGCCTTATATTTCTCCTATAAATGTTTTGCTAAGTCGAAAGAAGAAAATACAAATGTGCATTAGACTGCGTAAACCAAAGCTTCACAGCAAACATACAACAATAAACGTTGCAGTACAATTGTTTTATATTGTATACCAAATATTAATAAACTTACATACCTCTACAGCTGAAGATGTGCAAGTCCTTAAAGTAGACCGCTGACTGACAAGACTATCCGTGATTTAAAGTTTTAGATGAATGGAAGGATTATATTTATTCATTTTCCGAGAAACTTCGATGAATAAACAATTTGTTGTGGTCGCGTGTCCGATCAGCTGCATATGGAAAGAGTTGATAGCAATTACAGGTTTGTTTGCATACAAATTTGTATAAAATCATATCCCGTCCATGGATTAAAGAAGGAAAGAAAAATAATTGAAATTGACAAATATTTGTATTTAAAAAAAAAACATTTCTAGAATATGGGTAGAAACCCCTCCTAACTTTCGGGCCTTGATTTATATTATCTGTCTTGTATGAGAAGCCCTGAACGTGAGACTTCATGATTTAAAGTTTTAAAATTTACACTTTAATGTTGGCTTGTCCAATAAAGAATGACTTATCGAATCGATCTTTCAGACACTTGAGTGACTCTTTACTTTCTTATTAAGCTGGAAAAGAGATGGGGATACAAAAATGTAATAGTAAAGAAATACAATAAACATGTTTAAATTAACATACATCATTGATCAAGTTCCATATGACGAACAAAGTAGAACTTTACAATTATTGTGTACAACAGTATACTTGTAAACAGCAATTATTTACGATTTGGTTATTAATTTTATTGGTTATTTATCTGCAACAAGATCTGGCAGACAGGCGAATGGCCAACACAGTGGACCCAGTCACTAATTATAACACTCCCCAAAAAAGGCAATCTCCAGCTGTGCCAAAATTACAGAACTATCAGTTTGATCAGCCGTGCTAGTAAGGTGATGCTGAAGATCATCTTGAACAGACTGAACCCACAAGCAGAAGAAATAATCGCTGAAGAACAGGCAGGGTTCCGTAGTGGAAGAAGCACAACAGAACAAATTTTCAATCTTAGGGTTCTGTGTGAAAAGTACTCACAACATCAACAAGACATCTATCATGTGTTCATAGATTTTAAAAAGGCTTTTGATAGAGTGTAGCATGAGGCATTGTGGACCACAATGAAGAAGTACAACATGGGTCAAAAGTTGACCAACACCATCAAGCAGCTGTACGCCAAGGCTACCAGTGCAGTAATTGCTCAAGGTTCTGTGGAGGACTAGTTCAAGACTACAGATGGAGTACGGCAAGGCTGTCTCCTGTCACCCACGCTTTTCAACATCTACTTAGAGCGCATCATGAGCGAAGCCCTGGAAAACCACTGTGGGACAGTCAGCATTGGAGGGCGTAACATCACCAACCTCTGCTTTGCAGACGACATTGATGGGCTGGCAGGCAGTGAAGATGAGCTTGCCACCTTAGTGATGAACCTAGATAAAACATCTTCCAGATTTGACATGGAGATAAGTGCCGAGAAGACAAAGCTGATGACAAACAGTGGCAAACAAATCTCAACCAAGATTAAAGTCAGAGGACAGGAACTGGAAACAGTGGGCCAATTCAAATATCTTGGTCCATAATCACGGAAGAGGGATCAAGAGCAGAAATTTTGTCACGAGCAGCTATGCCAAAGCTAAGACCCATCTGGAGAGACAAGAACATCTGTCTGAAAACTAAAATCAGACTATTGAGAGCACTAGTCATCTCAATCTTTCTGTATTCATGTGAGGCCTGGACCCTGACAGCAGAATTACAACGAAGAATTCAGGCACTTGACATAAGATGCTACAGAACCATCCTTGGCATCTCTTACATGGACCACATCAGAAATGAAGAAGCGCGCAACACCATCAGCCACAAAGTAGGCCATTATGAAGACCTCCTCACCATTGTCAAAAAGAGAAAGCTGAGATGGTATGGCCATGTCACTAGAGCCAACAGTCTATCCACAACAGTACTGCAGGGCAGTGTCCTAGGTGGTGGAAGGAGAGGTAGACAGAGAAAAAAGTGGAGTGACAACATCACAGAATGGACCAGGAAAAGTTTTGCACAGACACAGGCATTGGCACATGATCGAGTCAAGTGGAGGGAACTGGTCAGATGTTCAGCAGCACAGTGCCTCAACGACCACACTAGGTCAAGAGACTGATGATGATATTAATTTTTAATTCATTTCCTTACATTAGCATCTTTTGGAGCGAATTTCCTTGTATATGAATAAGTTATCGAGCAACTTTAAAATTGATTTGTATTATTTACTGAGATTATGTACTTAGATTATTACTATACGAATTTGAACTACAAATATAAATATTGTCTACTGCAGTATAATTTATGCAACTTTGATATTTTACATTTCTAAGAATAAAACAAATCATTTTCAATCAACATATCACTTGAACTGAAATATATTTCCTAGCCAATAATACATGTTTGTCGGAAATTAGCAGGCGTCATGTGACGTGATTTGGTAGGCGGAGCTATATATCATCTCGCATAAGATCAATTATACTTCCTAGGTTAAATCTCACATAATAATAATGACGACTTAGTATAGCACTTAATCTTTAGAAGCTCTAAGCGCTTTACAACATCTATAATATTATGACTACAAAAATACAAAAAAAAACAAACAATGAAATTGGAAAATAAAAAATGCTGAAAGTATTTAAGGTACGAAATATTATTAGATCTTTAAGATTGTTCTTGCAGTCGAAAAAGGTGGGTTTTAAGAGCACTCTTGAAAGGGATCACTGTGTCTTTGTGTCTAATTTCAATGGGCAATTCGTTCCACATTGCTGGGTCCTGGTGTGCAAAAGAACGTTGTCCATATGGCTTCGTTTTCATAGTGGGAACAATAAGTATACAATTGTCAGAAGAGGAGCGTAAGTATCTGGAGTAGATATTGAGACGAACCAGACATAATTGAGTTACATAGTCCTTGTCCAAGGATTAATTATAGCACTGGTATTTCCAGAAGAGGAGCGTAAGTATCTTGCTGATCTGTACACTTGTGTGAGGCTGGATAGGTAAGTTGGACTGGAATCCATCAGTGAAACGTAACACAGAGAATAAATTGTGTATTTGATTCTGGATCGAATGGATGGCCAGTGTAGGGCACAGATTAGTGGGGAGGTGTGCTCTGATTGTGGTACTCTAAGGATGATCCAAGCAGTTGTGTTTTGAACGTTTTGAAGTTTCTGGAGTAGATAATGAGACGAACCAGCCATAAATGAGTTACAATAGTCCAGTCTTCAAAAGTACTAATGAACACACGAGTGTTTTAGTGGCATAAACTGAAAGATATTTGCGAATGGAGCTGATGCGTCTCAGCTTAAGATATGCAGCCTTGCATATATATGTTCACTAAAGTTTGATGCAGTGTGAGATTACTGCCTATATTAACACCTAGGTTTCGTAATGACTATGTGAATTTAATGTTGGTGTTGCTGATATGATAATAAAAAGGTATTGAAATGTATCATCTCTGGCCTCTTCAATAAAATGTATGGAGTAAGAAAACTATCAGATGGACAGCTGACTATTACTGCAAGCATCAATATATATAGTTTGTAGTTTATTAAGTTTTACTTCTATTTCGAACTTTAGTACTAGTACTTCTTGGTTGTCAGAATGTAGGAGAAGGCAGGCGTGGAAAGTTTCAGCTTGTATTGGTGTTTCTAGATTTGGATTGGATTTAGTAGCCTTGTTTATTACTTTTGCTTTCTAACACTGATAAATAATGCTGCTAAAGGTATTAAGTAAAAACTGATTTATAATAACGCTTTAAAAAGAGAGGAACAAGTTGAATCTTATTGATTATATGATAAACAAAAAACAGTAATTGACCGAGTTCTTTTTTATATATGTATACAGTGAAAGAAAAGATGAAGGAAGGAAAGTAATTTGAGGAAAAACATATCTTTGAGAAACTAAAAAAAAAATGCAGATTGAAAACACACTCGAAATATTTAATGTCTAAGATTTGAAGAACTATTTTTAAATATATAAATGGATGGTTGCATCACAATTGATGCCCTAACCGAGAAATAAATGTTTTATAAATTTCCTTGACAAATGAAATGATAAGCTGTCGATTTCAAACATGCAAAATGGATTTTGTCATTAGGTATTAGAATAATCACTATGAACTAAAATATGAAACCTGTTACTGCATCAATGGCAAGAACGATATAAGGACTGTGTTCATTTATGAGCATCACATATTAAGGGTACACAGTGATAATATGTTTGTAGCGTATGTTTTCCAAGCTCAGTAACTATCATAGATTCTGTATTGAATGATTGAAGAATACATCCCCCCGGGAGTCTGATTATATTTCGTAGATACTATGCAATTCGCTTTGAACATTAATGCGAACAAGAAGTCTCACATGGTTAATCAATTAACAGTAAATATCTCTAAAACTGCAAATGAGGGTATGTGATATAAAATTGATCACGTTAATAAAACTTTTTGCGCAAAATCAGTTGATTCTCAGATACGTAAGAATTGGATGTGGAGCATTTGAAATATATCGAAACATGCAGGATCAATGTAGATAATGCAGATAATAAATTAACCCTTACTGAACCGGACCACTTCGGTACCTTACAATCTCAAATGAAACAGCTACAGAGATAACTCGCTAATGAGATGAAGCAAAAAGATAACGTGGCTAAGAGGCTGATCGTTTGCAAGATTTACTGACCTGAACAACAAGGTAGAGCTAACTCTATAATATGTACTCAGAGTTACATAAACATTAACCAAAATAATAAAATGTAAAAACATAATAAATATGAATGAAAATAGTGACAACAAACTGTAATCTATCCATTGTATGTTTTAGCGATAATATCAAAACGCTACAAGAGTTTGTGTCACCGAATTTTACATACTGAAATCAAGAAACAGAAATCTTCAAAAGTGTAGGTCAATCATATAGCATGGTTAACGACAAGTAAGGGAATGGAGTTTCTTTCTTTTACGACCGCATCACTATGGAGAAAACAATTGACATAACAGTCAAAGCAACTTGACCGAACTTAAATCTTCATTTAACCAAGATGATTTTATAGGCTGTTGTGACACTGTATAAAAAAGTATAGAGAAAATTATCTAGAATAGTTTTTAATCTCAAACGATAGACGAAAGCAAAGCAATTATTAAGGCCTGCTAAATACTGTATTTTCCCAAGGTTTTCAATTTGATACAACAAATAAAAGAATTCACTTAGTAGTTCACATAAATTAGAAATTTAAGCGCTTAAAGCGTTTACATTGGCAAATAGTATAAGTCATTAAAATATTTTTCTTACTTGATCACTATCGTTAGCTTCACATCTTGTTCAGATAGAATAAATTCATGAACCATTAGACTTCATCTCCACCACTGTAAATCAACACATTGATTTGGTTACTATCTCTAGAAACACAACTGTATCCGTTATTTTCATGGCATATTACGTAAGTTTCGCTGTTTAAATATTATTCATATGGACATAATTGTATTGTTACACCTTTTCTTAAACTCTCCAATATCATATACGGCGTTATATAGGAATTTTAATAGTCTTTTTTTAATCATTAAGGTTGTGTTTTCTTCTTCTCCCAAACGAGCATATATATTTAGTGTTATGTAAGATTTACGCCACGGTTACTGCTGTAACAAGACAGCTCTATATGTTTTATAGTTTTAAACCTAACTGCATGTACATCTTCACAAGTTTTGTCATGCAGTTTGTAGATTGAAATCTTCCATGGCATTAAGTACATATTATTAATTGGCATGGCTGAATATTTGTCCTTGAGTATCACTTTTCTTTGGTGATATACCGTTTCGTTCAATCTTTCAAAGTGTCTACCTCAAATATCATTATTTCGCGCAACTCTCGTTCAAATCAGGTTACGTCATGTATTCAAAATATGGACGTTTTTCTATATATAAAAGCGCTTTATAACATAATTGATTTGCAAGCAGTCATGTAATAAATAGTAAATATCTTTAATGAATTTATTACCAGTATTGCTATAGGATACACTAAAATGTTTTACAATTATTCCGATGCTATAACAAAGATTACATGTCAGTAATATTACTCAAAGGCACCACATTCGAAAGTCTACCCATTTAAAATTACAGATATTTTCAACGTTTGTAAATATATTGATCATAAAAGAATCAACTATCCTAAATGGATTAATGTAATAGTTTAGAAAAGAAATTGACGAAATCCATAAACCCTTTACCTATATTATGAATGATGCTATCAAAACTAATTCTTCTTCATACTATTGGACTGTGAAATTCACGTCCGTCTTCAAACAAGATCAAAAATTCAGTTTCGCACACTGCCAATGTAGTAGTACAAGCACAGTCGAGCAGTGGACAATATCTCATTTATGAGTCCATTCAAGTTGTGTACTCCCCTTGTCTCGATTATGTAGGAATAGTAGACAACTTTGATTGGATTCGGTGGCTTGCCGCCGCATGAAATGAACTTCACAGACCGGAAGTAAATACATAAGATATAGATAGGAGTATCACATCGGAAACTTGGCATACAGAAATGGTGGACGAGCCAGCTTTTCAAGCTATAAAGTCAGATCCGTTTCCATGCTGTGTGTGTGTGTGTGTGTGTTGTCTATCTTCGTCTACATTATTGTGTTTCATCATGCATTGGCTGTTCAGTTTGTATGCGTTTCTTCATCTTCTTGTTTTGGAAGCGAGAACAATTATAAATATTCTCAGCTGTCTTGTTCGACTGTTAAGACGTCCTTTGTTTTTGAATAAACCGCCATCACGTGACCGCCAGTCAACCCATATATACTATGATGGACCCTCATTAATTGCATTAAATGACCACTCCTTGGCTCTTACTACATTGTGCTCAAGACTACACGAACTGGCACTACATTCACAATTACTTAAATGTAAACAGAAGCAAAAAAGATACGTTGTTTCAAAGTTGGCCGGCACAGGAAGAAGAATTCCAGTTATATCCCTTTTTCTCTCCAGTTAAACTATTTAACAATTTGGCTGGTAATTTTATAACATGGTGCAAATCCATCTTAAATCGTCAGCCGTTGTGTAAATTGTCCCACAGATACCACTGCGTATTGCATTATTCAACGCCCAATCAGTTGGACCACAGGAAAAGTGCACATAAATAGTTAATTTTATCAAAGACCAGAATATTGACGTCATCTTCTTGACAGAAACATGACTGAAAACATCCGGTGATGAGCCCAAGTGCGCTGATTTAACTCCCACCGCTTACTCCATCAATGGGTCCCCCACCACTATCACGGAGGTGTAATTGCTGTCAACATAAAGGATTATATGATAAAATATCTTAAGTATAACACAACCATCAATTTCTGTCACACGTCGTTTGAACTAGTCCAAACGACACTCACACTACCACTGCCTCCCTCGTCCTAGTAGAAAAAAACAATGACTAAATCATTCTTTTAGGAGCAGTTTCCGAATCTTCTGGAGTATGGAAATTCGATAAGTGGCAGCCTAATAATTCTTGGAGATTTCAACTTCACTTTGACTATTTTGGAAACCCGTACACGTCAAAACTCTTAGATTCAATTCATGTTTTCAACCTTAATCAGTCGGTTAGCCAACCCACGCATAAACGTGGTCACATATTAGACTGGATTCTTTATAGACCTGATGATAATATTCTGCGATCCAACCTTGTATCCCAAGAACTTGCATCAGATCACCTCTGCATTATATGCCATCTCGACGTATCAGTCCCTAACCCTCCACCTAAAAGAAATCTCTGAATGATAAAAAGAACCAAACTAATGCATGACATCCAAGAAAACCGAACAATTTTCTTGCGTCCTACAGCAGAACAACTTGATAACTGCCTGCGTTCATTGTTTGAAATACATGCCCCAGCCAACAAGTGCTGAGTATCAATTTCAACGTTTTCTCCATGGTATACCAGCGTTAGGGACCAGTTTCGCACTGGCAGAGAGGCCTTGGCTTTTTACCAGACAAACAATTTATAAACAACGCTATGAAGCCGCTAAGAAGAATGTCACAAACATAGTCCATTACGCCAAATTATCTTACTACAAAAAGCTCCACGAGATAACTAACAAATTAATGTCAAGGAACAAATGTACACCACTTCCAACTACCTTCTCTCCAGTAGACCTTCAGGACCTATTTACAAATTTCTTCCGTGACAAAGTACAAACCATTAGAGATACGCTTGACAACACCATTTCAATTGACTCGTTGTCACCATACAGTTACGAAACAGAATTCAAGCGACAACCATTAGGATCATTTGAAGCTGTCCCTATGGATTTAGATGATGAAGAGTGCACCAAAGTCATGTGAACCTGATCCAATTACATCATTCCTGATTGAATGCTTAGACACAATATTGCCTTCACTAACTGATGTTATTAATATCTCTCTCATCAGGGGAATTCCCATCAGTTTTGAAAACTGTCATCGTAAAGCCTCCGCTAAAAAAACCAACACTTAACCATATCCACTTAAAAACTAACGCCCGTTTCTAATCTCCCGTTCATATACAACATCTTAGATAAAGTTATTCTACCCCAACTTATATCTCGTTTGAATTCAAACAGTCTTTTCAGCAATGTAAAGTCTGTTTATTGCCCTTGCCACAGTACTGAAACTACTGTTCTGAAACTAGTCTATGACAGTCTCTCTGCATTGGATAGCGGTAAGATTTAGTCCTCATCCTCCTTGATTTGTCTGCAGCATTTGATACAATGAACATTGATATATTACTTCACCATCTTCAGCATGCATGTGGCATTCACACTAGAGCCTTACAGTGGTTCACGTCTTACTTAGTCAACAGGACACAAATTGTAGCTACAAATAGAATAAACTTTAGCCAGTTGATCTATGTTGTGGTGTTCCACAACGGTCTGTTCGTGGACCTGTTCTCTTCATTCTATACATTCAGCCGCTCTCAAGTATTATAGATCATCACCCAGTGCCTCACCAATTGTACGCTGATGACATCCAACTATACAAATCTAGCCACCCAACTGAAGTTGATGCTACCATCCAAGGAGTAGAGAGGTGTATTTCTGATCTGAAATCATTGATGACATGTAACAAGCTGCAGATGAATGATGATGAAACTGAGGCTATTCTGATCACAACACAAATACATTCTCATTCACATCCTTTGCCTCAAAAAATAAATAAGAGCAGCGCCAACATTAAACTCTCACAGTGAGTACAAAATCTATGTGTTACTCTAGACAGTACTCTCACATTGTACCAACATGTCATGAACATATGCTAGGTTGCATATCTTGAGTTGAGACGCATCAGCTCCATTCGCAAATATCTTTCAGTTGATGCCACTAAAACACTTGTGTGTTGATTGCTACTATCTCAACTGGACTATTGTAACTCAATTCTGTCTATTCCAGAAACTTCATAAAGTTAAAAAACACAGCTGCTCGGATCATCTTAAGAGTATCACGATCGGAGCACACCTCACTGCTGCTCTGTGCCCTAGATCGAAGTCGAATCACTGCTCTTCTACCAAAAGATCAAATAAGTATCCCGAAACAAAATATTGAAATGTTTTAAAGGATGTTAAATTATACCGCGGTGTTTTTATATTGAACATATTACATACTTCTATTACAATATTATACAATCCGTGTTGCTTTGTAAGCACAAATGTTATAAAATGTAAACATTTTATTTTTGTATTGTGTGTTGGCTTTTGTCCATGATTATTTATTGTACGCTCTGGTATTTTATTTTCAGATGTTAATATTTTGTGAAACCCCAAATGTTTGCCATGTCATGTATTAAATCCTACCTGGGAAGGATTGGAGTCCTGAAAAAGATGTAATGTTTCAGCTTGCCAGACAAAGTTATTTCTCTGACGCGAAGGCTTCATTGACGTAGTAAGAAACAAAATGTTTTGAAACAATATTTGATGGAAACTTTCTGGGATTAAAGGTTTTGGATTTGTATTAGTACGTATCGCTCTTTCTCTTAAATGATATTGAGATTTGAAATTAACAACCAGATGTAAATTGAGTTAAGACAGCTTCAGCTTAAAAACGAAATGGACAAAAAAATCAGAAAGATGACAGACAAAAGAAAGACAGACAGAGAGACAGACAGAGATGGAGAGAGAAGATGAGGAAATGCAAAATCGCATTTTCGGTTTTTGTAGAAATGTAAGAAAGGTTATTTTCGGAGGCAAGCATACAGTTGTACTCATACAAAAAAAGTGATGATAATAATGCTATTTGACGACCTGCTGGTAAAAGTAGTATTATCAAAACTCTCATTGCGGATGCCCGTAATGACATAAGAAAAAAAATATTATTTATAGATACAGGTATTAAATCATTAATATTATGGCTAACAACAACAACAGATAATATTCATAGTAATATTAGCGGTATATTTACATGGCATATAGAATGAAAACAGAGTGTTTCTGTATCACGACATATATTTGTTGCGCTACAACAGTATTCCCAATTAAAGTCTAAAGAGTGAATCTTGTGATATTTGACAAATTCGGTGTTTCTAATATTTCGTTAAGAATAAACGGCCAATAAGAACCATATGTAAATATTTTTATTTTGACAAAACCAAGTAGCACGTGCATATCATCGTTTGATGTCATTTATGGGGCGTGATCAGAATGTAGATACCGGTCTGCAAATATCACATCTAGATATTACAACATATTATCCGATTTATTACTTTTCGCTGGAACATCTTGATTTAACCTGATGGACTCTCATTGATATACACTTCCGAGTTCGTGTAACTCTTCCGGTTTCTCCAGCCCGCACCCCCCTTCTTATCGTTAATTCCAAAACAATCGCTGCTATATATAGTCAGTGATAAATCGATGCAATTTGAAGGTTCTGGTGGGCGTATGAGAGTCATTGATGCACCAGTAGAAAATCTGTAACACAATTAGATCACTCGTAATATTATAAATGTCATATCATCATGGAAATATTACCCTGACTCCAAGTGAAAACATCCAGAACCAAAAAAACGCTAAAACACTCAGTCAGATTACAGGTGGTGAAAATAATTTATCGTTGACAGAACGTCAGCATGAAAAAATTCAGTGATGCTTAACATGAAAATAAACGGAATAAAAATTACTCTATACTCGGGTGCTATTTCAGATATAATCAAATCAGGTGGCTTATTTCCACTCCTCGCGGAAATACCAGAATTAATTGCAGCTGCTGCCCCTGATGTTGCTAAAGCGGCCGCGTTAGAGGCTGTCTGGACAGTGGCATGAATGACATTAAAGAAAGCAATCCGAAAAGGATATAAAAAGAGGGAAAAGGTCTAAGGCTACCAGGGACTCCACACTCATCGTACGGAAAATATCTAAGACTACCAGGGACCCCTCATTGGTACGGAAAAGGTATCTGACTTCCAGGGACGGTATAATAACATCAATGTCAAATTTTGATTTAATAGATGCTGCTGTATAAAATAAACCTATAAAATAAATAATTTAGAGGTGTTTTATGAGAGATCAATTACCACAACGGCCAAAAAATATTGAAACCGGTATTATTAATCTCGATAATTACCGGACCTGTAACTCACTGTACAGCATACGCGATTGATCCACGAGGATTTTTTTTATTATTAGTACGGGTTAGCACTGCCAAACGTTTATCGAGTATGTCAATCCTCGCTGTATCAAAATCAACCAAATCACCTCATAAAATTGTACACAAATACACGAGTAATCGCTATCGTTTTAAATAGATATCTAAATTATAAAGGTAAATATTCAAAAGAGATCTCTCTCGAAAAAAAAAACCACGGATGAAATATCAAAACAGAGTTTATGAAATCATTAACGACGAACTATCCGAATTATTAAATCCTGGAAGGTGTTTTTCTCCTGGGTATTTAGCTCACGGAGTTCTAGGTAATTTTCTTAATTTAGCTGCAATATCATCTCTTCGATTTGTTGTTTTCTTCAAATTCCTTGAATTATCAAGGGGAATCAATTTAAATTTCTTTGTACCACATTGTTCACAATTACCTGTAAGTGCTGATCATTTATTTTTTGTTGTAATAATTGTTAGTGTATCTGTAGGGGTACGCGCCCTGCATTTCACACAATATAACTCCATATTATTTATTATAATTATATAATATGGATGTAATTGATTTTTCAGCGACAAGAAAACAAGAACCTGTAAGACATCATGCAGCGCTACCAAATTATATCAGAATTATAATAATACTTTCAGCGGTAAAATGCAACTACTGCTTAATTTGATAAGGAGATAGTCAAAATGGGACACGTTGTTTTTGTCTTACCATTTGTAGATAATCAGAGATGCTACGAAGTGTTAAATGACTTTAATGAAAATGCAAAGACGATAAATGAAGATGGAGATGATGTTATTAATTGTATTACTGATATTGATGAAGCACCGTCCGTGGATAATCTTGACCGGTTTATGAATAATGTAGTTGTATACGATGATGTAATGCTGGATAAAGGATCAAATCCGGCAAGAATATTGTCTAGACGCAGACATAAAAATACTGATGTGGTTTATGTCACTCAGCGGTACACACAAGTAATTAAAGTGATCAGAGACAACTGTAACATTTTAGCTGTATGTAATAGCGTTGATACACATAATCTACGAAATATTTATCAAACCTGGTGCAGCGGAGATATGGATATAATTAAGTTTAGAAATGTATTTTGTCAGGCTCAGGCAACCCCACACCGATTTATAACAATAAATGTACATGATCCGCGATCGAGATACAGAATTGATCTTCATACATAGTTTGGATAGGATATTTATATATATATATATATATATATATATATATATATATATATATATATATATATATATATATATATATATATATATATATATATATATATATATATATATATATATAAATGATCTAATTCAAAACAGTAGAGAGGATGTGACCTCAAATAAATGTCATAAGGTAAGTATAATCGACTAACGAAGCGTTTTCTTTCAAAATGGAACGTATTTTGTTAACTTTCGGATTGACAAATGGATGCTTCTATTATGAGGTGGGCTCAGCCTCTCTGCTGCTATGTTATTCATTGGAATTATAAATTGCTGAATAATATTTTCAGATTCAATCATTATTGTTTGAATTATGGTGAATTAATTTAAGGAAATTTGAGATTATATCATTTTAAAGCATCAGACTGCTAACACATCCGCACTATTCCATGTTATTGGCATATCAGCACGTTCAAATTTTGGAATTCGTTCCGAATAACGCTGGAATTCATTCGGAATGCTCGATACATTTGGACAAGTAATATAACTTTTAGGTCTATTTAGGATTTAACGATCCATACTATAATCTGTTTTTAAATTTTCGCGTTGTGTTCTTGTGAAATAAATTATTGATGAAGTTTATAAAACTTGTAAGTTTTCGCTTTTTTCCGTTAATTTGTTTAAGACCATATAATCATAAAAGCACCCAGTTTAGAATATAAGATACAGCTTATCTTATGTAGTTCATTTATTTTATGGTACATGGTGCCTCTAGTTTGTGATAATACATATCGTATGTGGTTCATGTAATTTATTATGCATCGTGCATATAGTCTTTAATAAGTCCTATCTTACGTAGTTCATGTCCTTTATTATACAGAGTGCATCCATCTGTGATGACTCCTATTTTATGTAGTTCGTGTATTTTATTGTGTATAGTGCATCTAATCTGTGATTTTACCTATCTTAAGTTACTCGTGCACTTCTTGTACATGATGTGAATACTATACATCTGCACCAAGTGTTAAATATGGCTTTGGCTTTATAGCCTATTGCAAATAAGTAATTGTAGTAGTAGTAGTAGTAGTAGTAGTAGTAGTAGCAGTAGTAGTAGTAGTAGTAGTAGTAGTAGTAGTAGTAGTAGTAGTAGTAGTATTGTTGCTGTTGTTACATGTGTTGTTTTTTGTGCCCTTCTCTGCAGTCCATGGAATTTTTCATTAAATATTTTTTTCTCATAGACATTTGAATGACTACTTCATATGACACATTAGTCAAATTTAAATGTTTCTCATTTTTGTCTGCGAATAATAAATACTTTGCCTTTGACAGTCTTCTTCCCCTCTTTTTTTGTATCCAAAGAAAGGAGTTAAAAATACATGAAAGCAGCCAGTACCTAGCAGACGATAAACATGTAACATGCATGAATTACAAAGAAAAGCTTTAGGAAGAGGGTTTTTGCTATTTATTGATTGCAGTTTTTCGATGTTGCAATTATGTGTTTATGGAATGCTGATACTTAACGTCACAATACATATCATACGGAACTTTTAATTGATTCGGACAGTTTCAGACTTTGTAGTGCATTTATAAACATTCAAACATTTGTGCATATATATTTCTGGCCATTATGTATATTTATCTATAGCGAAAACAATGTTAACTAATCTTGTACTATAATATAATTGTATTTGTACCTTACATTTCTGTAGATGCCTCTGGAGAGACTTACTTTCTGTTTAACACTGAGATCACTGCATTAAAACTGCGTAGTATCACTTGACGCGAATATTTTGCATATTCAAGCGACTTAGTTATTTTCTAGTTTTGACAATATGTTAAAGTTGGTTTCATTTTGTATGGGGTTTTTTAATTTTATTTTTTTCGAATTTGCTTTGAAATTGATAATAAAAGGTTTTCTTCTCTTTGGCTTTGATTTATTTAAATAACAATATTCCAATGCCTATTTTATTACTATTTAGATATTTTATATATTCAACTTCAGTATTTTCTTTTTTTGCAGAATCGCTACCTCATTGTCTATAGCCAATACGAAGCATAACCACTTACCAACCCGTAGTTGTGGGTGGCGTCAGGTCTCTATACCAGATCTTTTTCTATGCTTCTGGGTCTTATTTTGTGCTCCATTTGTTGCGTATCGCTTAGAGTGTGGCATACTTCTTGTATCTTAACCATGCAATGAATTTTGTTTGATTCTGTATGTGTCTCGTTTGTTTTTGTATGCTTCAGATGCACTGAATACTGCCACGTACTTCTATATGAGTCGTTCAGAGTATTTGTATATATTTATTTCCGAGAGAAAAAGTAAAACCGAAAATGTCTGGTTTCAATGATTCTAGCTATAAATCGTATCAACATAACATACTATTAGACAGCATCTGGTGATATTCTTTACACGGGCTGTGCGTTTCGCTCCACCACGCTGGCGTTATCGTGTGTCTGTCTGTTTCTGTATCTGTTTCTGCTAGTGTGTGTGTGTGTGTGTGTGTGTGTGTGTGTGTTCAGCAATTTGAGTAATATCACTACGACAGTTTATAGTGATGCCTAGCACTGAGTCATCATTTGGCTTTATGTCCCACCCACTCGCATTATCCTGACACTATGCTGACCAGTCCTAAAACTAACCTCTTATAAGGAGTATCATAAATATTTTCCCGGTGTCACCATTTAGACCTCTCCGGATGCCTAGTGGTTAAAGCGTCCACCTCAGATGCGGTAGGTCGTGGGTTCGAACCAGGGCTGAGTCATACCAAAGACTTACAAATATTGTACTAGGCGCTCAGCATTAAGAGGTTAGGAGTAGAATTGGATAATGTGATTGGGTGGGAGACATCGATAATATATGACGGATTCTTTTAAAAAGCTACGTTAAAAATCAAAATCACTTACACGGCGTGTAATCATTTTGCTTTTCAAAGCACTAAAATATCTGTCTGTGAGAAAACAGTGTATACTTTTGAGTGTAAATAAGACAATGTTGGTCCAGCTAATTACATTTCATTAGTCTGTAATATGCCTGGTATTATGTTTTATGTCACGGGACCCATACACTCAGCAATAAGTGCTCAAGTCATACAACATCTATCGATTTTCGGGTGCACTATACTTTATTAGAACTATTGATCCATAAACATTTAATCGCGACTGTTCTGAATATTTAACTCATAAGTGGTCGAAAGTCGAATCTCTTCTTCAACAAGTCGCTAGATCAGCTTTTTGAATATACATCGTCTCGCTTTAGCTCTTTTATGTTAAAAAAAAAGTCAAATTTGTAGATTTGGTAAATCGTTTTGTCTAACATATAAAGTGCTGCTACATTATCCACTAAAGACCTTGTAATCATAGTCCGTGTCTAATAGACTATCTCTGAAATGACGACAAGTACAGGCATTTTTTAAAATATCCAATACAACAACGAATTAACAAAACAAAGGAACTTTGCAATAATTTTGTTCATTAACGTTTCCTGGCAATTTAGTTCATTAAAGTTTCCTGGCGACACATTTCTCTGAAACACACTTCTGGAGTAAAATTTTTACTGTCGATCCCATTTAATGTCAAAGAGTCTATGGAAAAGAAACATCGAAGTTTATATTTTAACTCAGTTAAAAGAAGAACTTCTAGTGAAATCAAGAGAAGATAAATTTCAACGTCCTCTAGTCATCTATGGGGCAAATTTGCAGTTGTCCTATGGAATGGTGACGTCTCCAGAACACACCTAATCCTTATTGTGTGCAAAAACTGGCCACTTGTTACCTATTTATGCATAAATACATTGTGTCTTATTCTTTTTGTCATCAAATAAAGACAGAAAAATTCCAAGCAACAAAAGTTGGATCAGAATAATTTTATTTTATAGCTTAGCGAAATGAATCTCTTTTACATTGTTTAGAATCCATATTGTCATGAACAGAAGCGGAAGTCACTATGCAGAATGTACGACCGCCATCTCTTCTTAAAGATAGTAAATAACTTAAAAAGTGTGTGTGTGTCTGTGTGTGTCTGTGTGTTTATTTAATGTTCAAAATTTGGAAATACATGTACTATGCACGAAACAATGTTGATGCTTCTTGAAAGCTGGACATGGACAACAAAGATTTTCTTTTCCCTATCTATAGTCTGGAGAGTGTGCTTTTTTAGTCGGTTACTATCTATGGTCTGAACAATATACCTGTTTGTACAAATACATTTCACTTAAATGTACCCGTAACGACTTCTCCCTTGTACTAAGTCATAATGTCGATGTTAAGCTACAAAGTATCTTGTTAAATTCAATTGCCTTCACCAGTTTCGACCTCTGTTGCACGCTATCGGTTAATTGGTCTTTCATACTCATGAAATCCAATAGATATCACCAGGACAAAGCACTAAAATATCTGCTCGATCCACCAAGGTCTAGATAGGGTTTTATCACATCGGAACTTTGGCAAGACGTTGAGAAAATCTGCATATGGTTTGTACTCATCAGCTCTGCCCATATTTTATTCAGAATATAGTCATGTCAGAAATGAAATATACCTTAAACGAAACATGCATGCGCTTCCGTTATGCTTGGATAACTTTTATACAACTAAACGTCTGAGGGTATAGTATTTCATATTTCAAGAAATGTTAAGAGGATAAAAGAAACATGACATTGGAAATCTAATATAAGATAAGCAATACATGAATCAACATTTCGAACGCGATTACAGTAAAGTTGGTTTTCTAACCACCGAAGAGCGTCTAAGCTCAGAGGTCATTCGGCATAAAACAATTTATAATTAGAAGCGATTTGGGTTTCAAATACTTGAAAATGTTACGCAGTTATACATTTCGTAATGTTTATGACTGATGAGCTCGTATAAGTGACATGAAGTTTTACTCCAAATAAACGCTGACATATTGCAGACTAAGTAACTTGTGTGTCACCTCTAAGATTGCTTACACCAGTTTATTGCTCAGTGTCATTTTTAGTACAATTGGATTCAATTAAACTCCTTATATTTAAGAAAAGCAAGTCTTCAAAGTGTTTGTATAAACAAGCAGGCTTCTCCACGTGACAGGTGTTCTGTAGCTAATATTGCCTTTAAACATAATTTTTTAAAAATAGTTTTTTTCTTCAATAAATAAAGTTTCATCTGAAGGAATGTTTTCTGGAATGCGTGGGGGAAGCGTCGTACGCAGCAGGGATCAGTTGGTCAATAGTTATTGTACACATCATCATCAGAGACTGAAAAAGGCACGGTGTCCATTGACTGAGGCAGTAGATCCGGTAACCTAGCGAATAATAATAATAATAATGTGAACGGATTACAAGAGATTATGTTTGTAATAACGAAATATTATAACTTTTAAGTATCAAAATTCAGCAGTTCGTTCTCATCTATCTATCTTTATATATATATATATATATATATATATATATATATATATATATATATATATATATATATATATATATATATATATATATATAAGATCCATCTTATAAATGTCTCCTGGCACTAGCACCTCCTTTCTAATAGAATGTGTCAATCAATCAATGTAATAAACCACTTAAATATATTATTTTTGGACTATCGTGGTGAAAACGTCGTCACTTCAGTGAATTCATGTGAAGGAGTTCGTTTGTTGACTGTTCTAAATAAATATGTATGAAGGCAAGTAATGGAAACAGCATAAAATCTCGATAATTAATACTCTCGTGAGAATTTCAGAGAGGATTTTATCTCGTAAAATCCATTGAATCCAGCGATAACTACAGACTTCATCGTGTAACAGTAGCATGCGCACGATTTTGTGAAGGCACACAATGGCCTTATGATGAATTATATTGCAACCAATTAGGCTGTCTCTGTTACTACTTACAGTACACAGTGCATACATATTCTGCATGATTAATATAATTTTGGACATTACCACAAGAGGAAAGATACACACGCAGAACAAAGGTGATATGTATAAATTACTTTCACATTTACTATAATAAAAAATTCTGACGGTGCTGTAAATCCTACAAAGGATATTTTGTTCAAGCATTTTTCATATGTATAGTAATGGTTTTAAGGAATCATACATACTTAATGTTTCCTTGCTCAAGAGGCAAGAACACCGAATACAAATGTGAAATTCTTGAAATAGGAAAAATAAATTTGGATACATAGATAACTGTAAATATGTGATAAAGTCATTTGAAGCGTCCGATGTAAAAATGTATTATATATATGTATATATATATATATATATATATATATATATATATATATATATATATATATATATATATATATATATATATATATATATCTATATATATATAGATATATATATATATATATATATATATTCAGTTAGCAAACACTACAAGCTATCTGCTTACCTTGATTTTAATAATTTCAATAAGCTAAGCCGATCCTCTCTGGCAGAATGATCGTTCATTTCTATCAACCTTTCATTTGGATAAGATGGAACAGATCGTTTAAAATATCCTGTATCCACCATTTTCATGCAGTTTGTATATCTCCGGAAGTCTCTTTCTAACTCTCGGAAAGCTCCATCATCGAATGTCCTCAGAATGCTTAATATCTCGGTAGGATCACGACCTGGAACGGAAAATAATTTAAATAAGATACATTACAGCAGGTCCTAATTTTTCATCAACACGTCTTCAATTTTCAGTTTACATTCAAAAGATTTCTTAAGTCAACATTAAGTCAGATTTCAATTCTATCAAGGCAGACTGGACCATATTTGATGTCACTTTAATTCCAGCCTTATTATATCATGTTGCTATACTTTAAGCCAGATATAAGAAACAACGACATGGGCTTTTCAAACTAATAACTTTCTTCATGTACTTCGTCCATTTAGAAACCAATATCAGTTCGAAGTCTCATGCAAACGTCCTACTCCAGAAATATCAGCATCGACATAAAATAATTCAGAACGTTGAGCATGACAGGGTTCGTACGGTCTTTGAAGGTCTTTGAAAGTTTGAGAAAAATGAGGTAGCGTTTTCAAGGCCTTGAAAGTTTGGGAAAATCGAGCATATTACCCTGAGGTCTTTGAAAGTCTTTGAAAATTGAAATAAACCCCCCAAAAAATAATTTCTTTCCAGAATCACAAATAAAATTATCCGAGGTTGTTAGATTCAGATGTAATCTAGTTATCCTGGTTTCTTTCTTTTTATGACCCGTTCAGTTTATTGCCGCCGCAATAACAAAAGAGGCTTTGTTTTGTTTGGCCATCCAAAGTATGCCGCGGCGGCGACTTCAATCACACATGCACTCTTCATCAAAGCAATACGGTGCCGCTACACACTTCATCAAAGGAAGTCACCAATAAAATTGCCCAAGATCGTTAGCTTCGGATGCAGCTGGTTTTCCTGGCTTCTTTCGTTTGACGAATAGTTCAATTTGACTGGACGAGTCCATCAGTTTTAGCCAATCAAAATGTTAATTACACTAATTCTACGTAGAAAGTTTGCGAAAGTTATACGCTTGAGAATTCAAAATTTCTTCATTCGATTTACATCGTCTGCAAGTTCAGTGTTTAAAAACGCCAGGTCTTTGCTCTTTCAACGATATCTGGCTTGAACAAGAGAAGTACAAGGAATGGCTGCAAAAGAATAAGTTATGCAAACGAAAGGCGTTTTGTACGCTGTGTAAAAAGACGATCAACTTGGCTTCAATGGGAGAAGGAGCCCTTACAAGTCATGCCAAAGGTAGGTTGCAAATTAGTAACTACATGTTCATTTAGTGGAACAAAGATGCAGAAGTATAAGCAATTGGTAGTTTTTGGAAAAATAATGGTAATTCATTACTCGTCGGGTATAAAATAAGATCGTTTAGTTTGATGATTTGGGAGATATAGCAAAAGAGGGCCTGTTTAAATTTACTTCTACCGTCGGTTTATTTAACACGTTTGAGGAACAAAAATCAGTTTCGAAAAATTTGTTCTACATAACAATATTCCTTGATTTAATACAAAAACATCCATTGTAATAAATTAAATTCACGGATAAACAGTTTCAAAGTGCGCATGCGTTCACTATATTAGAGTTAAACAAGAGTTCTTGTTCTTGAATTGCGAGTAAAAAAAAAAAAAAAAAAAAAAAAAAAAAAAAATTATCAAAAAAAGCCTCAACGAAACAAACAGGTTGCTATATATAGAACCTGTTTTGTCCAGTACTTTGAAGTGCGTGAAATATTACTAAATTTAAAGATGTTTATTACAAAAAATGGGGAAAAACATGTCCTGGGCTGACCCTGGACTTATGCAATCAGGATCAGACAAGGAAAAGGGAGAAACAAAACTTCGTAGGGTCCTAAAAATTATGTGTGAGGCAGGAAGAGAAGTAGAGTCCCGATGTGATTTAATATTAACTCAGTACGGAAAATTAGTGGATGAAGTTATCCAATCGGACAATCATCCATTGAAATGCTTCAGTAGAACAGATGACAGACTTGATGAAGTGTTTTATTCTGTCCTTTCCAAAAGAAATGAATATGTTGAACTTTGGAATGTTCTCCAGAAAATGTTGTTGTTATCACATGGGCAGGCAAGAGAGAGGATTTTCTATCAACAAACAGGTATCTGTTGAGAACCTCAGCAGAGAAAGCCTCAGAGCTCAAAGGTTAATCATTGACACAATGAGAAAAGCTGGTGGATCTTTGGAAATCATCATTAGCAATGAAATGATGACATATGCCTCCTCTGCAAGACATAAGTACCATGCCTATCTGGATAAGAAGAAAGCAGAGGAGAAGGATGAGAAGAAAAACCCAAAAGGAAAGAAACGGGAGTTGGCCTTGGATGAAGTGGAAGAACTTAAAGCCAAAAAGCTGCGTCTTGACGCTGACATTGCCAGCCTACATGCTCCCTCTGTACAGAAAGCAGAATTAAAAGGACTCGTTGTGCTTGTCACAGAGTCAAATGCTCTTAGGAGAAGAGCAGAGGAAAAGATGACAGTGGTGGCATCTCTTTCCAAAATGATTGAAGAGAAAAAAAAGCAAATAAAATAATGCATTTAAAGCAGTGCTGATGTCTTTTAAGAGAACAATTTATGTTGTATTAAATCTGACACGTATGTTACATATTTCTGGAGAAAAAAACAACAAATGTTAACCTATTTTCTAGATCATTATAATGCAATTTTAGGCAATTAAGTATAGTTTGACTTTAATCAGTAAAAAATATTGTGGTATTTGGCATTCGTTGTTTTCTCTTATAACCTGTATACACAATGTTAGCAAAAATAGGTCTTGGAAATAAATCTCTGTTTGTGGTCTTTGAAAGTTTGGGAAAAGTCTTTGAATTTATCAGTCATAGTTGAGTATGAACCCTGCATGAGTATGACATTATGCAGATCTGATCGTAATTCAAAATGTTTAATAAATCCAAAAAGGTATTGACTTGAGTGTGAAGAATAAACTAGTTTGGCGGTAGGGGATTAAACAAATGATCGTGGGCCATAGTCCTGAGTGATCTGGCTACCAAGATCAAGAAATACTTGGCTTTCGCTTCTGTACATAACGTAATATCATTAGAAATATGATGACTTATACCAATTAACTCCATGTGTATATTAGTTAGTTTGCCTAAATGGGGTTGGAAAATTGGCTCTTGAACATATTCTCTGGTAGTTGATTTTTTTTAAAAATAAATATATTTTCAGGACAATGGAGATAACTGTGACACAAGGGACAATGGGGGATGATTGACACTGGGGACAGTGGAACACGTGTAATATTTGAATAGCTTCAAATAAACTAAATACATGTCTTTTGAAATGAGATCATATAAAACTACAAACGACTTTGCCCCCATATTGCCATTATCTTCTCGCCTCATAATGTAAAAAAAGTATGATGTCAAAATAATTTTAGGGCGTTATGTGAGGGACATAAATGAGAACAGTAACATAAAAAGAACTGTGAGAACAGTACAATATAAAATGCGCTAGAATTCTCTTAACTGAATATATAATTTGCTATATATTTAAATTTTAACTTTTAAATAACAGCGTGCTGTATTTACAAAAAGGCATTTAGTAACTAAAGAACTTTCCTCAAACCGTTTTGATAACTATTGCAATTTATATTGAAATTAATTGTCGGCCAAAAATGCAATATAAACTTATTAAGCCGTTAAATACGGCGCCATGTTGAAGTCAGTTTGAAAAAACGATTGTGCATTTGCATTGGCAAACAAGTATTTGCAAGTGATAACTGCTGTATTAAATGCGATTACGATGTTGTTTTAGGGGTGGGGTGGTGGATGTAGAAATTAAAGCCAAAATAATATCTGAGAAAATCAATACTTGGCTTCGACTCAGACCACAAAGTGAAATGCTGTATAGAAAAGGAAAAGGTATTGCTTTGCACGTCACAAAGTAATTGTGTTGTATCAGCACAGTACAATAACTACAGTAACTCATTACAATTCGACTAACCCTAACGAATTCGAGTTACTAAGACAATTGCCTTCTATTAAACTGCCGTCGTCGGCATTTTATATAACTGGTACATATTTACCCATATTAATAGATGTGATTATGCGACGCGTCATGTTTGTTCATCTGCACTAGTCTGCTCGTCTGTCTGTTACAGTTTGCGTATGTTTATATGATGGTGTATATTCAAGTACTTAGGGCTTCAATCACACACACACACACACACACACACACATAGAGAGAGAGACAGACAGACAGACAGAGAGACAAAGAGACAGAGAAAGAATGAGAGAGATTGTATATTCATATAATGAGTTTATATATTTAGATTTGATTGTTGTTTTAACCTTGTAACTGAAACAAACGTTGCATATGCTAATAATAATAATAATAATAATAATAATAATAATAATAATAATAATGTCATCAGCAGTAAAGCAGCAACAATCAAACAACATTATTACAATCATAATGTTAAACCGATTTCAACAAAGATTACTTTTATGGATCAGCTTGGAAATTCCCACATGTTTTGTTAATGTATATATTGAACAATATGCCCTGGACCTTTCAACCCTATCAATCCTTCCTATGAATTCTTTTGTACACTGAAACCGCATGAACAGGATAAGTAACAACTTTCATTACATTCTACATTACAATTCACGGGATATAAATGGTCTCTTTTCACTGGTATTTGTATTGTGATTTGGAGAGAATATACCCATGCATATGCATCGAATGAACCTATATTTATGTGCAGTTATACATCAAAATGTAAATCATGAATTGTTTTCTTCTTGTGAACAACACTCAGTAGCGTAAGTATGAAAGGTCTTGGTCCCTTCTCTTGCATTCTATTCGTACAAGACCACTTTTTTAAACACAAAAATATTTTTGCGGACCCATACACTTAAAGTTACGTTAACAAAGTATGCAGCGCAGCTGCTCTGAGTATATTTTAATATCAGTGTTGTAAGTATCCAAGTTACTCCAATACGTATCTTATAGCAGAGTTGCAGCAGGTATCCGATATCGAGTCAACTCGAACACTAGATATAGTTTATTGAGATTGTGTTAGAATGCAAAAGTTAAACTATTTATCCGTTTAGTTCACCAAGAAGAGAAAGCTTAGGCAGATCGATAAAGTAACATTAAATGGAAAAACACGACTGATTTTATGCTAACATTTTCATGGATACATTGCCTATGTATCCAAACTATCCTCAACCTGTTTACATTTTTTTTTTCATGTTTAAGTCAAGTGTACCTCGTTTCCTTGCATGTAAAATGTACAAATATCCAAGGGCAGATGTAAGTCGAAACTTTTCGCAAACAATGTGTTTAATGGAAAGGTACCTGTAAGAGTTTTACATCGCTTTACTAACAGTGAATCAATGTAGCTTGTTAAAAATTGGTAGCTGATACAATATTCCTCATTGTCGTTGCCTTCACTTATACGTACAGTAGCCAAGTACAAAAACGTATCAACGTGCCATTCAGACCAAAGACGACTGATTGTGCATTGATTGCTGTTTAATTACTTACGATTGTCATCCTATGAGACTGATAATGGTTTCAAACGAAAACAAATCTCTAAAAACGTACTTTTAGGTTAAAATCGAGGCTCAAAATACGTCAGTCTTTAACCACATTCACAGTTATTGCAATCAATCTCCAGAAGACTGGATACAACCTCACCATCCTACATCAAAGACATTTGAATCACTGTGTTTTTCTAAGTTAGTCTTTAACAAGTGGTCGAATCATTTCAAAACAATCAGAGCTACTAAAAGAAGAAAACCAAACAGGATGGAAAGTTGCTATTTTAGTATATTCTAATGCACTTGTCTTTGGAACGCTACACCCGTCGGGAAAACACACATGTAGCAAAATTAAATGTATAAGTTTACCTAGTATCGAGCGTGTTTTCAAAATGGCGGAGTCTAATGCGTATTATGTTTTAGCCCGAATTTTTTTTTAAAGGACTGTTCGTTAAATACTATGTAGTGTATCAAAGGCGCTAAAGTAGTAATTTATTTCTGTTGATTTCCTCGTCTGATCAACTCCGATATCTTCAAACATTTCAACTAGTTTATGTGATTGGTTGAGACTTAAAGACACTGCCATTGGGACACGCGTTTGATAAATTCTACTTAAAAGGTCATCTTCGTCTCAAATACCTGTTTATACGGTGTCAGGATAGCTTTATTAATCGATGTCAACTTCCTTCTCAATGGTAAATCTATTGATGTCCTCATTTTCTTTAAAATTGCGTGTCAATGAAAGTGAATTTCTGCATTGACTCTTAAGAGCCTCTAAAAATAAGCACCATCCAAGCCTTGCTTTTCAAGTAATACACATTTTCATATTATGAAAATAGCATATTTACAATTAGACTCATTTTTCCTGGAGCTAATTCTACTTTTTTTCCTGGAGCTAATTCTACTTAGATGAAATGACAGCAATAACTGGTCACGCATTCGCAAAACATCTCATTGTTGGAAGGTATCAGATAGATAATAGTCATTAAGTTGTCATAGTATTGCCCTCACACTTAAAAGCAATTTTCAATTTAACAAATTGAAACTTTTACATCTCTTGCACTAAGTTCAGTTGTTCTTTATTGAACATTAACTTTAGATTGAACTCGAGCATAAGGGATATGTTTTGTGAATCATTGACCCGATCCAGTTCTCGTTAAACGTCTCAAGTTTGATTACCAACTCCGCTAAATTTTCTCATGCTAATTATTTGTAAACAGTTATTAATTAAACCTTCATTTCTAAACCTGAATGGTTATTTTGGATTTTAACACTGATTCTGTAGCCATGAATGAATTTTTGTAAACAGAGTACAGGGAACAATACTCAGGTTGTGAGAAAGAAATTCTGTGAAAGATGAACATAGTCTTTATCTTGCAGCTCCGTATGTCTTACCCATGGACATGGCCTCTACAGAAGATCTCAGCGGTGGATCCAGGGGACATAATATAGCGGGCGTGGGTATTTAGAACTGAAACCCGGTGGGCGCCCAAGGAGGAAAGCTCGGAAACTCCTGGATTTTGAACGTTTGCGGGGCGTATTCTTAACCATCTAAAAATACAAAAACTTTCTCTAGGAAACTTTCAGTTCTTTCGCGCTTATTGCACGCTCCTACCTTCCGAAAGAAACTAAGAAATATTAATCGGATGCTTACAACACACAAATAAATTTATCCTTCGAATTTCATTGCGTCTTTGATATTTTGTTTTTACCCATCTGTCACTGAACTTTTTTGTGTTTTTGTTCTAAGATTATCGTTCAATTAAAGTCGTTTTGTAAAGCTACATGAGAGGATATGCACGTTTAACGACAAAAAAAAAAACCCATTTAAGTATGTCTACAGAGCCTTTATCACGAAACATCGACCAGCGAACTCCGTCCCGTTTATGGAGCGTCAAAATGTGAACCTTTCGCACTAGCCCTGACGTCATGCTACGTAATGAGATTAAACGTCATAGAAGGTTGTTGTTGTTGTTGTTGCAGGGTTTAACGCCATTTCTCAGCACATGATAGGCTATATATGGCGGCCAGTATTAATGGTGGAGGAAGAACCCGTGATTACGCCAGGATATAACCAACGATCCACGAGAAGCTACTTGAAAGCTTTCTCACATACCCAAATTGGCCGAATCTGAGACTCGAACCCACGCAGACAGAGGTGAGATGGCAGTGATCCGTAACGGAGAGCGCTTTAGACCACTCGGGTCCCGTCATAGAAGGCATTAAATCAAAGACTCTGACTAACTGAAGACCTAACTACGTCGTACAATCTAGATGTGATGGACCCTCCGTCATAAATCTTTATTACACTCCATATCTTACTCGAACGTATTCTGACCAATCAAACAAAGCGGCATTTATCAAATCCGAGAAATAATTAATATGTCCGGGTTAACACTTATTACTGGAAATGGTGGGCAAAATTGTGTGACAGAAGAGACTGAATATAAATTAAAAAAAAACATTCAAATCAAATATACTGACTTTCTAATATACAAAAGTAACCATCAAATTTAACATGCACCATATGGCTGTGTGAAACGTTGCTTGCTTTAAGAAAATACACACAGAATGCAAAAGTAATGGATTTACACTTTTTTTTCCTATGCATCAAATACACCGCAAAAGCTGCAACATGTGCAAAACATATTTTGTATTACATAAGTAAAACAGCTGTTTAAATATATGCCTCACATATGCACGGTCCTGCACAGGACAGACTTATCTGGTGTGACCAATTTGTTCAACATACGTAAAACGTGTTTGATTAACATAAATTTGTCCTAGAGGTATGTGGCATATATAAATCGAGTGATGTAAGTATGTTCACATATGTGCTGAAACTTTCAGTTGAGCCAATTAATTAGCTTTTATATTTGATAAGTCAAGCAATGGAAGTTTTTTTTAGACATTTCAGTCGTTCGTGAATATTATGTGATTGTTCTTTGGGGCTGTCTGATGATTTAGTTGCAGTCTGGTTATTTGATTAAATCTATGTTGTTAGTGACGTGAGTGATCCTATAAAAAGTATTTATTACTGTTTAATATGGACATATCAACATTCCTCCGGGATAGTATCATGTTTTCACTCTCCATAACGGAAAAAGGTCATGCTACTGCTAAACATCTGGATGTATATAAGCCGTTACATGGTAGAATTTATGCTCTACTCTTGCCCCCTTTCCCGTCTAGGCATCTGATCTTGGGGAACACCATCACACTTGTTATAAACGTCATTTGCAGCGACCACGTGAATTTCTGTCTCAGCTGTCAACTAAGTGAGAAGCATAATAAAATAATGGACATTTTTTTAAAACAATGTTTAGCCTAGATCACTGAAAACTTGTGTGATTAGGCATTTATAAGACGTTTGAACCAGGCATCAGTCATTTACTGTCTTTGTCCAGTCACACAGTACCGCTAAAATCTTGACGTAACTAAAATAGATTAGAATTAGATGACGATAATTTAATTTTTAAACTTATAGGAGTTGCAAGGTTTTCTCAGAGATTTTCCTGAATTTAAATTGAGGCATGATCACAATTCATTGTCCCTGGACAATCCAAGATTGATGACAGTAACTACAGTAACCGTTAACATACTTTCGTTATATTTTACGTTTAATTATTTGCTAGTATATATTTTCTCGATGGTTCATTCATTGTATGATATTATATTTTTTCATCGTGTTCAAATATAGCTAGTATATCGTTTGTTTCTTTGTCACATATGCCATTGTATCTTGGTTCGATTTCATATAGCGATTTTTAAAAAATGTACACAATAGTCATTAAAAATATGTTGGTACTCCTCTTGTAGTTTTATAAGATATCTGTCAAAGTCAAGCTGTAATTCCTTGATTAATCTAATATGGACAATTTTACTGTCTTCGTACGTTTCTTGTGCATGTGTATGTTGAGGTGGGATAAGGGGAGGGTAGGGTGTTTTATTTATTTTGCTCGACACATGCTAAGATTACCATGGAGCTCATTTCCTAGCTCGTCGGACTCGTATTTCAAGAGTCCGGGGTTAGATCCCATTTCCTCACGATGATATGGTCCATAATGTGTGAAAAGTGCCATTAAAACATATAAAAAAAACAGATTCTTTGACTGTAAAGTGGCGTGTCTTTTTAGCTTAACGTAAATTATAGTGGAAATCGTAATATGCACTTAAGTGCGTTTTTTCTCTCACTCAACACAACCCTTTCAATAACTTAGGAACTTATTAACAATCTGCTGTGGAAGTCGTGAATTTAGAGGTGTGGGCGCTATGTCGGTGATATCGGGCTTGACTATGTCTTTTATTCATGAAACTATAATGGAGAATAACTAAATCTGTTTCGACAAGACTCAGTAGTATTTAATCATCTTTTTCTTTGTGAAATCGAATTTACGATGAAAATTGTTTAACTTGTCAAAATTTGACAACCTCTTCACTGCGGGCTCTGGATGTAAAATAGACTACATTTACTAAGAGGCGATTAAGAGAGGCAATAATTGCGACTGCTAAGTGGTTACGCGTTAGACAAGTGACCAAAAGAACGCATGTTCGAATCCTATTGTTGGAACACCACGACATGGCTATCATGGTGTGTATTGGGTAAATCACTTGTCTAAAATTACCCTGGCAACCGAAAAACATGAAATGAAACCTAAATGAATTATGTTGCCGAGTGAAGTCTTTTATTATTTATTATGCTTTTATTATTATGCTTATCTCTTATTTGACTGTTAAGACAAAAATTATTATATTATATATATTACTTTATTAGTATGAAATAAATTCGAAAGGTTTATGTTTTATGTTGCTTATAGAACACAATTCAACGAATCTCCTCTGACGCTACACTTATTAATAGTTACTGCTCACAATAGACGTTTAGTTCATCAAAAGTTTACTTAATTTAGTTCATAAAAAGTATAGTGACAATATCGGATATATGCATCACATTTCATACTTTATGCGCAATTTCCGATATCAAAGTTCGTTTGCATAAAACATTTATAGATTGTTTGCAAAATAAACTATACAAGATTAAACACAACTCTCAGAATTGTTGATATCAGCAAAAATTAATACATAGTTAAATGAAATAACATAAAATGAAGAACTTACCTGAAGTTTTGGAAAAATTGACAAGTTTTCGGATTGGATTATCACCACACGGGTTGGCGGGACACACGTGAAAGATACATGTATAAATAAAGAGCACTTTCATTAGGTCGCTGTGGCGAATCATTCTCCTGTTTTTGAATGTTTCTGCAATGAAGAAGAAAACACATGGAAAATAGTGCGTATTTGTAATCCATTATGTATGATGACATCACGCTTAACATTATGAATCACGATGCTAGACCCTTGGCTGGAAATGCTACGTCTCTGTTCGTGGCAGTTTCATGCATGCAGAGCAGAAAAGAAGCGGAAACTATTACAAATGAGAATAATTATTTCGGACAATGCTAGAAAATGTTTCCAACACGCAAAAGTGTTGTTCTTTGTCCCTCTTGATATATGAATTTACTTGAACAATCAAAATATAAGACAAGTCTGTTATACTCATGCCTTTCGAAATAGATACCGAAATGCACTGTAGGAACTTGAAATTATTTATTCAATTGAAAAATGGAAGGACAGTGTTGTGTCAATGTGATTATACGAAGATAATTTAATTAGAAAACGGTTAAATTTAATAAATATCATAACTTAGTGAGAACAATAACTCGTGATTCCATCAAATCAGTCGATTAGTTTTAACAGCAAATAAACTTTCGCAAATATACCGTAAACAAAGACCTATTATAAATATAAGACTGTATAACCATAACCAGATTAAAGAAATTTGAATCGAAGGAAACAGCAAATTATGTTAGCAACACATTCGAAATAACGTGATACAGAGGTATCAGTAAATAACTATTGTACAATTATATTTTTTTTAAAAATCCCAAAACATATATTACCTTTATGAAGTATTTATTGTCTCCAAATTTCACATCAGCTTTTTCTTTCTGATAAAAGCAGGAAACAACGTCAAGAAAAATTATTTCCACCCATTACCTGTACTTTAGCAAACATCATTTGGCAGCTGCTGCATTCTCCTACCTGACAATTTACCTGCATAACTTTTGTATAGACTGGGTTCACCTTATATAAATAGCGAGGATAGTTCAATATTCATAAGGCGCAGGGAGCAGTCTTGCTATGACGTATTTTAGTGGGCACTGCGCCTGTTTTGACTGCCTAACATTTTTTTTACAGTACGTTATGAGCAATATGAATTTGTTAGAAGCTGATCAAATCAGAAACCGTATTTAGTCCTATGTACGCGACTCAAACCTAAATAACTTCTGTAGAAACATGGAAACAGACAGTACGACAAGTCATGCGTAATCAATATTAGTTTAGGGTCCGACTCAGTATTTTACCTATAATAAATCATGTTTTAATTGAACCTGGTTTTATTTTTTAATTATTTTTAACATGGAAGATATGAAGGGTGGTTATTTACATGGAACTACATTTCAGATGTAAACGAGTAATAGTATTTCAATGTTCTTTCAGTCTCGTACAGATGTTTATTTTGTTTTGTTTGGTTTGATTTTAGGTTTGTTATTTTTTTTTTTTTTTTTTTTTTTTTTTTTTTAGTTTCGTTTATTCAATGCCCGGACTTGCGCCACTGAGTCAAAATAATGATGATGATCTGTGTTTGCTTGGTTTGTTTGTTTTGTGGGTTTTTTTTAATGGTTGAACGCCATTATTCAGCACAATATAGACTATACATAGCAGCCAGTATTAAATGGTGGAGGAAGAACCCGGAAAAAAAACCGGAAAGAACCACCGACCCACGAGAAGCTACTGGCAAGCTTTCTCAGAGGTGAGATGACAGTGATCTGTAACGGACAGCGCTTGAGACCACTCGGCCACCCGGGGCCCCCTTGGTTCTTTCCGACACAACGCACAAGTAGATTATTTGGTGCAAAGATAATTGAAATAAGCTGCCTTGCCCACGAACGCACCTTGCTGTATCTGACCAGTGGATATCCGAATGTAGGATTCAAACACTGTACTTTTCGCCGTTACAAATTTTTTTTTTTTTTCATATCATTAAGTTTATATTTTATATCTAAGAGAGAAGTCCAGAGAACAAAAACATTCTTGAGAGAATAAGTGTATTATGCATTACTATGAACCTTTCAACATTATTTTGAATGACCTTGTGAACTAATACTATCCCTATCACATTGAAATCTACTTATTCTCATTGTCCCGCAAATAAAATCCACGACGCCCATTGTGCTATATTGCGGAGTCTCTGCAGGGAGATAACACGACTGTATCGTCTCTCTAATGTCAAGTTCGATCCCAATTCGGATAGTTTGGTTCACGATTCTATGATTTCCTCATTTGCAAGGGAAACGTCATAACTTCACTTGGGCAGTTTTAAACACGTATAATACGATCTTTTGAGAATTTGTTATACACACAACTTCAAAAAAGCCAAGATCACGCACATTTGTGTATTCTTTTATCAAACAGGCCACGTGTTAAAAAAAGATACCTAGCTGGTTGTGCATTGTCGACGACTGCATAAATGTATACATAGCACAGGGCCCATTGTATGCAGTTGGGCCGATATATACGAGTAGATGAATAGAAAAGAGGGCGGCAGATTTTGAGTGAGTCGACAAATACATGATTTTGTGGAAACTGCTCTTCCGGTGTTCTCTATCCTTGCCCTAGTTATTAACAGTAACATGTTTACCGTCAGACTGAATTGCTTTCTTGGACAAAGGGCTACATTTTAGTACAAAATCATTGACCATTTCATTGATCTTGAATGTACGTTTTAACACTCTTTGGTCTTGAACTCAGTAACGGAAAAACTAAAACCAAAAAGTTTTGTAGAATTGAACAAATAATTTATTTTTAATGGACACAAAGTGAAAATTTAAGAATGTACAGTATTGTGAATAAAATCCCAAACAGTGCTAAAAGTTCAATCACATATCCAATGTATAGAGTTCCAAAGGAATTCTAGTGGTGTTCCAAATAACTCCAATACTTAATGTGCTGATGTGTCAATAGTGTGGAATGAGGGAATGTGTTAACAGTTTTGACGCAACGCAATAATATAATCCAAAAGGTAATTGAAGGAAATGAAAATAATTCCCAAAAAATTATTTAGTCTAACAAATATTAATGAGCACAATTGTAGTGAATAATTTAAATAAATTAATCCACATTAAACTTAACAAAACAATACGATTCATTCGGATGTTATATTAGGAATAAGTAATTTTGCAGTAAACAATACTAATATCAAAAGCTAAGACACAAGAATAATTTAACCAGGATGTAGGTCAGTCTCCTTTCTAAAACATTCAAATTTGTCAACAGTTTAATAAAGTTTCAAGTGAAAAACTAATGTTTTAATAAAGTTTCAATTGAAAAACTAATGTCCTACACTTAGATATAAAAAAGTCCAATATTAATTACACTTATACGAATAGCTAATCTATAATCGTAGAGAATTATTAAGTATGCATTATGTTGTTGACCAAATAAATGCCTCTAGTCAGGTAGACCATTAACTTGATTTTGGACAAAAGTCAGTTTTTTTATACAATATATATATATACATATATATATATATATATATAGAGAGAGAGAGAGAGAGAGAGAGAGAGAGAGAGAGAGAGAGAGAGAGAGAGAGAGAAAAGCCAACAAACAATACAAATTAAACATACATAACATAGCGATACGTTTTTGGTTGAAAATAAGTATTATGAATAAAGGAAGATAAAACCAGAGTTATCGACTGACCAACCCTGTACACGTATTTGTAGCGATTTCAGTAAAGAGTTGTTGACTGATTTGAAGGACTTTGTGAGTGTATATCAATATATTTCAGCGGCCTTTTGCATTTATGACTTTGTATATATTATACAAGGCAATTTCCCAAATGCGCTAGCATGCACGGTCTGGAGTGATTTCATTATGTATGACAAAACTCCATACTCTCATACAGGGAATGTTTGGCTTGTGCAACAGCAACTTAAAGTTTTCCGTCATTTGCATCAGTCTCGTTAAACCAGACTGCTTCGGTATATTTTGCAGAAGCGAAACCACAACGACATAAATCCCTGCTTCTGAATTTGTCGATATATATATTCTGCAATTATTCAAGCCAAAATATCATTGAAAACCTCAAATGTTAACACCACTCATGGTTTCGCTCTTCCGTTATTACGCTTATCTAAAAGCGGGACAGGTTTAAGGTGAAAGTGTGTGTATTTGCAAGAAAAACGTTTTAGATAGGGCTGTAATAGGTCTTTGCTACTTTCATTTACTGTGACTAAACATTATTTATATTTGGGTTGGACATCATGTCTGCGGCCACATTGCAGAAATCGTAGCGATATGACTGAATTTTGTTTAGAACTACGTGAACATTCCAAATCACATTACATCACGATGTCTTCGTTGCGACCGTTTATAGAGATGTCTAGCACTGGGGCATAATGCCGCAGACATGTAGCTTGATGTTCCACCCAGTCACATTATCCTGACACCAAACTAATCCTAACACTAACCTCTTAATATTGAGCGTATAGCGAAGCAGCTGCAAGTACCATTTTGTATGCCTTTAGTATGACTCGGAAGAAGTTTGGAACCCACGACCTCCCATATCTTTGGGGGACGATCTAACCACCACGCAACTGGAGCGGTATATACTATTATATGTAAAACAAAATAAGAAAATACATCGGCAAAGTTTTTTTTTTCTTCTCCAACCTACGTCATATGTCCAGGAAAGAAAATTGTATACTCTTTAGCCGAAAATCAATCATATACAAAACAAAAGGAATCAAAATTTATTTTGACAATGCTTAAACCATCCAATGCCCTTTTTTTTAGATAACCGGGATTTCCAATGGGAAAACCTGAAAAATTCTTTGCAAAATAAGATATCGCCTAATTTTATTAGCCAATGCGACAGTTTTATTTTTCTTCCAATTTATTGACAAGTCTCGTTCTGACTTGACGAATAAGCTTTTTATGAGCAAGATTCTCCCCTCGTATGGCAATGATCTCACAAAGACACGTACAAATGAGAGTTGGTTTGAACCTGCAACCGCTGGCTTCTGAATCTGCCTTGCCAGTAATAGAGCCTAACCTAACCGTCAAATCAGCTATGCAGTCACTGGCTACATCCAACAAAGCAAACTTTATTAGCTGTTTACGAGGACGCAGATACAATATATAGTCTGGTGCTCATTTTGCTACGTCATCACTAGTATCGCACCAGTTAAAACTATGTTCTATCCAGTCGACTTGATTCTGTTTTATTCTTTTATATCTTTGACTTTGATGTGAACACAAAAATCCAGCCAGCCATTTTTGTTTTAGTTCTAAACACTTTCGTGCAACATAATTTGATAATAGTAGGCACCTTGAAGGTTATTACCAGAGTAAAACCAAATGTTTTCACCTAGTGCAAACATGAGTCTGGTCTTGTATTGCATTCACGTCAAAATTATAGATTTTTCTTTCTTTTCTTTCACTAAATTGTTTTCATTTGTCTTATTATTAATAGGAATCTCCCAAGTCCGGGGAAATAAAGGTATCCCAAAAATTATATATAATGATCAATGTGATGTGATAACTGATAAACATTCTCTCTCTCTCTCTCTCTCTCTCTCTCTCTCTCTCTCTCTCTCTCTCTCTCTCTCTCTCTCTCTCTCTCTCTCTCTCTCTCTCTCTCTCTCTCTCTCTCTGCAGGCATGTATACATACGTACCTACACACACACACACACACACACACACACACACACACACACACACACACATACATACATACATACATACATACATACATACATACATACATACATACATACATACATACATACATACATTGTTTGTTCATGCAAGAATTGAATCTAGATTTAAAATCAAATCTATACTTTTTATTGAATCTAGATTTAAAATCCAATCTACAGTTTTAATTAAATCCAGATTTAAAATCAAATCTATACTTTTAATTGACTCTGGACATTAAAAAAAAACCACGATAACCAGTCATGCCTTAAAAAGTCAAATCATGAGAATAATAGATGTTGATAAATACGGCGTTCTGTTCAAAATGGTCAGAACCCAACCACTATCTGTCATATGCAATCATTTTATGTTTAGCTCTCGGCCATTCGATGTCATTATGATTTATGGATCTGTGCGAAAACGATCAGTTTATGATTGGCATTCTGTCCGTTCTGTTTGGACAAAATCTATAATGAATTAGTCTGTTTATTCATATTTAAAACCCACAATTCTGATTTTACTTATATTTTATTCACACGTTCAGGAAAAAGAAACATTCATTTCTAAAATTCACACCCAATATCAATTGTTTTAGCACTTTGTACTTAATGATAGCTGCTAGTTCTCCAACGAAATAGTTAGAAACAAAATATCACTACGCTTACTGACTTTTTTATATTATGATTATTGTTTATAAGTTTCAGTTGAGTACTGATAAGCATACCTACAACAAAACAATTTAATTAAACAATAATTTGGGTTTTAAAAAATTACCCTTGGTTTTACAGCATTGTTTTAGAAAACGTGTTCTCTTTGTATAATGTTATTGACTATACACTTGACTTGTGTTATATGCTAGGGAGCCTTATATTGGGAGATGTTAAATATATCGTGTTTTAATAGTTGATCCTGCTAACGTGTTTTAATAGTTGATCCTTCAATTAATGTTTAATAGTGAAACACAAATAAAGAGTTTTCATGATAAGAAATCACATCATAGCTGTTTCTCATGAGCCAAGAACTAATTTATACAGAATAATTAAGGTATACAAACTAAACAAATTTCATCCAATCAGACGGGGACCCTGACCGCACCGCGGTATAAGATGTGCAGCGGTATACTTAGCGGTGTTATACTGAGGGACCACAGTAGTTATAACTGAGTGAAATTACCTGAATTGTTTTTTGTTGTTGTTGTTGCTTTTTTTGTTGTAAATGATCTTATCAGAATGGGTTTAATCAAACACGTAAGCTTTCTCAACCAATGATCGGCACATAACTTTGTTCTACGTCAAACCGACTGCTCCGATGGCCTATATGGTTAAAGCGTCTGTCTCGGATGCGTGATGTCGCGGGTTCAAACCCCTGTAATGTCATACCAAAAGACATACAAAATGTGATTAGCAGTTGCCTCGCTTGGCGCTCAGCATTAAGAGGTTAATGTTAGGACTGGTTGGTCTGGTGTCAGGATAATGTGACTGAGTTGGACATCATGCGACATGTCTGGGCATGATGTCTCAGTTGTCGACATCACTATAAACTGCCACATTGCAAATATCGTAGCTATATGACTGAAATATTCCGAAAGCTACCTTAAAATTCAAATCTCTCTCTCTCTCTCTCTCTCTCTCTCTCTCTCTCTCTCTCTCTCTCTCTCTCTCTCTCTCTCTCTCTCTCTCTCTCTCTCTCTCTCTCTCCGTCAAACCTTCGTATATGGAGCCAGCCGAAATAGTGTTTTGAACACGTGTTCTCTTTTAGAAGGAAGAGTTACTACTCGAATCAAACAAAATCACTGAAAGAACTCGTTACGTGACAACTATTCATCATGCTGGTGCCCACATGCTTTGGCTCGAAGAAATATTTGTGTGTAAAAAAATTAAATTGGAGAAACTTTCAAACGACATGACTCGTTGTCTAGGGAGGCCGCAAAGATTATTTCCATCTGTCTTCGAAAGTATAAATATAATTATCAATCTAATTGGATCAGTTTCCTTCCGCTGCACCCATTCTTACAGGAGCTGTATATACGTTTAGGCTATCCATATATGCCAAAGGTCGATGTGAAAAAAAGTAGATAGAAGACTCACCACCTCTGACCGTGCCATTTCCGGTTACCAATTGTATATACATTTATGAACTAAACAGGAAAGTTTTAAAGCTGTCTCTTCAGCCTTTTACAAATCCGAGTAATGCTGAAAATTTCATCATATATGCTTTCAGCTTGTATATATAATAAATTAAGAAACATTTATTTTCTTACTCATTTCATCTTAAGTTTTGAAATTTTATTGCACCAAAAGTAAAAGTATGGTTATTGTGACTGCTATTTAGTAAATAATTGAACACTTCGATGTATGTATGTACAGATTTAATATTTTTTTATAATATAGGTAACGTCCTATCGGACTTTTGTGGCACATTACCTTTATCTTTTTTTACTATAGTGCCTTCTTTTATTTATTGACGATGTAATATATGAGAATTAACTCATGTTGCTTGTCATATATTGCTGAGTATTAACAATTTTAAATGATGTACTATGTACCGAAATATGAAATCATACAATGCTCGTAAAGCATCATTGCGGGGTCCACTTTCCGAAAATCACCGAAAGGTTTAATGAAATATACCAAAATATATTATTAGTGACATGGGACCAACTCCTACATGGAACGAATTTTAAATAAATTTATTTCAGATAAGCATATATCATCCAAACATATAAATGTTGTATTTACGCTTTCCTCTCAGTTTGGTATGTAGAAGATTACACACACACACACACACACACACACACACACACACACACACACACACACACACACTGTTTTTACAGTTCATCAAAGTCATTATAATATAATGACATAAGCCAGAGATTTTTTTAATTGTTCCCTTTAAATCCGTGTATGCGTGTTACGGCAACAATCGCTTTGCCTACATGTACCAAACCCGCACACACCTTGGAACATACACACATCCCCATCAAAGAATGGAATATAGTCGCTGGTATTAAGTATTCGTACATAGGAGACACTGCCACGTGTCGACTCAACTATCTATCTATCTATCTATCTATCTATCTATCTATCTATCTATCTATCTATCTATCTATCTGTCTGTCTGTCTGTCTGTCTGTCTAACCATCTATATATATATATATCTATCCATCCATCCATCCATCCATCCATCCATCCATCCATCTATCTATCTATCTATCTATCTATCTATCTATCTATCTATCTATCTATCTATCTATCTATCCATCCATCCATCCATCCATCCATCCATCCATCCATCCATCCATCTATCTATCTATCTATCTATCTATCTGTCTGTGTCAGTCTGTCTGTCCATCTTGTCTATCTATCACATAAATACATGCATACACACGCATGTACGCACGCCTTCATACACGCAAACACAAACATACATATATATAGGCATACATACATACATACATACATACATACATACATACATACATACATACATACATACATACATACATACATACATACATACATAAGGGCCCCGAGTGGCCGAGTGGTCTAAAGCGCTCTCCGTTAAGGATCACTGCCATCTCACCTCTGTCTTCGTGGGTTCGAGTCTAAGATTCGGCTAATGTAGTTATGTGACAAAGCTTGCCAGTAGCTTCTCGTGGGTTGGTGGTTATTTCCGGGGGTTTTTCCGGGTTCTTCCTCCACTAATAATACTGGCCGCCATGTATAACCTATCGTATGCTGAATAATGGCGTTAACCTATACAATAACCATACATACATACATACATACATACATACATACATACATACATACATACAAGTCCCAGCTAATCAGAATAATATCAAAAGTTAACAATTATTTTGGATACAACATGTTCGTTAGCTATGGTTTAGTCACAAATATGAGTGTTTCTCCAAAATATCTGAAGTTCCTTTATTCGGTAATTAAGATGCTGAAAATTACGAAAGATATTTACTTACGAACAAACTTCAAAGATTACATTGGTATTTAACGACAGTTTTTCTCATAAATGGTACCAATATAACTTTTCCCCCACTGATGTGGCTGATACTTGGGGAAAACATTTTGCACAATTGTAGATGAGAAATCTGTGACCACTTGAGTTCATCTACTTATCTGATATTGGATACAGATGAACTTGACGAACTTTGCAGCTGTCACGAATAATGGCGATCATGGTCTTATGAAAATAATAGTTTTGGTTTAATTACTTTGTGCCCAATTAGTACTACATGACACACATCTTTTTTCTTTAAGTATTTAAATTATAATTGTCTTTAGTCTTTTTAATTTAAAGGTCATCTTTCATTTTATACTACAATTACCAGTATAAAGTAATGACCAATAGACGATAGGTATTGGTCCAGGTGGTGTTTAGTTACAAGAAGGGTTGGTCTGGGTAACCTTGCGTTGAATTCAGGTAGCAATGTAGGTTATTACAAAATATTTTACATTTCCCCAATCCACGCACCGATCCCTCCTCTCGCGTTGATTTTTTTCGTTAAAAATATATTATGAAAGTGGTTACAACATGTTCATTCTGAACAATAACAAGGTAAACAGAAACATTTACAGCTGGCTATTTTATTCGTAAATGTTCTCATTTAAATTGTGTTGCCAGATTAGTTTCGACAATCCGATTTTTAAACTGTTCGGACCCAAATAAAGTAATAGTGTTCATTAACTTTAAAATTAACTTTAAAGTTACCGTAAGTGGGTAACAAATGTTTTTTCGAACATTTAATTCTTTATAACTTCGACAATACAGAATTCGTGCGGATTTACAGATGTAAAACAGATTTGGTGCGCTTTCCTGCTTGTCATAAGATGCATCTGATGGAGTCAGTGACCAGGGTAGCTCTGTGGTTAGCATAAGTAACTCGTGGCAAAAGGGATATTGGTTCGAATCCTATAATTGGATCAGCCCAGGTCGGCTTATGTGTTGTAGTTTTGATCAAGGCACTTACTTTGTCTTGGCACTACATGTCATATCCGCGTTTCTGTGCCGTAAAACGCCAAATAAAACCAAACCAATCTTCAACAGGTAAGTACGGTCAGTGAACCAGTTTTTACAATGTTAAGCTAGACATAAGTACGACAGTTATTCACAAATGCGGAAATTTAGTAGAAAGGCAGAAAAGGTTATGTGTGTTTGTGGGTGAATCGGTATGTATGTATGTATGTATGTATGTATGTATGTATGTATGTATGTATGTCATTATTTATATTGCTACAGACAAACGCAGAGAAGGAGAAAATAACTAATGATGGAGATACTGAAAATAAGAACAAATTCCGATACAAAGATAAGGGTAGGTTTTCTTTTATCACGATGAATAGGCCTGCATTCACAAACATTTATGATAATGTCTTGTTTTAATGTAATGATTATGAGTCATAAATCAAATTATGTCTCCTATACAAGCATTTTCGTCCTACTCATGTGGTTACGGTGGAAAAACACAGGGCAGATTTAGTACGTTACGATTTCAGACCTCCTTGGTGATGCCTGTTTTTTCTGCTTAAATTGATGGTTTGCGGTCAGAATTTGGCGAACATTTCAAAAGCACTCAGCTGAAATGTGCCTCTCAGCAGCTATGCTGAATTCTGTATTCTTTTTAAGTCGATGGCGTTATCTCAAAAGAGTGCAAACTTCTAAAGATCAATCTGGAATTGATATGAAGGGTCGGTTATCTCGAAAAGCTCTCCATGTTCATCTTCGGTAGAATTGCACTTGCATGCTATTTTTCATGGGTCAAAATATAACATGGCTTTGGAATCTCACTATTCTGAGTATGTAACCGAAGGACAAAAATACATAACAATAACAAAGAAATAAGCTAAATCATGACAATGAAATAAAAAAGGCAGAGATCATGACGAACAAATAGATAGACGGTTACTTCAGTGCATTACCGAACAGCAGCACAAGAAAGGTTATGTATTGTCGTGTAAACTATAGCGAATTCTCTTACCTAAGAACACACCATGATTACAGATTTGGGACGATATGATGAAATGATTCGAACTACTATCATTATGGTCACGTAGCCACTGACTAGATGCGTCTTCTAGAGAGAGAGACAGACAGACAGACAGAGAGAGACAGAGACAGACAAACAGACAGAGAGATAGAGGGAGGAAGGGAGGGAGGGAGGAAAGGGGGCCAGAGCGAGAGTACTACATTTGTAAAACCTCTGCATATCAAGCACTAAAAATAAAACAGTATGAGACCAAAAGGTTTCAGCTCTATCCACATCGGAATTAAAGCCAAGATGTGCCCTCTAATATCCTAAATACACTCATCAATCAAACACCAACTTACAGGAATTTTTTTTTAAAAAGAAAAGAATTCCAAACAATGTACAGTCATTTTTTTAAACAGACAGTCTAACAAGGTAGGAAAATCCAGTAAATTATTTTCTTTAATTGCGTCAAAATATGCAACTGCAGAGCGCCACCTGACGACCTAAGATCATTTACATCTGGATAAAAATTCAGATAATTTTCATTTGTGTATCCCAAATATTTGTGAAATCAGACTAATACTAATTATAGTCTAAATCGTAGTTATGCATGCATATGTTAGGCGATATTTGTATTCAATCAACAAAACTTAATACCCACCATTTAAGTTCTTGGGTCTGAAGATCGTTTGTTAAAATGTGTGTTGAATAGTATATTCACACGTCCCTTAATATATCTGTGATGGTACGATTGTGATATGGTATATTAGATAGTCGGTTAGTGTGATGGTATGGCATGTAGTATATTCGGAAAGTGTGCGACTTTCAAGTGTTCTACGTTGTTACGTTGTACTTTATCTCATGACGGAGGAACATACGGGACCAAAAGAAGATCGCCTCGCTGTACTTAAGCTTCGTATGTGTGTGGGTGGGTGGGTATACAGCACAAATAAACAGTAGCGAGAGAAAAAGAAATATAACGCGATGTACTGAGTTGTGTTATTCACACCAATATATATATAAATGGTTTAATAAAATGCATATAGTCTATAAATTTTCAAGCCCTTACACATCAATATGACGCCAATTTATTTGTGGAAAAAAAATAATTTTAAGCTAATTAAAATTTCTTAAATATGTATCGTTGATTACTAAATCACACAACTAACCAACGTTTTTTTCCAGGTCTAAAATCTACAATAAAAAAATACAATAAGTACCTCGTTTAAGGAAGTCTGTAATACTATGTACAGGGTGATTGAGAAACAACGTAAGTTGGTATTGCTGTTAACATCTAAATCTAAGCAGAGAATCGTTGATTAGTAAAGTACAACTACATGAGGTTTATGAGATATGATATTGACACTTATCAGATTTGACATTGATATGTGTATCTTCACGTCTTACGTTTTATCATCTCACAAGGTCAGAACGTGCAAAGAATCACCAGAAAATAAATAAATCATCAAAATATTGTAATAAATTTGGAGTAAGTGTTAGTGAATTTGAAGCATGCTTGGGTCGTTAGTAGTGATTTTGGGTACAAGCCGAATGACTGTCCCTTTTCGTAACATAGTCCATATTAAAATTCAGTGGTGTATACAAGTAGTGTGATTGAAAAGGCAGCATTTATGGTTGGAAATCAGTAAATTATAGAATGGAATCAATAAGTTGGAACTTGGTAGGTACCGTTTATGTGGCCATAGTGGAAAATTGGCGTATGTATATGAGTGTGATACGCCGGAAATTCTGTGGATGGACTGGCCTAGGGTCGCGCAGTTAAATATTTCCCAGTTAGTAAGGGAATACTGGTGTAATTTCTATGGCATGACAAGCTATCGGTACGGAAAACGGATGATAATGAAGAAAAACCATGTAAAGGTGCAGTTAATGGACGTTTGGGCAAGTTGTCTCCTCTGGGTCGCCCATTGATTACAGCAAAGATTAATAATTATAGCAGACACGTCTTTCTTTCCATTTTACGAAGCAATAGTCAGTTTCACACATAATAACTCTGAATAAATTGCAAACCATGACATAACTATTCACACATATCCCAAAACGCTGTCACCAGAACTTTTTCTTGTTACAAGCACAGGGGTATTCACTTGACCGAGCGGTGTCAAAACCCTGGCGCGAGTCACGCTGGAAGTCATATGTTTTCCCCAAATTTCCAAAGACTTCCATACAACTTGAGTTGTAAAATGGAAAGAAAGACGTGTCTGCTATAATTATTAATCTTTGCTGTAATCAATGGGCGACCCAGAGGAGACAACTTGCCCAAACGTCCATTAACTGCACCTTTACATGGTTTTTCTTCATTATCATCCGTTTTCCGTACCGATAGCTTGTCATGCCATAGAAATTACACCAGTATTCCCTTACTAACTGGGAAATATTTAACTGCGCGACCCTAGGCCAGTCCATCCACAGAATTTCCGGCGTATCACACTCATATACATACGCCAATTTTCCACTATGGCCACATAAACGGTACCTACCAAGTTCCAACTTATTGATTCCATTCTATAATTTACTGATTTCCAACCATAAATGCTGCCTTTTCAATCACACTACTTGTATACACCACTGAATTTTAATATGGACTATGTTACGAAAAGGGACAGTCATTCGGCTTGTACCCAAAATCACTACTAACGACCCAAGCATGGTTCAAATTCACTAACACTTACTCCAAATTTATTACAATATAATAGACTACATGCCGGGTGATAGTAGTATTGCATTCATCATAAACTGCCAAAATTATATAGAGGCATGAAGTACACATGAGCTACATGCAGTTCAACGTACCATTTCAACGAGAGATAGAGGCAAGTGGTATTACAGCGGTATTTGTTCCAACGATACGTCAATGTTACTTCGTCACTAATGCTTCAGTGGTTTCTATCAGTACAAAATGTATGAACATTCCGAGCAAGCTTATTAGAAGCATGTTTTAATTTCCGCGACTTAATAATTTCCAAAATTATGAATGTTTTACTTAATAATTTTACTTGTCATAAATCATTTTCGAATATTGCAAATGCATTCATATTTTTTAATCTTGAAGCACATATCAGACACGTGTCACGTATGCAGACACGTGAAACGCATACCATTATTGCGGCTGAATTCGATGTTGTGAAAGTTATTCGGGCCAATCCAACTTTATATATATATATATATATATATATATATATATATATAAGTTATTTACTAGCGCAACTAAATGCATTAAGCACTTTTATTCTTTTCCAAAAAGGATAACGATCTTAACAGTTTCAGTACAGCATATTTTTTTTCTGTTTGACGTTCTTTAGTGCACTAAATATTTTCTCTTTTGCAGATTTAACGTGTTTTATGTTTAATCTCTCTCTCTCTCTCTCTCTCTCTCTCTCTCTCTCTCTCTCTCTCTCTCTCTCTCTCTCTCTCTCTCTCTCTCTCTCTCTCTCTCATAATTGTGCTGTCCCTTATCATGGCTTCCCACACAAAGTTTTCCCTGCTTATCATATCAAATGTGTAGCTAGTAAATTGTAAGCTTCTGTACCAATACATCTTGTTATGATTAAGCTCTCAGAACAATGTCTTTTGAAGAGTATCTTCATCCCACTAACGTTAGTTTTTAGACGAGAATTTACACGACAATCAACATTTTACATAGAAAATTCATTTACTGTATCAAGTATTGATCATTTACTTTTGGGAGAGGGGAGGCTATTACAGTTTCATTTTTGAGTCGAGATTTTTATTATCAAGATAATGTTTTGTTCCTTCAAATAGTATAATAAGATAAAATACTGATATGTTGTTAGTTTCTGATAAACAATTGCAAGTTATTTTTCCAGCTATTGGTCTCTAATATAATTGCAGTATACCGTGGTGTTTATAGCGGATTGTTCAGAAAAATCGAATTTTCTGCGGTACCGAAGTCTAGATGGAGATGTGATTTACCCAGCTAAAATTACCATGTCAGCGTTATAACGAAAATAGTACATCGAATATACCATAAACGCACAACGCTGAAAAAGCAATAAAACTTACCAAGAGATGTTCGGTGTGCCCAATACACGCCTCCAAAACTTTTAAAACGATGATAAAAATGGATTTTAAAAAAAACTGTCGACATAGCACAGTGTTAATATTTATGTTCTGATTTTATGACATGTATTCATCTACATGGCTTCATTCACACTTAACGACATCTCTTCATCTATTATGACATCACTTTATTAACTCATTATGCATTCTGAGTTTATTCTTCTAAATGTTTTGACCGTCATATGTACACTTTATAAATCTGTTTATGTTGCAATTGAAACTAAGCATTTACCGATGTAAATTTAATTGAGATTCACAAATAAAGAAAGCTATAAATTAGTATTTTTGTAGGTATGAATGTATGTTTGTATGTATGACCTTTCTTGAGCAATCACCTGTCTTATACAATGACGTTTTATATATTTCCTTACTATATTATTATACAGCTTCGAAAGGCCATTTTCTAGTCCCATAAATGACTGCTTTGAATATATATATATATATATATATATATATATATATATATATATATATATATATATATATATATATATATATATATATATATATATATATATATATATGTGTGTGTGTGTGTGTGTGTGTGTGTGTGTGTGTGTGTGTGTGTGTGTGTGTGCAGGCAGGTAGATAGGTAGGAAGGTATGATAGTGCGTGCATGATTGTGTAATTACATGGATGGATTCATGTAGGTATAAATTACAAAAAGTATTACACTAATAAATGTATCCATTGTTTATATAGATGTTAATACAAGTAGATATTGAAATGAACAAACTTAATAATGACTGCTTATCATTTCAAATAGGAAAGCATGCCAAACTTATACTAAAATGCATACATTTAAAATAGACTGAATATTGCAAGTATTTCAACAAAATGGGACGTATAACAATTGTCTCAGAATTAGACTATTTCTAATACACACAATATTTCACACATTATAGCTTTCATTATGAATAGTTACTGTAATTTATATTTTTAATATATACATTCGATATTATATATTATAGTAATTCAGATAATATTCTCTCTCTCTCTCTCTCTCTCTCTCTCTCTCTCTCTCTCTCTCTCTCTCTCTCTCTCTCTCTCTCTCTCTCTCTCTCTCTCTGCTGAACGTTTCATACGCATAAATGTGATTTATTTATTAACTACGCTTACACTGTTGCTATATTGATCCTGACAAAATAATATACTCCATCTTAATACAAATTTCATTAACCCCTTTGAATTTAGAAATGGCAAATTCAAGGTAACCCCAACCTTGGCACTGCAATACGTGTGAGACAATAAAATAAAGTACAAATAAATCCTCTCTTTCGCAAAATGTTAAAGACTATATTGGCAGTTAGCCACGTACGTATATATGCTAATGATTCTGTGGCAATGGTGATATAATATATACTACTTTCCATTCTTCTGAGCACTAACAGCAGATATATTTGCAGCTGTGTAGCACCTAACGTGTAAAAGAACTCACGGTACAAATTCAGTTCCCATAGTAAACATTTGCAAACACCATGATATTAGAAATTAAATAACTTTAACACGTTTTGAGTGTTCATGATCACACCTATATTTAACAGTATAGATGTAGCCTGGATGACAGCCTCTATGCAGAGAAAACCAATGTGAGCCGCGACATTTTCTGGATCTATACGAGTCAACTCCGTGCCAAACAGTCAGGTGTTAATTTCAGCAATGAATTTTCCAAACTTAAGTCTATAAAGGACTGATAAATAAAACAATGTATCTATTTTTTTCGCAGGTAGATCTAGAATAGACTCTCAAAATATTATTCTTACTAAAATATTTCTTTAATTATCAACCAATCCTGGCCACACAAAAAAACATATATATGCTATTTTATCTTTACACATTTCCATACTGGTTCTCATTATGTATGCACTCTGTAACGTTAGTCCTTTAACCAACATATAGCGTTACTTTTTAAATTGCAATCAGTCGTACTAGCTAATATACTTTTAGCAGAATACATTTTTTCCTACTGCTATATTTCAAACTATATAACCGTAGAATATTCATTCCGAAATTTTGAGTGTCTGTAATTGAAACGCACAGAGGACAAGTGGCCACTCAGTATGGACAAACGTGATTACAGCTTGTGCCCATGGTTTTTGAGAAAGCCGATTTTGGCATGGTATTCTCCAACGATTAATAGTAAATGGTTGCCTGGTATTCCTTCCAAGTTCAGGACCGCCATACTCTGAGATATCGAGTGTACTTAGTTACTTAGCGTACAATCGGCGTAAGAAAACTACAAAGATAACGCATGACACTATCAACATGGGGCACAAAAAGCCTACCTGAATATTCCGCTAAATGCAGTGTCCGAAGAATTTCGAAAAGACTACATTATGTGCAAGCCATGATATCATTTATCGTCTGTCAATATCCCAGAAGGATCACATACTCATTATAAGTGAGGAAATTGTATGAATGTCAAAGGAATTCGCAGTCTACAGATTCAGTAATTGCCATGGGAATTTGGGGGCAGTTCATAAATTGACAAAATGCCGTACGTATGTCTAAAACTTCTCGTTCCAGATATAACGGAGAACTCCAGATCAATACACATGCTTCCCAACAAAATTGTTGCAAACAATTAATAATAAAATGAAACCAGCCGTAACGTCCGTTGAAATTAAGGTAGTTTTTCAATATTTAGAAAACCATACCACGCGTACATTTGTCATGTAAAACATGGACAAAAGCATATTTATGAAATTGTTATCTCGTCAAACATGGGTATCCAATCAAATTAAGTTGTTAAAATGCTAACACTGGACCGTGTTTGTACTTTTCACTCAAATACACATGTAATGACTTCTTTCTGGTACATAGTTGTACTGTCGAAATTAATTTTAAAAATTATCTTTTTAAAGTATATTGCTTCCACCATTTTAGGCCGATATACGATGCACAACTGTTACACGCTATTGGTTAGTTAACATTACATACTAAAAGAGGCAACTCATGAAATCCAATAGATCTGGATAAAGAATCATATCTGCTCGATCTGCCAAAGTGTAGATATGGTTAGCGTACCGGAACCATGGCTAGCAAAGATGCCTACACCCCAAAATGTCAAAAGTTTATAAAATCTTGGAAACAAGAGGATTTGTTGAAGACTTTTAAAATGGCAAAGATAAAATATTTTGGAGGTTTATTGATAGCAAGACGGTGATTGTAAATTGGTACCAAAAGCGATGATTGGAGTATATTATTTATGCAGTATTTCCAACATTTGTTTTTACTGCTTCTAGTTGAGGAAAAATGTATTTAAAAAGATAGAATAAAATTTGTTGGTTGAGCGCATTTTGTTATCATAGCGTAATGGCAACATCATATACGGTATCAAAATGATCATAAGTGTGTTTGTCATTTTATTGAATGGACTATTTCTTTCCTCTAAGATAAAGTGATGGTTCATTTGCCTCAATATATTGTCTATAGACGCTTTGAATGTAAAGTTTGAAATGCACTCAGACAATGTCCCTGATTGTGTATCGAATTTAAGATCTTCCGGCAAGATTTCAGAGCCTATATGTAAACAGTCGAGTCATAATAAAGTTTAAATCTTACTAAAATAACCGGAAAAAGACATCTGCTCCCCAGCCTGTATTTGCCACGACTCGTCGATCGGAACATTGCTCATCCATTTCCGTAAAGTCATGAAATAACATCGAAAGTAGTTGTAGGGATTCATTCCGATTTGATGTGTTGGTTGATTCGCCTCTGGTGGAGTGCACCATATATTTATTACGACAATAAATGTCGCAGTTGATCCGACTGTGACTTTGTCTCCTTCTGCCACCATAGTATTCCATGTGAATGAAAGTTGTTCAAAATATATTTGTCAATGGTGACGAATTACAAATTACACCCGAGGTTTATATTACAACCTTACGGAAACAGCCGAGCGATGCCCCGAACGCACGACTCATTAAATCCGGGGCCTGATGCCCAGTTTGTATTTTCCAGGGCTATATTACATGTGTTCTGGGGCATCTCATATCGGGATGGAAAGTTAATTTGAAATTTTAAAAAAAACACGTTTATAGTTTTGCACTTTGCAGTAAAGAATAAAACAACCGTCAATACAGAATTTTGGGTCAATCATGAATTCTATGTAATTCGCAGAAATTATGCAGTTTTAGATATGAAAAATTTGATGCGTTTTACAACGATGAGCGTCGTGTCAGGATTATAGTGTCCTGCTTTATGACAATTGGAAATGATTGATTGAAATGTCTCAGAGCAAATTAACATCTTTAAGAAACGTAATTTCTTTGCGGAAATGTGATGAATAAAATCTTAAATTCATTTTAATTTGCACACAAAAACATGAATCTTTGCCATTTATATTTTCACCTCCCAGTATTTTTGGGTGGTTTTTTTTACCGCTCTGGTGGCCTAGCTGTTAGAGCGTCCGCCTCGAATGCGGGAGGTCGTGGGTTCAAGCCCTGGCTGAGTCATATGAAAGACTTACAAACATGTTACTAACAACAGCCTCGCTAGGTGCTCAGCATTAAGAGGTTAGTGTTAGGACTGGTCGGCCTGGTGTCAGGATAATGTGACAGGGTGGGACATGATGCTACATGTCTACGGCATGATGCGTCAGTGCTAGACATCATAGCGATATGACTGAAGAATTGTTAAATTGTTAAAGTGTTAAAGCTACGTTAAATATCCTCATCACACAAACATACACGCATGCACACACGCACACACACACACACACACACACACACACCTTTTGTGGTCAGCTAGGCATATACGACTGCTAAAATGGGTATCAAAACGTGCGACTGTCATAATGGTCTGAACTAATTATTGAAACTCCCTTAGGCAATGAATGCCCAATTACATTCGTCTTTGATATTAGTGTTATAAACTTTGGTTTCATTGCCAGTTCAGACTGCAGTATTTACCCGAAGATAATGTCCATCCAACTAAATATACAGTAATATAATGCACTAGCAGATGAAACTATACTATAAATTCCAAGTGAAACGGAAAACGTCACCCTAGCCATTCCTTTAGCCGTCATGTTTTTGTTTATCTATAGGGAAGGGGTTGTTTTCTTTCGTTTTGTGGGGTTAGTTTACTGGTGAGTGCTAGAGACCATGACATAACGACAGCTATAGAATTTGTTATTTATGGAAATTATCGGAACTGAATTCGACCTAGTACAGAAAAGTCTGAAATGTTTCGGTTGCATTAAAATACACTGAAGCTCGTAGGACCATGCCACGATTGGTAGTAATAAATTCCACCGTCTCGAAGTCAGAGGATCTAAGCGCATTTGACACTGATACTGGATGTAAGACACCCATAATGTACTCAATGAGCAGTCGTGTATTTATTCTTCCATATCATTTTCTTTCTATCATCTTGTTTTACATAGCTCAAACGATAAACTAGCCTGCGGCAAGCTTTGAGGCGTTCAATAATATGCAAATTCCACCGATTTCGCTTTATAGTGATCTCTGACACTCACAGTTACAATAATAATATATATGGACTGATAAAGTGCAGATTAAATCTTCTAAAAGTGCTATCAGGCTGTTCGCTGTTGAGTAGACTTATATACTAAAATATACGGTTGAATCAGATGATCAGAAGCAGAAAGAAACTACCATGACTATTTTATTATCTAATTATAGGTTCGATTTGAAATTCGGGAAGAAGTCAAGATCTCTTTCTGTTGCGTTCTTTTACCTCATTTATCTAGTGGAAGAAGAATATTTTTTAAATACAAAAACATCGCAACCACTCGCAGATTGACGCAGATAAAAGAATTCGACTTTCGCTTGCATAAAAATATAAGGGTTATATAAATCTGTATTAAGTATCATTGCCACAAAACTAGCTGAATACAAAACGGTAAAATGTACTAGGCATGCGAATGTAAAAGGCAATTTTACCAATCAAAACAACACAACTATGTTAGTAGGGTTGCTATTATATAATACTAAGTCTGGATCTGAGGGACATTCAATTTTGAACGCATTATTTCGCTTCGCCTGGTCTTCTCTCCTGTTGAACAAGAGAACAACTCCGGTCATTTGGTTAGACTACCACGTGTTATAATGTACTCTCCTTTTAATTTTCGTGGACTTGCAACAAATTAAATCATGTAAACGATAATTCAGAAATATAGTAATCAATGACAATATTGTATCCATCCTTCATTCAGCTATTCTGCGTCGCTTTGTTCACTCCCTATTGGAACTATCATCACAAACCATCCCAGAATGGGGAAAAAACCTAATATTATTCAGCCACTCTTTAACATGAGAATAAACAGGAATGGATGTTTCGGAAATTGTATTAAACTGTTTGTTGACGAGCGTATTCTTTATAGTTAAGCATTACAGTGTAAATATTCATGGACATGGTTTAGTAAAATTTCTTACATTGTCTTTTTCGTAGATTTAGATTTTTCATTATTTTGCCCATGCTACATCTGGCAATATTGGGATTTCATTGAACGAAGAGATAGTAAACAGGACGACCGAATAGTTAATAGTTTAAAATTTTACTTGAAACGTTTTTAATTCAAATGGAATGAAGTCAATGATATTCTAAAATTAGATAATAAAATAATACTTTGTGTCAGACACGTTACAAGGCAAGGCACGTAGGTGTAGAATGCATTAAATACACCCAATTTCATAAAGGGATTGTCTGTATAAACCATTAATCACACCCAGTTTCATGACGGAAATGTCTATAGAAAGCGTTAAATACACCCAATTCCATGAAGGGATTGTTGCTAAAAAGCGTTAAATGCACTCAATTTCATGAAAGGATGGTCCCTATAAAGTGTTAAATACACTCAATTTCATGCAAGAATTGCCTCTAGAACGCGCTTGATACATCCAATTTCATGAATGGATTATGTCTAGATATATGTTTTGTTTTTGTTTTTTATGGTTTAACGCCATTTTTTCAGCACAATATAGGCTATACATGGCGGCCAGTATTAATGGTGGAGGAAGAAACCGGACAAACCCCGGAAAGAACCACCGACCCACGAGAAGCTACTGGCAAGCTTTCTCACATAACTACATTTGCCGAATCTTAGACTCGAACACACGCAGACAGAGGTGAGATGGCAGTGGTCCGTAACGGACAGCGCTTTAGACCACTCGGCCACTCGGGGCCCCAGATATATGTATTGATATATATGATTCGGATAACTTTGCTACGCACAGTGATTATTGGTGCAGTCACACGCGACACCGTACACATCAGACAAAAGGAGATAATAAAAATATGCTTCTTTAGTTATCACCTACATTCATGCAATTGGAAATTGTTTTAATATGAATTTGTTCCTTTGCTTATGTATGCATATTACTGACCTTACTTAAAAGGTTCATTGGATCTGAATACCGGATTAAATACCGTACTTATTCAGGGAAATAAACATATTTTAATAATTGTACAAACTTAAAACGTTAAATATCGATAAATCAATTTTTAATAAAAACAATTTCAAAATTATAAGGTTTTAATAGAATGTGCGTATTTTATTTGTTGGACTGAATTATAGGTACTTGGTTGGAAAATGCTTCGACTTTATGTCTCAACTATTCTATGACTGTAGGATGGACTCCATTCGAAAGCATGCTCATTTTATATCATTATTATTATGTGAAAACCATCTTTGTGTAGGTGGCATTCACATAAGGTAGATAAAAAGATATTTACTCCAGACTTGAAATGACAATAAGCTCTAAATCGTGCACACGAAACATAAGGAATTACCCACACGTTCACCCACGCAAACACACACACACACACACACACACACACACACACACACACACCAAAATTGTTTACCATACGTTAAAAATTTGACATATTTACTTTATTATTCTGGTTACACAGTGTGTTTACATGTAAAAGAGTCCAAGAAAAACACCGTACTAGTTATGTAACACAAAGTTCACTGGCAAAAATGTTGATGAAATAATACGATAAGTGCGACATGTCCCTTGGGATGGTAAGTTGTGTAATCACAATATCAGCTAACCTCGATGGCGGAATCTACAGTTAGCGAGGAGGGTATTTTCAAAATATTTTATAATAGTTATCAATATTGTGTGAGATATACATTGAAAATAGTACAAATAAACAAAACATAAAATACATATTTTACGCTTAATAAATCATCCCAAGATTATAACTAGACTTAAAATTATTATACTTGAAAATTACGAGACCAGCTAGAATTTGTCGTATTACTTTCAAAAATTATATTAGACAAGCATGACTGGAGGGTAATATTTTAACAAAATACGAAATTATTACTATATAATAACAATATTTATTCATCTAGGTTATTTGCCGCAGACACATATTAGAATAGTGTGTACCAAGACACATTCATCGACTGAACTGCAAGTTTACATGCGGTGATCATACCAAAATTTGTATGCACATAATAAAACTGTTTGGACCGTTCCAGAGGCCTAGTGGTTAGAGCGTCCACGTCGGATGTGGGAGGTCGTCAGATCGACCCCCTGGCAGAGTCATATCCATAACTTATAAAGATGGTAACCTCGTGACTATAAATCAGACGACAGTGTTAATAGAAATATCATGTCCACTATGAATCCGATACCAGTGTTAATAGAAATATCATGTCCACTATGAATCCGATACCATTGTTAATAGAAATATCATGTCCACTATGAATCCGATACCAGTGTTAATAGAAATACCATGTCCACTATGAATCCGATACCAGTGTTAATAGAAATACCATGTCCACTTTAACTCACATGACAGTGTTAATAGAAACACGATGTCCGCTATAGTTCATGACGGTGTTAATAGAAATATAATTTCCATTATAAATAAAATGATAGTGTTAACAGAAAAACCATGATAATAAATCAGATGACAGTGTTAATACATATATCATGTCCACTATAATTCAGATGACAGTGTTAATTAAATAATGTCAACCATAAATCAGATGACAGTTAATAGAAATACAACGACCACTAAACATTAGATGGATGACAGTGTTAACTGAAATACTGTGTCCACTATAATTCAGATGACACTGTAAACTGAAATACCAGGTCCACTACAAATCAGATGACAGTGTTAATAGAAATACTATGTACACTGTAAAGCAGATGACAGTTCCATAGCACTACCATGTCAACTATAATTCAGACACATTGTTAATAAAAATACCATGTACACTATAAATCAACTGACATTGTTAATAAAAATACCATGTACACTATAAATCAGATGACAGTGTTAATAGAAATACGATGTACACTATAAATCACATGACAGTGTTATTAGAAATGCATTGAGCTTGATAAATAGGATGACAGTGTTAATTAAAATATCGTGTAAAAGATTAATCAGATCACGATGTTAATAAATACCAGGTGAGGATTGATAGAAATAGAATGTCGGCTATAAATCAGATGACAGAGTTAATAGAAATAGCATGTACACCATGAATCAGACGACAGTGTTAATATAAACATCATGTCCACTATAAATCCGATGCCAGTGTTAGTAGCAAGGCAGTTTAATGCCCACTATGAATCAGATTACAGAGTTGAAACAAATAAGCAGCAGGGAGGCTGAACAGACCAAATTTCCAGCTCGATTTGAGGGTCTCACAATAGTAAAACATCAACGAAGTTTCAAATCGTTAAAATAACGGCTCTAAAAAAAATATTACAAAAATGGCAGAGAGAAGGGCTGAACCCACCAAATTTCTAGCGCGATTTGAGGGTCCCACAATAGTAAAATGTCATAGAAACCCCCAATCGTTCTAAAAAAAAATATCACAAAAAATATCAGCGGGTGTTGGGATTTCATCACTGACAACAATTTTTTCAACCGAATATTCGATCGAGTCCGAAACGATATCGTGTTACAGGTTCGTGTAAATTTATTGTGACAAATCCGTGTGGGACTGACTGAGCAACGCTAAAGAAATTTCGAAATTTATTAAAATCCATATCGTGGCACCATGTCTGCCAAATATTTCGACATGTATGTGTATCAACACCGTTAAACACACACACACACACACACACACACAACAGATTACAGTTATCTCTGATTACTTTTGGAATCTGAGTGTATCGCTGAGTCAAATAAAACATATCAGCGTGTTTGTGACGACCTCGGGAAAATATCATCGCCGGATTCGTTTGTTTATCCAGCATGACATCGTCGTATACAAACATGTTGTTGATGGCTACGTCAAGGTCATCTACGTGTGGTGCCTCGTCTACATCTGTGATAAATTCAACAACGTTATATCCTACATTGCTAGACGCAGTTTTATTAAAGTCTTTTAACACCTGGTAGCAATGTTGATCATCTACGCTTGGAGCTATCAAATATAATTTATCCCAATTGGTATATTTCATCACCAACGTGAGTAACAATTGTGTTTTACCACACCCTGATGGTCCAATAATAATACATCTGATTGAATTTGGTAACATTGGGTGATGATTTGTTTGTTGTTTCTTTTTCAACGCGGAAAAGTCAATTACTTCCATTAGATATAACGTAATATTATTATGGATCTATATTGTGTAAAATGTCTCACACGTACTCGTACAACTGATCAAACAACGATCACTACAAAAAATAACAGATCTGCACTTGCTGGTAGGTGTGCGATATGTGGTACAAAAAAATTTAAATTTGTTTCTGTTGACAAAGTCAGCGATGGGACTTTAAAAAAAATAACCACGGAGGTGACATCGCTGCAAAATTGGCAAAAATCCCAGGAACCCCATGGGCAAAGTACCCAGGAGAAAAACACCTTCCAGGATATAGCTACTGTGGACCAGGGACACGATTAGATATTTGACTTGATGATCAAAATCAACCTCGACCTGGTGAATCACCGAAAAATGCTATCGATGAAGCGTGTCGAATACATGATATAGCGTATAAAAACGATAATTTGCAACAGAGGCATCTCGCTGATGTTTCATTGATTCATGCGATAAATTCTATTCCGGGTAAATCTTTTTAAGAAAAATTGGCATCATGGGTTATTAAATCTGCCATGAAAGGTAAATTATTGTTTCTCCAACAGGATATTACATGGGTAAATCCGCTATTAACAAATTAGCTAGCGCCGCTAAAGTATCGCGTGATGTCGCTGCGGACTGGTTATCCCGACAAGCAATATGGCAAATTTATCTACCCGGTCCAACATCAATCAAATATGGATCGTTTGATGTTTATGTTCCAAATGAGGTTCATCAAGCTGATATTTTACATTTGCCACATAATAAACAAAAACGAGTTTACAAATACGCGCTAACAGTTGTTGATATTGCCAGCAGATATATGGAGGCGTCGCCGCTATCAACAAAATCATCATCTGAGGTCGCTGCGGCGTTTAAAAAAATTATCAAAAAGGTCCTTTACGTTGGCCAAATTTGCGACAGGTTGATCCCGGTAAAAAGTTTCATGGGGATGTATCATCGTTAATGGCTCAACATAACGTTGCAATTCGACGAGGACATACTGAAATTCATCGTGATCAAGCAATTGTAGAACGATTTAATAAAATCCTTGCTGATAAGTTATTTTATTATCAAACTGCAAAAGAATTTATTCAACAAGATAGATCTCGTGAATGGGTTAAACGACTCCCTAAGGTGATTTCATCACTTAACAATCAGATCACTTCACCGATAAATGATAAACCGGCCTCCGCGATAACAAAAAAATATATACCAGGAAAAAATCACTACGTCGCGATACGCTATTGCCGTGGAACGCTACTGTTAGATATTTATATGAACCTGGTGAATTACAAGGCGGTGTTAGACGATCTACAGATCCTTTATGGAGTATTACCGCCCATAAAATATATTCTGCGGTATCAGCTGCACACAGACCAACATATTATAAATTGGATCCAACTGCACCTCAGCGAAGTTTTACTCGAGAACAACTTCAAGTTATTCCAGATGATATTCAATTACCACATCTAACATGATTGTAGTAGTGTAACTGCGACTCGTCTAAGTTGATTTATTTTTCGTACTCGTGACACAGCCAAATAAATTAAATTGTCCCATTCGATAAAATCATCAATGATGTACATGACCGTATCTGTAATAGTTAATCCCTGTGATGAATGTATCGTTGTAGCATATCCTAACCACCACGGAGAATTAATTGCATTTATTGCGTCTCTAACTACAGATAAATCAACTTCAACAATGTCATTTAATACAAGTTCTTGTTGTTGTTGTTGTCCCGGTATATCCACAAGGATATTTTGTCGTCTAGTATCTTTAGGTCGATAACATAATAGAACGGGTTCGTTAGGAAATTTACTCTCATGAAGATAAAATAATTTTTTCAAAAGAATATCTCTAGTGACTTTTTTACTAACTACAACTATATCAGATGGTTTCCAAATATTGTAAAATTCATCTAATGACGTTTCAGATATTACTTTACGTAATTGTTCGGCTGATTTTTATTACTTGTACATCTAATTGCATCTTTCAACGTAGTTAATTCCGTATCAAGAGATCTGCGGTCAATTGTCATTTCTTCTTAATAATCAACTTGAAGTTTTAACCAACAATGCGGAGATATATTTGCAAATGGTGGTGATTGTCCATGATCTCCACATAGCACCACAGTGGTATTTTTTGTATTTAGCCACTCAAGAAACATTTTTATTATTTTTTTTGGCACAGTACAAATTTCATCCCACAATACCACATCGGGAACAATTTTAGTTCCCATTCGTTCAGGGGTCTATTCACCTCCACTATATCTGAAAAAGCTATAATATGTACTTGCGGGGACTCCCTTTTCTTTAAAATCTCTAGCAAGGCGATGAGTTGGGGTTAGCGCAATTAGATTAGCTCCACGAAATAAATTTATCACCCTTGTTGTTTTTCCACATCCACCTGGGCCGTTCAAGTATACAAGTTTGTGCAACGGGGTCGTGTATACTCGGGGATGTTGAGATTTTTATAATTTCACCGCTGTGATATTCTGGTATATCATCCACATTTGCGTGTTTGCGATACTGATACAATTCTTCATGTTTAATACGCCATGTTCCCCATGTTGTACCATCACCGAGATACTTTTTGACGTCATCGTGATATTTTTTATCGTAATAAAATGAGTCAGTTGCAACTCTCACTGCAATGTCAGGAAATCGATTTACCATACTGAGGAGATTTATAGTCACATATGCGAGCTTAAATGATCTTAAATGAACAAATTGTGGCATTTCATCGTTAAAATATTCTACAATTGTTCCAAATTGCTCCCCTGATGATAATTGTGCGGCAGTTTGTCGGTAAAATATCCCTTTAGATACTGCGTCATCAATTACAAATTTTAATTTGCCTGGATCTAACACTAAATTGGCAGTTTTACGTCTGCGAGTTTTATCCTCAGTGCCCCCCCCCCCCCCCTTGTGTAAATTTTCCAATTATAATCCGTGAAATTTGTTTACACTCGCTGGTTATCGCATCACGAAGAAATTCCATATCGTATCGGGGAAATTTATCTGGTGTGGGTAGCCAAACTGAAGTTTGTTTATCACTGAATATTATTTCAGATACAGTTAAATCTGTTAGCACGCCGCTATTTAGTGCCCACCTCAGTAATACTGTTGGAGCCCATCTCTTTTCATGTAAATGCCGTCCAATCCATAAATACGTTACCGGATGAAGTCCATCGGATAGTTTAAACGAAACCACTTCAGCAAATCCTGTTAGGTCATAATCAGGTAGCGGTCCATTAACAACTCTTTGTACCATTCTGTGAGATGGTAGTCCAAATTGTTTAAAATATTTATTACACTCACCACCACCAAGAAAACTTCCTGGAAAACATGCAATCATATCCACGGACATCATATCGTTGAAATCATATTGTGTGTTCCACAACCCACCGTGACCAAAATCGATACAACTTGCCCGTGTATTTTCAATAAATTTTTTCTTAGTTGGTTTCCATAAGTTTTTTCTCTGGCAATTTGAGCCGCAATTGATGATATTGTAGAACTTCGTCTGAGTGAGTTTTGTCACAGATGCATCTTCGGGAGATTCACTGATATATTTACCGGCGAACTCTTCCATGTTACGTTGTAGTGATTCTTTCCGATAAATCTCCCCCGCTGATGTAACAAATTGATCATATTGGTCACCGCTGGAAAACAACCACACATTTATCGGGTCTGTGTAATTTAATTTAATCCAATCAAACATATCACCGTGATAATATTTCACAATTTTGTTGTCAGGGAAATCCCCTTCGTTGATCCCCCAAGCATGAAAATTGTGGTCAATGATCTCAACGGGTGATCCCTTTGATCTGTAGCAACCGGAACTATAAAATATTCTCTAGGGTAGCGTTTTCACAATGATGGGGATTTTTAGTTGTTTTTTTCCAACTCGGCCACATCGTGTTTTGTTGCACCGGTACCTTTTTTGTTAATAAATTCACTCCATGCGGAAATTTTAGTCGCTCTTGTTTCAGTTAGACCTGCTTCTCTTTTCGCCGCATTAAAATGTTTTATTACTTGTTCAGCTACACAATTTAACGTTGTCGATAATTTCATTCCCGCGACTTCACTGTCGTTTGGGACATCCACGGGAAATATCCCATATGTGATCACATTGAACGGATATGCCACATTGTAGTATTGATTGTCGAGACCAACTGGCGTCCCAGGTTTTGTATTTTTCGTTAAAATGAATAATCCACCGTTGTATGTTACTCTTCTGCGATGATGAAATATCTTCCACGTCCGAGCGTTGTTTTCAAGTAGTCGATGGACTTCAACAGGTTGATTTAATCGTTGATAGTATTTAATTTGTTCATCTAGTTGTTTTCGTTCTTTTTCGGACATTTTTTCTCAAATGTCGTGTAAAAGACATCTAACGTATATTTGTTGTTTTTGATAAAATCGAGCCGTAATAATATATCTGCGGCGCGTTTTAACGTCATTGTATTATCGTCGAAGTTTGTTAAATATTGCGCAGTGCACAATCAACAGATTAAAATCGGTTCTTCCGGAATGGTGCCGTGTATCAAATGTGGATGTGGTGTTCGAGGAAAAACTCGGCTATGTGCTGAATGAGGTGGTAAGCGGTTTCGTGAATTTGTTAGATATTATCGACGCAAATACGGAGTTGTATATAACGAATATGATTTTATAACCGGAAATCATCAAAAGCATCAATTAAAGTCATGAATTCTGCTCAATTAATATATGGATCAAATTATATTTGTATCTCACCCTGTTTACGTTGAATACGAGGCATCTCGATGCGGTATCATACAACATAAACGATTTAACAAAAATCTCGGTCACATTGGCAATCACGGATATAACCGGATCAGTATTTCTATCAACGGAAAAGTAAAATCATATCTATCTAGTAGATTTATCTACGAGTGTTACAACGGTTTGATTCCATCTGGTCTAGTCATAGACCACATTAACCGAAATAAACTTGACAACAGATTAGAAAATCTACGTGCGGTAACCCAACAACAGAACTGTCTTAATTCTGCACCAAAAGTCAAATCACAACAACGACGACCTGTTATAACTGTCATGGATACAACAGAGCGATATTTCCCTTCGACGTGTTCTGCAGGAAAGTACTAAGGTATTAATAATAGATCTATACAAAAAGTCGTCAATGATATCACACTTGCCGCATGCTCAAAGCGATTTCATTGTTGGGTTTCATTTGTGTATCAATAAAATATGTTCAAAAGATACATACAATTAGACAGAAGATTTTTTATAGGTATTTGAACGACGAAAATATTGCTCAGTTGGTTAGCGAACTTGACAATCTTGCACCATATGTTCCTGCCGGGAACACGTTTACGTCTGACTGGCTTGAACAAGAATATCTTAGTGTTACATCAATGAGAGACCAGGGAAAACCGTCTTATCGAAACGAATATAGAATTATAAAACTACTCATTGAGGCACGTACAAAGGTGCTTTTGAAACACAGAGAAGCTTTTGAATTCGCCGTTCTAACAGGTACATCAAATATATCATCAGATAAAAACTTTTCAAATATCAGTTCAATATGTTTGCGTTCAACATGAGTTTTAACCGCGTTGATATCTTCAACAAATTTATTATATTTCGCTGCAACAAGTTGAAATCGTTTCTCCATTGTTACAGTTTCATCTTGTTTTTTTAAATATCTTTTTCTATCTAGTCGATTTTATTTTTTATTTTATCTCGGCGTGCAGTTAACGCTAAACGTTCTTGTCGCGATTCTTCAATTTCATCGTCGAGTTGTTTTCGTGCCCTCGCGGCTGATTCTTTATAAGATTGAATAGACGCCGTCAATGTATCAATTTCACGTCGCAACACAGAGTTTTCTTCAGCTAATTCATGTTGTCGCTGTCTATATTTCTTCCGCGCTTCAATATATTCAGTGGGATCTCCTCGTGTGACTGCCGATTGTGGAGTTTTTGACCATAATTTATACAATTGAGATAACCCGATTTTATATTCGCGGGCTACCTCACAGGGCCGTGAAATACCTCTCAACGAGATAATCCGTTTGACATCTTCGTCGGTTAAATATGCTGGTTTTCGCATCTATACAACAACGAAAAAAAATCATAAAAATAATAATCAGAAATTTTAGTCAGTAATTTCAGTTAAAAATGTTAGTGATAATCATGGAAATCAGAAATTTCAGTCAGTAATTTCAGTTAGTAACCACGTTGATGTGGAAAAAACCTCGAATTTTTTATTTAAAAAAATTCATCAATGAAATATCTGTTTGACAGTCATGAAAATTTATTTTTGAATTTTTATAATATATTTTTATTTTATTTACAGAAATTTTCAAAAATAATTTATTTTTTTGGTCGTTTTTGGTCGTTTTTGTCGTATTTTTGGTCGTTTTTGGTCGTTTTTATCAGTGAAAACCCCAGCGATTCTCTAAATGAAATCGACGTTTTTAAGTCATTTTATGACCAAAAATGACCAAAAATGTGAAAAAATATGGCAAATATGGGCAAATATGGCCAAAATGATCAAAAATGACCAAAAATCTTTATCGGTGAAAACCCCAGCGATTCTCTAAATGAAATCGACAATTTCAAGGATTTTCAAAAATCCCATTTCATGGATTTTCACCAGCGAGGATTTTCAATAGTGTATCTTTGTCAATACAGTTACTAGCGTATTGTGTTATTTGATCGTAAAAACAGGTAATTGTAGCAATCCCTTTAATAGAAAGCCGGCCACGTTGAAAATCTGTTAGCAAAAATTTATCGTTACCTGGTTTAGATACAACAAAGTTAAAACTCGCGATTGAGTTTTTAGAACACTCTCTAACAGCATCGTATAATTTGATTTTGTCGTGGATGGTCACAACGGCGTTGAGATACATTATTTACATTGATGAAAATTTAATTTACGATGAAATTGCTTGAAATTGCTTTCTTGAAAATCTTTGAATTTCCATTTAAGACGAAAATCCTTGTTGAGATCGTAAACGATTTTCACGATTTTACTTCGAGGGTTATTTGTAATTGTTCACCGCGAAGATCAATCGGTGAAAAATCCTGATCGGTTATAATGAAATTTATCCGCGTGATAAAATCATTTGCAACAGCCAAATATACCAGATTGGGGGGATTCATCACAATAAGAGACCCCGGAGACACATTTGGGGAAAATGTATACAGGATATAACCGGGAACGGCCCGTGATGACTTTGATGCATCAACGGAATAACTATCTAGTATTATATCCGCAATGATATGTATCGCTATCGTCGATGTGATATGGGCGGGTAATGGTGATCTGTGCCTGCCGGTTTTAAACGTCGAATTGTTTGATCGTAAAATCTCCGTTGGTGGGTTGATTTTTACCCACAACGCATGAATCTGTGAAAAAAAATTCATCAATGAGACCCCGCAATGATTTTTTCAACGTTGGTACACACCAACCGGGAAATTTGTAAAATACTATATTGTCGTCGGTGCGAGAAAATACTTTTTTGAACTTTTCCCTCTCTCGGGTTTTATTTTCATAAACAAGGGAAAGAAATTTATCATTGACGAAATTCATATCCGTGATAATTTGATTTAGTTGTCGTTGTTGTTGTAAAATCGAACTTTTCCGCGTTGTCATATCGAGAAGAAGTGATTGTTGAAACGTTTCTCGTAGTTGTTGCAGCCGAGTTTGAAACTGTACGCGTTGATCGTTAAAATACTCGGTTATATTTTTTATTTGAATATTCAAATGCACCGCGATCACCTAGCGCAAATTGATACACTAAACTGCCATGTTGACGCTATTCTTCACGCGAAATTATATCTGTTTCTGTGCCATCAAATACCTCATATGAGTATCTTTGATAAATATCTCTGTCGCGGAGGAAACCAAAATTGTATACAAATTTCATTGCAACGGGCGGATCTGGTATACTATCTGTGAAAAAATCAACCCACGCTGGTTCTGGTAATCGAGGATGAATCGCAGGAAGGTTGTCCAACCATGTTGTGTGGGCGAGTTTAAAAGATTTATCATCAGAGTAATTTCCCCGCACTGGTTCTACAGGTAAATCAGCGATGTCAACAACACCAGCGGGAAGCTCAGACCAACCTAGCAACGACCTGATCCCGCTGTTATATATATCTACGGAATGGTCAGGTGAATTTATTTCTAACGAAGTTGACAACAATGGTTCATGTGCATTTATCTCGATGGGAGATTTATCTGGACCATCCTGGACATTTATTTTATTCGGCCCGGTAATAGCCTCAATTCGTTCTATAATCTCCGTGCTGATATCTTCAATATCATATGCACCTGTTGGTAACAAAAATGTGTCACTCATCGCTGCCATCAGGGCGTTTTTTTTATATGAAAAAACAAAACTGTTATTGGGGGGTTTAACTCGAAATGGTTCCGATCGAATATTTGGCCAGCTATAATAACATCGTAGTTGTGTCAGCGCGATTGTACTTGCTGGTATTGGCTTGGGAAACTCTACTGTGAATTCCGGCGATTTTGTTGTTAGCGAAATTAACGTTGTTTTCACCGGTGTGGTATTTGTTGCGGTTTGTTGGAGTATCGGGGGTGTCTCTTGTTGTGACATTATCAATAATGTTGTTTTCAATTTCCAATTTCAACAACGCTGATTTATACACCGCGGTGATTGCAGAAAATTCCGCATCAGTGATAATTGAGTCATCAAGTGACGTTGAAATCATCGACGATAACTGCGAAGATGCATCTGACACAATTGTGTATTTTGATGAATATTCCCGTAGTTTTGTTTGTGAACACGATGATATCTTTGCTGTGACCGCGGTTGTGACTCCTGCAAGTGTTGTCATCGCGGATATAGCAATTGGAACTGCAACCGGGGCAATCATTGTCGCCAACGATAAAATAACACCGGCGCCTGCCAATAACCCGGACACCGAATACACTGTAACGTCAATTGCGGTTATTCTTCGTTGATATTTTTTCATCTTCGCGTGATATTGTTGTGAAAGTGATTTCAATGATGCAACATATTCTCGCACAGTGTCGTTTCTGTAACGCGACGACGATTCCATTATTGGAAACACCATCGTTGAATTTATATTGTTACACATATTCTATCACCCACTGTATTGTTTTTCTAACGGTGTTATTATCGACGGCGTCTATCTGAAAGTGTATACCATTTTGATGAGTTTTAAATGTTACCACGCTGGTACCTGTTGCCAAAACCGTGTCATCAAAACCAATAAACGATATATTAAATCGTTCGTCAGATATTATTGTAAACCGATAGATCGAATCGCCGTAAATCCCATCATTGGAAAGATACTGAAGAGTGGTTTGATCATTAGTGTTTCTGACCCAATCGAGAGTTCCACGGGACACCGTGTACACGATATTACGGATATTTTCTGCGGTGTGTGGAATTTTTAATTTATCGAGTCGTTTGATACTATCCTCGATAGATTTTTTAATATCAGCGATTTCATTAAGTTTTTTGATTATTTCCGAGTATGTAGTTTTAACATTTGCGGAGGGTGTTGTTGTAAAAAATTTATCATTGAGGTCATTGATGACCTTTTGATCATCAATAAACGAATTAATTTCAGCGAGAGAAGGCGTAATTACAATTGCGGATCCAAAGAACTTATTGATGACATTTCTGCGAAATTGGTTATAATTTTTCACATGCTCGTCAAATTCTTTATCGTGGTTGGCAAGTGTATCTGTAACCGTGGACATAAGTGCTCCAGGTTTGAGTTTGCCATCGTTGGAATATAACGCTATTGCGTTTTCAACGACATTACGTTGTCGTGTTAAAATGTCATTGAGTGACACATTACTGGTTTTCAATTTACCGGTATGATCCCCAAATACAACTATTTCATTCGGGTCTACATCAACGAGATTTAGCGTCTCTGTGATAGTATCTTGAACAGTTTTTTTTTATATCGGTGCCGGTGATTTTTGAAATAGCATCACGGATAAGTTTTTTTTACAATCGCGAATGTAACTTCGGGCCGCCATTGTGATATCAATCTTCCATATATATCTGCCATATATGTTATGTTGCGTCTAAGTAAGTTTTCATCGTGTATTCATGAACGGCTTCATGAGGTGGTAACGAACTTGTTGATAACGCTGTTAATACGTTTAAAACCTCTCTGCCACATATTGGAGGATCAGTTAATTTTTGTGTGGGTAACGTTGAATACCAAATTGGTGAAACTCTTTGAGTTTTAGACACATATTTGATAAATTCACGCGGTGGAGGTAACCCATACGAATCAAAATAAATAATACACGACGGTGAAATCGCATAACATTTCCAATGTGTACCATGTCCAGTGTGATCATCTAGATTAATTATTCCAGTTTCTGGGACTTTTGGTTGTGCTGGTAATTGATCTTTCATGATTACACCTCTGAAATGTTTTATTGGAAGTGTCGCTACAGCGTCGGCGAGATCAAAATTGGACAACGGTGTTACATTGTGTATTTGGTGCGTCGGCCTCCCGGGAGTCTTAATCCCGTTCCCTTTTTTATTCTTCCAACGGCCCCACCTGTGACTTTATCGAGAACCTTTTTTGTTCCCCATGTTGCAGCACCTGATAACGCCCCAGTTGCAAGCGCCGCAATTGCTGAAATACAAAATGGAAATATTCCATCGGATTTACTCATATCGGAAATTGCAGCTTTTGAAAATTTTAACTGAACCCCCTTTGACGCAGATTTAGATTTATTGAAATGAGCTAGTTGAGTTTTTGTCAACGACAATTTATGTTGCCCTGAAGACATTTGTGCAGGTTTCAATGTTATTGTTGTTACACACGTTATATAATCTTTTGATAGTAGTTTTTTAATCTGACCAGGTGTCAATGAGACATTAACGTAATTATATGACATTATTGTAAAACGCGATCATCTAATTGTCATCAAAGATTTTCTACAGGTGCATCAATAACTCGCATTTTTCCACCGCCACCTTTAAGGATTATAGATTTGTCACTGAGCATAACCGCGATAGCCCTAAATCCTACAGCAGGAGCAACTACACGAGCATGAAATTTAACATCAACGACGGAGTGTTTTGATAGATCAAGATGTTGCAACGAAAAGTAATAAATTGGATAGAGCGTTTGAAAATCCAACTGGGATATTTGCAAACCGGTATCTAAGTTTTGATCTCTCCCCATAAATGACCAAAGCCGATGATAAACTCGACCAATTTGATTTTCAGCGTAGTCGAGGATAAGATTTTCAGCTGGTTCTTGCTGATTACTTATTCGTAATGATACCTCAGAGACATCACATTGATCAAATATTATATGAGAATGTGTCTGAAGATCAGCACCTTGGGTCCGATTAAGATTTTGCAACGCAACAAAAACATGTCTTGGCGCTGAAACGTTTTTTGTTAGCGCGAGTTGCCAAGTAAATATACCGGAAAGTGTAGATGATGTAGTAGCTGTTGTAACCTCATGCCATGCTAATAGTGACCGCCCTCTCTGATCCATAAAAGATAACAACATCGCTTCAACGCCCAACGACGGGGTCATAATTGGCATCCATAGTGCTAGTTTTGTTAATTGTACAGCCCCATTTTCAACACCAGCACCACGCCACAACGCAAGATCGTCGTTGCCATTTCGCTGCAACACAACTGTGTGACTGGCACCAAATATAACTTTTCTAATATCTCTACAAAATCCAAATATATGTGACAACGGAATTGTACACGAAAATCTACTATTTGCGTTCAACATCTTTTTTCGCGTTAAAAATCCAGAGTTGTAATTGGGATTACCACCAAAAACAACAGCTTCAACATCGGCGTCATCAGCAGCGGCTGAAACCTTTTTTGGCCGTCGCAACGTAAATGGATGAAAATCAGCAAAATTAGTTAGATCCTTTGCAAACATCATTGAATGACCCGCCGATTTAATAAAATCATCAGAATATCTAGCTAACCCAACAATAGTACTAGCAACATCAACATTGTTGTCAATTGACTCAATTTTAGGAGTACCCATTATATAATGTGCGGAGCTAAATAACGCCATTATACCGTTGTTGACAAATCCAATCGCAGTGGTACCCAAATTAGCATAAGCGGTACCATCATGCTGTGTTAATTTTCCTTCAACCTCAATAAATGCCTCACATGGTAGAAAGTACTTAGACGTATCATCAAATCTAAGTTCAATACGCGATCGTATATTCGGATCCTGAGCGGTATATGAAAAATATTGATAATCTCTAACAGAATCATTTTTTGCACAGGGGCATCTACGTCAAAAGCGTCGTCAATCTCGTGTTTAAACATTATATTGATGATTATGATCTAAAATGGTAATTTTAGACCCGAACCAGTAAATGTTTCTAGTTTTCCTGCTGCCACCTTGTTGATTTCGTTAGCAATCCGCGCTGGCATATCCGCCGTTGACGGCAATTTAACCGGGGTGTTATCCGGGTTTTTTTTACGCATCAGCGACGCAATCTTTTCTTTTGCAGCGTTAAATGCACTTGTTACAGCCTCAGTTGCAGCAGACTTACCAACAAACCCGATAGCCTTTGAAGCTTATTCTTTTCCAATTGGAAGTATTTCTGGAGCAATTCTTGTAAATAATCCAGTAACAACATCACCGAGACCATCCCCGTATGTCAATTTGTACACAGGTAATCGTGAATTTACAACATGAACAGGCCTAGCTCGATTCATACTGCGGGTTATTATCATGATATTAAAATGCTAATGCTTTCAAATGGTATTTTACTTGATCACTGTAATAGTCATCAACAAGTTCATTAACGAAACTACGATACGTTGGCATATCCATAACGTGTCCACGAAATAATTTTTGACAAATTTCAGTTGCCTCGTAAATTAATTCCGGAGAATTATTTCCAGCTCGCGCTCCCCCAATGAGAATTTCCAACCGTGCTATATCATCAAAGATACTTTTTGAACATGGTATTGAATTTTGAGAAATTTCACCACAGTGGTATCTGGTACCTATTTTTTTCAGGTAACGGTGTAGATAAATCAGCACTAACCACCACTTTTACTGGTTCATAAACAGACTCTGAGTATGATGGAAGACCCTCTTATACATCTTTTATTTTTTCCTCATAATCGACAAATTTAGGATTACTTCGTTTAACTTTATCAACATCATATTTCCAGCAATATATTTTTTATACCATTGATCCCAATTTAACTTTTTACTATAATTGGGGTTGACGTGGGTGTAAATTTTATTCCTAGACGAAACAGCATATCTACGTTCTTTCGTTAAATATTTTCTTCGGTGAGATAATTTTTTCTATTTGAGGCTGCGGGGTTGGCTCAGGTTGTACATCTACTGGTTTAGACATAGTTGATAAAAATAGCATGTCTACTATAAATCAGATAAAAGAGTTAATAGAAACATCGTGCCCACTATTACAGTATTCATAGCAACATCATGTCCACTATGAATCAGATGTCAGAGTGATTAGAAACATCATGTCCACTATAAATGAAATAACAGTGTTCATGACAACGCAACTTAATGACCACTATGAATCAAATGACAGAGTTAATAGAAACATCATGACCACTATGAATCAGATGACAGTTAATAGAAACATCATGTCCACTATGAATCATATTACAGTCTTAATGCCAAGGCAACTTAATGTCCACTATGAATCAGATGACAGAGCTAATAAAAAAAACATCATGTCCACAATGAATCAGATGACAGAGTTAATATAAACATCATGTCCACTATGAATCATATTACTGTGTTAATGGCAAGACAACTTAATGTCCACTATGAATCAAATGACAGAGTTAATAGAAACATCATGTCAACTATGAATCAGATGAAAGATTTAATAGAAACATCATGTCCACTATGAATCAGATGACAGAGTTTATAGAAACATCATGTCCACTATAAATCATATTACATGTTAGATGTTAATAGAAGTACCATGTCCTCTGTAAATCAGATGCCAGTGTTAATATTAATACGATATCCATTATAAATCAGTACACATATCTCTGAGTTTCTAATATTTATCAAATATGCATATCTAAAAGGAAGCGGCCTTAAAAGTAATAGTCATTATTCTACTTTTTGTCGATTGATCTAACGGTATGAAATATTTAGTTTTATGAAACAAAACCTAACCATTTTGATATTATTGGTTTAGACGGCGAGACAGTTTTGGCTATAATCCCACGAATCAAAGAGATTTCCATAAGGGATGCCGAATACTTCTGTTAGTGAAGAATATTATTGATACGTTTTAAATGTTCTTTTGGATTCTCAGTATATTTTCAGGTTTGAAGTGAGCAAAATTGGATTTCAAAACGATAACGAAATTTTATTATGGAAATAGTTATGTTTTCCGTGAGATTCAAGCTTCAATACTAAAGATGAATTTTAAATTACTATCATATATGTCTCCATAAATATGAATGATTTTATTTTCTTTGACACATCAGGTAAATGATTGTATTGCCACTACCCATCATGTGAATGGTTCTTGGCAGCTGATGTTTTCTTTGTCATGCATTTTGAGTCTGATGACAGTCTGGTTTATTGTTATAATAGGATTTCATCATTTCGCGATAAATGCAATTTACCTATAAAACGTGCATCCAAGGATGATGTCACAATAAGAGAGGTAAAATGCTCAGATATATGCATCAATTTTAGTCTTCTTACGTTATGGGGTAGGTGGCGTGATGTTGGAACCTTGACGTTTAGAAATACTACCGTGTTAGGTTATTTGCACCAGTTAAGCCTTCCAGTAAATCAATAATGTTAGCATGTTTAAACTTTACCCACTTTTGCGGAGAAGACTCCGTTTCTTACCAATCTAAATTTGCAGACGAAAAGAAATGAAACTATGTTAATCAAGTATGACAATTTATCTCACAACTGACGAAGAAGGTAATACAGGAAAGTCTGGCTCGTTCAGTAGCATTGATAGAAATAAAGTTCTAGAAATATGAATGGACACGTTTGGATACAAAGGACAAAAAAGGATCCATGCATAAGTAAATATCGGATAAAAAATATTCATCGATTTTCGCTATTCCGGCTCAGAATGTTTCGCAATGGGTTTATGTAACCAAACAGTAAGAAGTAAAACAAAAATGGCTTTTTGAAACTAAATATCAGTATGCCCGTATAACTTATAGTACAGTTGTAAAAAAAATAAAACTGAAACTCAAGTGACAGAAGAATGGTATAAACGCAAACAAAATACACAAAACAAAACAAATATTTAAAGAAATTAGTAGCGAACATGATTGTGGAACTTAAAATGCAAAACACCAAAGGATTATTGGAAAATAATTAATTGTCTTGGGAAGAGGGAAGATGAAGCGAATGCATCATATTTAAACCTGAGTGATATATATTGTAGTTAATGGTGACAAAAGTTTGTACATGCGTCAAAAAATTAAATATCAACAAAGACTCCATTCGAAGACACGGTTTTGTGTGAATATATAAAATGTATAAGCTAACCCGAAAAGAAAGGACCAATTCAGTTTGAATTTGTTTTGGCATTCATATCACATCTGTTCTTAATAAGTCAATTTCTATACATTTGTGAGATATTTGTAGAAATTTAAGTCGAATTTAAGCCATGTTATTCATCCAGAGTTTATATTTATTTCTTCACCCTCTTTTTGAAATAGTAACAACTTAGAAAATTAGACTTGTTCGTTCTGTTATCGACTGTAATCAAACTTTTGAATGTTTGTGATAGTTTTATGTATAAAACAACTAGGTAATAATGGTAACGGGAAGATGTTCAGGATTATATATAACATGGACCAAATTATCAGGTCTGTGTGAGGCTTGTAGGGAACCAGTTCAGTAACGTTCACTCTAATAATCTAATAATAGGGTGAGGTGGGGTTGCAAATGTTTCACCAAGTTTATTTTCAATAAGTGTTTTTTTTTTCTATAGCCTTGAACAGTTTTCTTCTTAAAAAATACTCGCAATGTGTATACGTATAATTTCCAAACCCTATCACGATATGTTCTTTAAAATTCTTGTTTAATTACATGCTGGTAATATTACTATTTTGAAACTGACGATAAATCAGTTGTACATAAATGGAATGTCATTCTGTGAAAATTGTACAAAATAACTATGAAAACAACTTTTGATATTTTAAACACAAAATGACGTTAAATATAAATTCCGTTATTGGCGAACATCTTGATGGCATGCTTCTGCAACATTATCTACTTAAGGAAAATTTTATTCTTGTATTGAACAGAATCTACCAAGAGATGTATTTATTTAGAAACGTATATCTCACAATGATTTATAACTTCTAATCTCCGACTTCCCGTTAAAAAGGGTCCATGGAATAATTGAACACTGAATGCAAGAAAATGTAAATACAGTAAGGATATAGCATTAGGGACGAGTATTAATAATAATTTTGACAACCTATTTCAAACTAAAAGAGTAGGACGTTTGAAACTCATTTACTGCCATGTACATAATTTTGTACAAACATCTTTTGTAGTCATCTGGCAAAATATTAGATTGTATCTTGTATACTTATATATATATATATATATATATATATATATATATATATATATATATATATATATATATATATATATATATATATATATATAAGGTATCTAATGTAAATTAAAGCTGGTTAACTTAATGCTTAACGAATTGTGTGCAAACCAAAATCATTCATCCTAAATAGCATTCATTCCAGATTTATTGATATCTTTTCAGCACAGACTAAAGAGAAAACAAATGTATTCAAATTTTGTTCTTCCTACTAAATTCATATCCGTGTTAACCTTTTTCAAAGTTTTGGCCCGTAAAACTCAAGATATTGAGCAAACCTGTTATATCACAAGATCATCTTGCAAAGGGCATAGCGTGATTTTGCTGGGGGACTGGTTCAAGATACAGATGGAGTGCGTCAAGGCTGTCTCCTGTCATCCACGCTGTACAACATCTACTTAGAACGCATCATGAGTGAAGCCCTGGGACACCACTGTTTGACAGTCAGATTTGGCGGGCTAACATCAGAAACCTACGCTTTGCAGACGACATTGATGGATTGACTGGCAGTGAAGATGAGTTTGCCTCTTAGTGAAGAAACTGGAAGGAACAACTTCCAGATTTGACATGGAGATAAATGCCGAGAAGACAAAGCTGATGGCATTTAGTGGCATACAAATCTCAACCAAGATTAAAGTCAGAGGACAGGAATTTGAAACAGTGGGCCAATTCAAATATCTTGGTTTCATAATCACCGAACAGGGATCAAGAGCAGCAATTTTGTCAAGAGCAGCACAAACAATGGCAGCTATGTCAACGCTAAGACCCATCTGGAGAGACAAGACTATCTGTCTGAAAACTTGCACCAGACTACTGAGAGCACTAGTCATCTCAATCTTTCTGCATTCATGTGAGGCCTGGACCCTGACAGCAGACTGAAAACGAAGAATCCAGGCACTTGACATGAGATGCTACAGAACCATCCTTGGCATCTCTTACATGAACAACATCACAAATGAAGAAGTGCGTAACAAAATCAGGCACAATGTAGGCCATTATGAAGACCTCCTCACCATTGTCAAAAAGAACAAGCTGAAATGGTATGGCCATGTCACTAGACCCAACAGTCTATCCACAACAGTACTGTATTGCAGTGTCCAAAGGTGGCAGTAGGAGAGGTAGACAGAGAAGACAGAAAAATGTGGAATGACAACATCACAGTATGGACCAGGAAAAGTTCTGCGGAGACACAGGCATTGGCACATGATCGAGGCAAGTGGAGGGCACTGGTCAGATGTTTAGCAGCACAGTGTCTCAACAACATCATTAGGTCAAGAGACTGATGATGATCATCATCATCATCAGTAGCTTCCCTGATATCAGGTATTGATTATATAAATACTTTCGAGATCGGTAACCTCGCCGATATCAGGAATTGATACGAAACTATTTTTGATATTTGTATCCTCACTGACATCGTGCATACATACACTGTTGACATTAGTGTTACATGGTCTAAATACTTATATAAGGGGGGGGGGGGCTTTGGATGCATGGATAAAACTGACGTTCTTTTCAAACGTACTCTTCCAATTTGATACTACTTGACTAAGGAGGTATTTCAGATAGAGCCTGTTCTAAAGTAATGCTGCACATTGTTCTCTTTGGAGGGGTTTGAGCCCATTGTAGGATTTGAATGACATTCAATTTTTAACTTAACAGTATATCAGAATTGGTTTGTTTACATAAGTGATTGCAAGCATTTTCAGATCTCAAATATCAATGAAGCACAGCCACACTAAGGACAATCAAGGCTGTAGTCAACAATGTGTGTATTAACTGCTGATTTTTGCTTTGATTGTTTAATAATGTTAGTTTATCATGAGATGCCAATTCCTGGAATGATTATATAGTTTATAACATATAGAATTCATCACCTTCTGGATATGCTATCAACCTATACATATCTCAATCTGGTTTAATAGTGACCGAATCACTTTGTCTTATATGGATTTGACACCTTACTTCTGCATTCCTTACAAGTGAAAAGCGTGCCTTATTTACTGTCTAACATAACTTGTGTAAGCTCTTTAAGTTCATGTCCATCATGATTAGGATTTATCAAAAGCTTATTTCAAATTCATATTTACCTCATTGTTGAGGAGAACAAGCTATATCTGACAAAGTCTTGAGTCATAGCTTCCCCTCATGAGCGGGTTGAAGTTAAGTTTATTTCAGTCACTGTGAACATTACCCGTACCCTGACCTCTGCCATCAGAAACATATGTATGCATTATTTTCTGACTTTATTGAACACACAGCAGTAGTATAGTGGGGCTGTATAACCTCAATGGACAATTATATTACAGACATCACCACCCCTCACAGGGCTCTATAGCTTCAATGTTTTAACAATCACCCTGGGGCTCTGTAGCCTTAAATGATAATTCAACATTGGGATTATTGGGGTTGTATAGTCTCAAGGGACAGTTGAGTGACTGTATAGGGACATTAGGAATGGAAAATTTCAGGTGAATTCACGATACTGAAGATTGGTAATAATGTTGCAATAAAGGAAGGAACAGTTGACTTCAGTGGGTAGTAGAGATATACTCAAAATATACACAGTGATAGAACACATACAATATATAAGACATACTAATATACCGGGACATACATTTCACCTTATTTTTGTTGGTTGACCTCAGAAAGCAAATCTTTTCGAGATCTATGAGTGGCCCTGAAAAGGGCCTTCTGTAATTTATGTTAACATCATTACGTTCACATAGAGGGCATCTCACAAATCTTCCTTTCCTCCTCCAACGTCGTCTAACGTCTGGACCGTAGATAAGTACTCTCTTCAAACAACACTGCCTCCTCACATAGATTCTTCCTTTCCAAAGGGCTGTATGATGATCTGACATGGGATAGTCGGGTGGAAGAGCATTGACAATACGAGGCTAGACGATGCTACGTTTGTCCACATCATGTGACGAGAACAGGTGAAGTGGAATGCAGTGTACTACCGTTAATTATAATGGAAGAGCGGATCGAATCGGGTTGAGATCTGTCACCAATCCTAACACGTGTTACAACATTCAATCACAGTGCGGAGTCTATCTTCCAATCCAAAGAGAATGGTTTGTGATGTCACATACTCTGTATAGGTGCACTAGCATGACGGAAACTAAAAAGACAATGAACTGGGGTGCAACGACCTGAATAGCAGTTACTTGTATTTGAAAGTGACAGTGATCAAAACGGACTACTCCAATCCGGAAGCCGATGCTAGAGTAGCTCCCGTCAACAATTGCATGCATTCCGTGAGATGGATTTATACTTGAATAACAAACTGGTCATCGTAGCAGTACTACTTTTCATTTGATTGCTCGAGCAGCAGAGAGGGTGAATCGGACAACTTTGTAGAGGCGTCCTTTTGGCAAATAAAGACCTCCTCCAAAACCAAAAAAATAATGTCAAAAACAGAAATAAGGCTTTTGACCAACCGAGACGCATATTCTTTGTCACACCCTCTCTGCCGCTACGAATTAAATCATATCATATAACAATAATGGTAGGAGAATCATTAACAACTAGATTAGCACGAGAAAAACTAGCAGCGATTATGAAATTTATACCCGTCCCTGATTCTGCCAGACAAAAAATACAACAGCGACAAGAATCTCAAGTTGATTTTCTATAGGGCACAGAACAATTATTCAAACCCGTTACTACATCCACTAAAGATGTTATATATGAAAAGAAAGAAGGAGAAAAAGTAATAAAAGGTTATCTTGATGAACTTGAAAAATTCACAGAGAAAACTGAAGCACATCTAGACTTTTACAAAACCTTTCTGGTCAAGTACCTCAACCGTCAAGACCTCAATCTGGTACAAAATCAACTGATAAAGAAATAGTCGAAGAACTACGTAATATATTTACTGAGGATACTTTAACAACAATCGATAAAATAATTCAGATGATTTTCTCGATATTGTTACGAAGATGGAAAAAGAATGTCGAAACCGGGACATAAAACATATGTTAGAGATATACAATACTGGGCTGATGTACTTTATAAAATTAAAACTAAAACAATTAATGAAGCCGCTGATATCTGTAGATGCTTGTTTCAAGGTGGCATCATGGATATCGGAGTAAATCGAGAATGTATCGATGAACGCGTTGATGGTTAATACAGTGACTAATTGTCGCCACAATTAGATATAACTATAACTAAAAAGATGATCATAAATCTGCACCATTATAAAACGATTTATGGAGATGGCCTTGGTAGTGTTATTCAGTGGTTATTTACAAGGATGGCTCCCAAAATAACAGCAATCGCAAAACAATTAAAGTTGAAAGCTATTACTGTTATCGGTGAAAAAGCTCCTAGTGCTATTGGTAATATTGCCAGTAGGGTGTTTTCTGCAGCCAAAGAAAGATTAACACGATTAATACGACGAAATCCACAGCCAGTAAAATTGCCATCTACGGAAATCATGACCGCGAATGTCAGTAAAATAATAAACCAATCCGCGGGTCAAAAACTAACAGCTCTGATAAATCAAGGATCCGACGAGATTTTGTTTGAGATCGCGATTTAGATCGAGAAATATATCATAAAATGTTCAAATCTTCACCCGATCGAGCATTTTATATGGACGCACCTGTGTTCAAGGATGAATCTGTACTCGATTATCAGTTTTATTCTATAATGCAACAGACCGAAATAGTCGATCAAGAATCGAACTTCAAGTTCAGGATACAAGTAAATACTTTCGCGCCGAAGCATTTATTGAAGTAGAAGGAGAACTCGTAACAACTGCTGGTGTTGAATATAACCCAAATACACGGGTTGGTATTGTCAATAACTGTATAATGGCCATGTTTACTAAAGCTACATATATGATTGATGGGAGAGAGATTGAATCCATTCAACATGATATCGATGTTGCCACAACAAAAGTGGGTTTAGCAAGATATTCTAATGATTATACATGATCAGCTGGTCCATCTATGATGTTTGCTAATGATATTACTGATCACGCTGATAATACTCAGTATGTCAAATTACAGACACCAGTAGCTACTGGAGTTGCTGATCAACCAGATGATTTTGAACATGAAGCTAGACCAGGTGCTGCTTTTGATCTTATTCAAAGTGTTAATCCTAACTACAACATATGGTTTTCAAAACGTACAACGATGTTGAAAGGACGTGGTAGATTTTTTTCATGTGCAATTCCACTGTCCCATATTTTCGAATTTTGTAGAAAATGTAAGAAAGGTTATCTTAGGAGCTAAACACACAGTAGCCCTCGTAAGAAAAAGTGATAATAATGACGCAATCTGGCGACATACCGACGTTGCTGATGCTGGTATGGTAAATATAACAAAAATGTCATTGTGGATGCCAGTAATGACTCAATCGATCACCGCAGATTATAAGTTACTATAATTTATGGATAAAGGTGGTAAATCATTGTAATCATGCCTAACAGTGACATCATATAGTATGGTGAGTTCTATTAACGGTACATTTTATATGGAATATAGCATCACATCAGGGTGTTTCTGCGCCTCGACATAAATTTGTTTCGCTACAGGATAATAGACGATTAGGTTCACAAACATATGATATTTTACCAACTGGGTGTTAATGAGGTCTCGTTAGGAATAAATTGTAAACAAGAACCATCCGATGATATTTTACTTAATTATGACCAACACCAAATAGCACGCGCATATCATCATTTGCTGACATTTATGGGACTTGATCTAAATGTAGATATTGGTCTTCAAATAAACTATCACTGACAGCGCGTCAGATTAAGCATTTCAGTGATGCATAAATGATATAAAAAGGTGTTCAAGTTACTCACTCTGCGGCGCGATCAGCGACACAGTTAAATCAGGTGATATATTTCCACTTCTCATAGCTATACAAGCATTGATTTCAGCAGCTGCCCCTGCAGTAGCGAAAGCTGCCGTGTTAGGAGCAGTTGGAACAGCGGCAGGAATGGCACTAAAGAAAGCAACGGGAAAAGGATATCAAAAGGGAAAGGGCCTAAGGTTACCAGGGACTCCGTATTCATGGTACAGTGGAATAGGTCTTGGGTTGCCAGGGACGGTTTACTAAAACCGTTGTCAAATTTTAATTTAATGCTGCTAAAATATTAAAAATAAAATATTTCAGAGGTGTTTTTATGCGAGATCAGTTACCTTTCACACCAAACAACAACGAAACCGGTATAATTAATCTCTATAACAGCAGCGGACCAGGAACCCACTGGGTTGCATACGCGATTGATCCACGTGGAATCGTTTATTTAGATTCATATTGGTTAGAACCACCAAAGTAATCTATGCGTTATATATAATAATTAAAATTTCAAATCTTGTACTCATCGCTACCAACACAGATATTAACCGACCTCCCCCCACCCATATGCGGTCAAGAAGAAATTAATGTCCTTGAAGCTATATCAGCGTCGACTGAACCACCCAATAAAATCGTACACGAATACACGAGTAATCACGTTTTAGAGAGATCTTAAATTATAATGATTGATATTTACGGGATCTCTCTCTCTCTCTCTCTCTCTCTCTCTCTCTCTCTCTCTCTCTCTCTCTCTCTCTCTCTCTCTCTCTCTCTCTCTCTCTCTCTCTCTCTCGCCTAAAATAAATCACTGGCGAAATTAGTACATTTTTTTATTGAGGATGAAATGTCTGAATTATTAAATCTTGCAAATGTGGATCTAAACGAAATATTCGTATTTCAAGATAGACAAGGAAAAATTAAAATCGAGTAATGTTTCCTTGAATGATAGTACAGTTAAAATTAATGAAGCAACCGAAAACTCCATAGCGGTGTTTGATTCCACTGGTAAGATTAAACCATGTGTTCTTTTTCCAACTGTGATAGATGATATTAAACACACCGAGTACAAAAATCTAGTGCTACAATGACAGGCAACCTCGACATGAACTCAAATAAAATAACCGCACTTGGTAATTCAACATTGCACAGTGACGATGTGACAAAAAAAAACTATGTAGATGTCGTAGACAATAAACTTTCAACGCTGCGAGACGAATATAATACCACCGACAGTAAACTATCAACGATGCGAGCCGAGTATGATGTTCATATAACCGCGTTTGGAAATCTCCGTATGAATTTTAGAAATATTGATGATGCCATGGATAATTTCTTTGGAAAACCGCTACATATCCGCATGGAACTATCTGATATTGAAAAATATCGTTGTTGATTTTCCTGCTATCGCTGCACGGCTTGATACGATTAAAATACCGCATTAACCAAATATCAATACCATATACTCGATACAACATGGATCTTTCACATAGATGCCTCGAAATAACACTTTTAAAATTACCGCAGATGTTAGTAGTATCTAAAGAGTAACCCTAGTATCATCAAGTATGTCCACGGGAATGAATACTACAAGTACAATAATAGATAAGGGATCCACTGAAACATTTACATTTACAATAACCCCACCAGTGGCAATTTAGTATCAGTATCAATCACATTGCATGTAGAATTTGTAATTGATTTAAGTAAATAGTTTAATGAACGTCCAACAATATTGATACGGTCAATTACAAACTAAACTAAAAATTCTCATTGACGTGTATCAGGTAAAAATAAAACAATGCCGAAGGCGTATTACCCGCGTTGGCATAATCGTGTATTTGACTTCAACTGTTATTGCTGGAACGGGTATATTGCCATCAGCGATAATAATGTTGGCACCTGTTGTTGTCACAATTTGTGTGTCAGCGGCAGCAACAATTAAAGTAGGTTCTTAATATCATTGCAAAAAATATCCACATGCAGTCAGAATAAACTACACGAGTATATAATTAAATTGCATTTCACGTCGACCGCATATTCTCAAATATCTTCGTTGATATCATCCGGCCTCGACGATTTAATGTAGTAGAGAGGGTGAATCAGACAATGTTTTAGGCAAAATTACGAGTATATTATAGTTGGAGGGGGTGAATCAGACAACGTTTTAGAGGTATCTGTTTGTCAAACCAAGACCTCATCCAAAACCGAAAAAAAATTGTTAAAAAACAGAAATTGCGCATCTAACTTTCGAGACTCATATTTGTTGTCGCGCCCTCTCTGCTGCTAGGGCTTTAATCGAATATTTTATCAAGTCCGATACGAAATCTTGATCTGGTGGTCATGTAAATTCATCGTTATAAATCCATGTGGGACTGACTTAGCAGGACTAAAGAAATTTCTGAAAAGATTATAATCCATATCGCCGTTGCACCAGGTCTGATGAATATTTCTAACAATTGTTGGTTTAGCAAGATATTCTGATGATTATACAAAATCAGCTGATAAATCAATGACGTTTGCTAAAGATATTACTGATAGCGCTGAAAACACTTCGTATATTATGAGACGAGCAAGAAATAATGATGGCACTGCTGGTGCTGATGTCGAAAATATGATTATTACTGTTAATAAAATGTCAACCTAGGGTTTGCAACACGTACAAATATGTTAGAAGAAGTGCGTAGATTTTTTTCATGCATGATTCCACTATCTCATATTTTCGGATTTTGTATAATTGATAAATGTAACAAAACTCTCACTGTGGATGTCATTAATGAATCCATTAATCGTCGCAGAAGAAAAAAATACTATCATTTATGGATGCAGGTGGTAAATCATTGCTGTCATGGCTACCAGTTACGACAGATATTATGTAGAGTGAAATTAACGGTGTATTTACATGGCATATTGCATCAAAACAGGGTGTTTCCGCACCGCGGCATATTTTTGTTGCACTACAGGATAAAAAACGATTAAATTCACAAACACGCAGCCATATGATATTTGAACAACTGGCTGTTTCAAAAGTCAACAAGAACAATCCGAAGATATTTTACTTAATTACGGCCAAAAGCCAAATAACACGCGCGTATCATCGCTTGCTAACATTTATGGGACGTAATACAAATGGAGATACCGGTCTACAAATATCGCAATACGATTTTAAAAACCTATTTCCGATTTATTACTTTTCGCTGGAACATCTTGATTTAACCAGAGTGCCGTTGACATACACTTCCGAGCTCGTGTAAATCGGGAGGCTATAGCCGAGTACAGAGCAATAGCTGTCATTCTCAGCGACAAATCGATGTTACTCCAAGGTGGTGGTGGACGAATGAGGGTAGTTTATGCACCAGTTGAAAACAAGTAATGTTTTCCTAAAATATGTAGACAATTAGATCAATCTCAATATTAATAAAATGACATACAATCACGTTGATGTCACTCTGACTACTGGTCAGGTGAAGAAATTACAATTGAAAAACGCGAGCACATGTGGAGAAACAATAACATTAAAACAAGATCAGATTGATAGCGACGGACCAAAAAACTTGTCGCTGACTAAAACTCAACTTAACCATTTTAATAAGGCGTTGAAAGCAAAAACTGGAGTCAACTTAATTTTGCTACATTAGCGGTCAAAGATGTTATTAAATCAGGTGGCATATTTCCTCTTCTCGCTGCGTTACCAACGCTGATTCCCGCCGCCGCTACAGCAGTTGACAAAGCTGCCGCGTTAGGAGTAGTTGGAACAAATACAGGAATGGCACTAAATAAAGCAACGGGAAAAGGATATAAAAAGAGACGATCCGTAAAAAGATTGGGTCTAAGACTACCATGGTCTCCGTATTCATGGTACTGTGGAAAAGGCCTGAGGATGCCAGTTACGGTTTACTAAAACCGCTGTCAAATTTTGATTTACTTGATGTTGCCAAAATATTAATAATAAAAAACTTCAGAGGTGTTTTTAAGCGAGACCAATTACCACAACAACCAACCAGCGATGAAACCGGTATTATCTGTCGCGATAACAGCACTGGACTTGGAACTCCCTGGGTTGCATCCGCGATTGATCCACGCGGAATCGCTTATTTTGATTCATACGGGTTAGCGACATCAGTTAAATTTATGCGTTATATACATCAATTAAAAATTCTTCGTTGGTACTCGACGCTACCAACACAGTCAATAACCGATCCGCCAATATGCGGCCAGGAAGTAATAGATGCTCGCACGTATAATAATAAATTGTGTTGCCGAAATAGTAACAGAGCATTTTACAAATGCGATGCGTGGAAAAGGACTGACAGATCATGATAGGATCCGTAAAAAAAAATGAATGGGCTTTATCAGTCAACGATACTGGCGCTACAATAAAAAATGTGGCTGAACTAGAACAAAAAAAACATTAAGATTTCCAATAACCTTAGCGCCGATAATATGGGAAGTATTATATGAATCGAAATATAAATCACAAGGAGCTCCAGTAAATATTATTGATCACAATGCACACGCGTGGACTAACGCAATAACAGTATTTCCACGAGATAGAACCGTACAATACTACAAGCAGAATTTGTTTGATTTTATTTACGATTTAAATAGAAACGATCAAGTGTCAGTGTGGTTATTTCAGAGTTTTGACGATGAGGAGGGTAAATTTAAGACCTAATGGTGAAATATACCGCACGGAATCTCTTCACGTCACGATTAGAAAACACGCTGAGAAATTTTCAAAGGATAATACCGAGCAATTACTAACAAACTGTTTTACAGTCCCGTCAGTTGCAGCTTATTTTGCTAGAGAGAGAAATCGGTGGAAGCCAACACGATTTGAATTTCTCTCAATGTTCAAGCTAGTTGTGTAAAATATGGACACAGCGGATTATGGAATACCAAATATGATTCTAAAAATGTTATTTTGGTTGATATGGTTGCGTGTTATCCAGGAAGTTTTATCGAGTATGGAGAGTGTACTGGGTATTTTAATCGATTTGGACATCCCACACACGAGATGACACGAGTTGCGATTAATGGACCACTACCCGATTTTGATCTAACCGGATTCGCTCGTGTGGTATCATTTGAAATCGCCAAAGAAAGGACTTCATCCGATTTGTTATGTTTGGTTTGGTAGACATTTAGCTGAAAAATACTGGGCACCAAAAGTGTTATTACGGTATATGATTGATTGTAAAATATTGATATCGCTGATTGTCGGTGAGGTAATTATATCATATAAAGCGCAGACTGAGGCTTGGTTACCACAAACCGATGATGATAGTCTTAATAAAATTATTAACGATTACAAGGAAAATTTTCCTGATTTCGACGAAGACTATATTGTTAAACGATCCAAGGGGATCTTTGAACATATATACGAAATCAATGACAAAAACGCTAAAGATATTGGTAGAAGAATAATCGATACATACACCCAAGGTCACAAGCGGTATTATTCACGATTAATTGGAGATGATGCTGAATACGATTTTATAATCGCGGATGTAACAGCTAGAGATATATATGTCAGTCGTGAAATGCTTACTTTTCTGACGGAACAAAGTTAGAAACTATTGTTAGTTACATCGATGGCGAATCACCTTAGTGTGTACATCTAAGATCATCAATGCTGGCTTATGTTTCTATAAACCTGCTATCGATGATAAATATATATCCTCGCACCGCGGTCAGAATCGCCACGGTTTTGTTTTTGATATAATAGAAATAGATAGATAGATAGAAACAATGTCTCGTTTTACAAATTCTGAAGCGTTGGGGATCATGTAGAAGAAAACATGAAATGTTACATGAATATTTTGAATCAGCGGCTGTTACGGTTGAAGATAAGTACCCGAAAAATAATCAAATATCAGAATCATTGAATGCGTCTTCGTTATCCGATCCAGTATGTAGATATAAGACCGTTTACTTGAACGGATGTGGCGGCTCTGGAAAAACAATACGAGTGATCGAATTATTTCTGTAGAAGTCAGATATGATTGTGTTAACACCCACACACAGACTCGTAAGAGAGATGAAACAACGAGGAGTTAATTCCTGCACTTATCATAGTTTCTTTCGTTCTAAGAGTGACGCATGAACTCCTGATGGAATAGGTGAGAAATATATTCAAAAAAAACATTATTTGGGATGAGATTATCTGGTATGAGGGTA